>CM063500.1:23077058-23079558 GCA_032207245.1 Pardosa pseudoannulata | reverse complement strand
ATTATTTTCCTTTTTCTTTATTTTTAGCCTGTCATTATAAGAAAAACTAGCAACAATCTTGAATCCCTGAGAAAAACATTTTTTCGATTCTTTGAACCACTTTTTTGTTTCCTCTTTTATGATAATAAATGACTCTTTTAGTTGCAGTCTTTGAAATACACCCATGATTCATCTATTTTGATAATTGTGTTCCGTTTTTCTTTGGATAAATGTTTTTAATACAGAAATCTGCAGCGTGTCATGCATTCAGCCATAAGCTTTAGAGAAAGACGATCTGCATTGCTGTTTTTCAACTTTACAAAACATTTACAGTGATCACTAGTTTTTCTCGGTTAATGGGGACAGAACCTTCAGCGAAAGAGGAAAAATATCGAAGTAGGATTTGCCCCTAGGAATTTTCTTGTATGCGGGTACACGAATGTTTTAAATATGTAAACAGTATTTATACTTTACACATTTAAGAGAAAAGCTACAACAGTATAATTATTTACTTAAACTTGCCAGTGCTAATTAAAAGGTTAATTATAAAACCTTATAGAGTAATAAATATTAATCAACATTTCTTTCTAAGAAAAGTGAAGAGTCTTTTGTTGTTGGCGGAGGAGACGCTCTCACTTTAGTTTTAGGCTCACTCGGAGACTCTTCTGCTTCAGGCACTGACGGTAGAGAAAGGAGATTTACCTTGGAGAGAAACATGGTGATGGATAGTTGTTGTCTTTGTTTTTCCTTTACCTTCAAAATTCACTTATAGAAGGACATAACCTCAAAGCGATTGCTGAACTCGACAGCTGTAACCATATTGTCTCCAATGTCTCGTGCAAATTCTTGCCATGTTGCACAATTGTTGCAGATTTTCCAGGATAATACCACGTTTTTCAGTTTGTTCTTCGTCTTCCTCTTCATTTTTTTCATCACTTGTATACTTTGTTATCTCAAGAGATCATGGTATGTACTCTAAGTTATCTCATCACTTTATGTGTCATGCAGGGATCCTTCTCTCTCGCGCCTCAACATGAAACAACGCTCCTTTTCGAAATATGGCTGCCAACATGGTTGTATTTTTTCATTTTTATTTTTTCATGAATATTTTGGAAAATACCCGTGGATCACTGAATTAAGAAACCTTGAAGCTCTAAGTTTAGAGTTAACTCTATATACACTAAGTTCAAGTGTTTTGAGTAAATTTTATGGCCTTTGATATTTTTGTTTTCGACATAAAATGTTTATCATGACGCTTGTAATATTTATCTTTACCTTATTTTTGAAATTATTATTTAGTCTGATATTGACATTAAGAATAATAACTAAAATTAAATAAAAGAACTTTCTCCGATTTAGTTGAAAGCCTTAAAGAATTCACGAAATAAAATTCTCAATGCATAAAATAACGCGGAAGTGAAGACAAATTTGTCACTTCATGAAGTAATGACAAAATAGTAACCAACTGTGGTTCTTGAAATAGTATGTCAACATTACACAATTATTGAAATTAGTGTATACATCAATATTACATATGAGTTTAAATGATATAAGCTACTAATTTCGTCCCACAGCCAAACAGATAAACAAAGAACTACTTTGTTTTCATTAATCCTTGGATTAAAATGTTGAATGATACACTTATGATCCTAATCTCACAATCACTTTATAGTTTTTGAGAAGAAAAACTGTCTTGATTAACACAATGTATTACATTTTATGCATACAAAATTTTACTAATCGACAACAGGTTATATGTTATTGCACCTGTTGTAATATACCTACAACACAAACACCAGTGTTAATTCTCAAAGGGGAAACACAGTAAAATATACGGTATGGATGTAAAGGAAAATATCTAATATTTAAACTAAAACATTTATTATGTACAAATTAATACACCACCTGATTGGTATTAAACATGACCTGCTATTATTTGGTTTCGCTATTCAACAATACTCTTAAAATAGTATTCCTCATCAAAAGATGATGAGACTCAGATAATAATTATGAATATTATTAAGCTTACCTTCAGTAATTACAGTGAATAGACAGGGGCTGGGAATAGACTGGACATCGGTGCTGAAGTGCCGTTCATACGCATGCGGGTTCGGGAATAGATTGCTGGCCCGGGCTCTCTGACTTGCTCACGGGATCTCGATGTCCAACATATCTTAAATCCCCTCATCGAGTCCTTTTACCACTTTTTTTCAATAACTTTACACCTCGGTTCAACGCCTCTTTTTTCTGTCCTCTTGTTGGTTCACTTGATTGTGAAATTTTTCCACATCTACAACCCCTTGGGGTGTTCAAGTAGGCTCATTAAAATGGCCCCTTTGGTGAAAATTAACATTATTGCTTAGCGCCTGCCCCCATATATCACACCTGCATCCTTGCCTGGGCTTGACCGTTACACTTGTGCCACTCCGTGAGGTACAACCTCTCCGCAATAGTCCCCACTAAAACTCGAAGTCAACATCTGTACCTAAATTATTGTTGGAAATTTACTACACAGCTGTGT
>CM063500.1:23049558-23072058 GCA_032207245.1 Pardosa pseudoannulata | reverse complement strand
AATTACATAATGTACAAAACGACATATAGATTACATATCTTGTAAATATTACGAGTTTAAGATCTGCTTAATTTATTTATTCTCCTTAAAGTCACATCCAGTGTTTTTTGAAATTTTTAAAAACAGAACTGTTTAGTTCACTGTGAGCGAAAAACAAATTTGTAACGGAAACTTCCTCCATTAAATGCTTATTATACTTTAAGTAACTACTGTGTCTTTTAAAATTCAATAAATATTCCCCGGCGTTATTAACGTCGATGTAGCTTATTACCTATAAATGCCTATTTAAAACTTTATGCGTAGTTACAACGATGGTTTTGGAGATTATCTGGCACGTGAAATACACGCTAAATTTATCCCTTTCATTATGCAGGCAATGTTTATTTAGTGGCTTTAAAATATTTAAGGGTCAATTATAAATGAAGTAGAAATTGTCTGTGGCTGTTTTGTAAACAAATTAATAGTTTTTTCCATATTCGGTAAACGTCACGAAATTTATCAAGCGAACATAGTAACAGTCAATAAATATTTATGAAATATTTTTTTACAGGAATTCAGTCCAATGTAAGGAAGAAATTAATTTATAATTTAAAAAAAAATATCAGTAATTACGTATTATATAAATACAATTTTAAAATGCCTTCAGAATTAAATACTGTGAAATGAAGAAATATTTCTTGATCAAATCATGCTCACTTTTAACTATTTTTTTTATCATTCAGATTTTTTTTTTGTAAAATTATCATTTTTACAAACATAAATTTTTAACATAGCAGAAATTATTATGTATACATACATATCTCATTCATTTTTGAAATATAAAACTATTTTTGTTGGAAAGCTTTAAAGAAGACACACTTTGTTGTTAACAAGTTTAGTATCAAGACTGGTGTGCATAAGTAAAAATATAAATATATATAAGACATACTTGTTTTAAAACGTAATACAATATCTCAAAATAACTTAGAACCTAAATTTGTGTATTCTTAAATTGCTTATATATTTTTGACTTTTAATGCCTTGAATATTACCAATTTTACAAACATACTTTTTTTTAATATAGATAGAAGAAATTATCTTTACCTATCTCATTCATTGCTTAAACATAAAAATATTTTTGCTGGAAAATTTTAAATAACAGACATTTTTTTATCGTTTTTGTTGTTAACAAAAATGATATCAATGCTAGCGTGCATGATAACTAAAAATATAATTAAATGTAAGACAAACATATTTTAAAATGTACTACATTATGGCAAAATAACTTGGAAACTAAATTTGCGTATTCTTAAATTGCTTTTATATTTTTGACTTCTCATGCCTTTTAAGTTATCATTTTTACAAACATAATTTTTTAATATCGATAGAAGAAATTATCTTGATATATATATATCTCATTTATTTTTGTAACAAAAATATTTTTGTTGGAGAGTTTTAAATAAGAGACACTTTGTTGTTAACAAAAATGATATCAAGGCTAGAGTGCATGATAACTAAAAATATAATTAAATATAAGACAAAAATATTTTGAAAATTACTAAAATATCTCAAAATAATTTAGAGCTAAATTTGTGTATTCTTAAAATGCTTATATAATTTTGACTTATCATGCCTTAAAAATTATCATTTTTACAAACATAATTTTTTAACATAGATAGAAGAAATTATTATCTTTATATACATATGTCATTCTTTTTTTAAACAAAAATATTTTTCTTGGAAAGTTTAAAATAAGACACAATTTGTTGTTAAAAAAAGGATATGAAGGCTAGAGTGCTTGATAACTAAAAATATAATTAAATATAAGACAAACTTATTTTAGAACATACTACAATATCTTAATAATTTAGAATCTAAAGTTTACCGGTCGAAAATACCGATCTTGCGTATCAATTCAAGAATTATCGTTAAAATGTATAAAGTTCTTGGTGTCATAATACCGTTTTCTGGACCAAGCGTTAGTCACTAATTTAGTTCCAGTGTCTGGACCGTTTTCCCTGTACATATTTTTGCATATATATATATATATATATATATATATATATATATATATATATATATATATATATATATATATATATATATATATATATATATATATATATATATATAATATATATATATATATATATATATATATATATATATATTTATATATATATATATTATATATAATATATATATATATATTATATAATATATATATATACATATATATATATATATTTATATATATATATATATATATATATATATATATATATATATATATATATATATATATATATATATATATATATATATATACATATATATACATATATATAATATATATACATATATATACATATATTTGATATATATATATAGATATATATATATATATATATATATATATATATATAGTATATATATATATATATATTATATTATATATATATATATATATATATATATATATATATATATATATATATACAGAGAGAGAGAGAGAGGTAGACAGTTAGATCGAGAGATACAATAAGAAAATAATAACCAGTCAATGAAGTAGTTAATAGTAGTATCTATTCCAAATAAACACATGTCTTCGGTAAACATACGAATTAATATCTAAAATATTTAAATCTAGAATATTATTTCTTTTAAATATTTGAAACTTTGAGGATTTTACTTAAATGCTTGATTGATACATTTCTATGTTTATTTGTTTTTCTTTCCTAAAGTACAATTTCAAATCGAAAAAGAGAAAAAGGAGAAGAGGGAATAACAAAGGCAAAAATAGAAAGGGAACTGGCAGAAGAAAGTTTCTTCTGTGAAAGTGTTGCGAAAACAAAGTTGGAAGGAATTGTTTTCCAATCTTCTTGTCAAAGAAGTTTATGCCCTTGACACTAAATAATGTCCTTTTTTGATTTGTATTTGTTTCACCCGTAATCGGTTTTCTCTTTTTCTCTTTCGGCGATAATGCATTCAATGCTCAGAATATTTACCTAGAGCTCTAAATAAAATGTCCCTTAATTATTGGAGTTTACGTAGATACTAAAAATATAGTATTTTCTATATATGTGCATGCTTGATGATGTTGTATTAGTGTTAAAATTTTTATAATGTAATTTATATTGAGGTAGTTGTTAAAAACAAATAATAAATAAATATCCTAATAATTTTGATATAAGGATCAAATATAGCATTTATAAAAATTGCAGTTCAAAACGTATTAAGTTTATAAATTATAGCAATCATATTTTTCATATAAATTATTTAATTTTTTCAAAGGGACTACCTGAAAACTTAATGATTTTGTACAATCTACAGTTGAAGCATTCATACTGATACCTCCATATGCTTTAAGTATATCTGGTATTTGTACAAACGATATATTTTGTCTACATGCCTTCATATATTTGCTTCTTTGGGATCATCAGATTTTGAGACTATTTAATCCGAAATTACATTTAAGCTTTAAAGTTACGTATTGCCGTCATAAATGTTGCTGTACAATTTCAGTTAAAAAATATGAATCGAAAGTAATACAGTTGTACACAGCCAAGTTATGCTACAGTGTCAACCTTTAAAATCCAGAATAACCACCTTTTGCAGCTCGTACCTAAGAGAGACGTGCAGGAAAAAAAGCAATTATTTTGTTGAAGTTTTCACTGGGATGTTGAACCTTGCTGACTCCAGTGTCGTGGCCAGCTGCGCTAGGTTACGGGATTTAAGATCCATGGTGCGGACAACTCAATCGAAAATGTCCCACAGATTTTCTATTGGGTTTAATTCCGGAGAATTCGCTGGACAAGGGAGTAAGGCAAATTCATCCTGGTGCTCACATACAACATCCGTAAACTGCGAGCTTTATGACATGTCACATTGTAATGCTGGTAGATGTCTTCATTATAAGAAAAAACAATTCGATTGTATAAAAGAACGTTGCTCGCAAGGTTCGATGCATACTTGTATTGATCCATCATACCTTCTTCAATGAGTTAACCTAATGAATATCACAAAATATACTTTAGACGGTAACGCACGCTCCTACAGCATGGACCCTTCCAGAAACAGTTGAAATGAATCAGACGTGTCATTTCATGTGCACCAACATTTTCTGTCCGATGGAGCTTAAAGTGTGATTCATCGGAAAAATCCACCTGCCTCCACTCAGGAAGTAAAGTTACTGGGGTAAAAATTCCAACCTTCGTTGCCGATGAACAAAATTTAGCATAAGTGCCTTAACCAAGCATCTGCTGCAGAGACCCATACACAAAAACATTCCCTGAGCAGCCGCTGGGGAGACACTCTTAGTAGCACTTTGTCGCCTTCAGCTGCTCAATGGTTATTTCACCAGAACGCGTCTCTGCTGCCATCGATCCTCTCTGCCACATATGGCCTATGGTGAACTATTTTTGCCAAATAGCTGATTTTGGATTGTGTCATTTTTCCATGTAAGGTATACTTTTACCTAAGCAACCCACGAACAATTTATAAAATTAGCTGTTTCGTTAAATATTCCACTCTTGGCCCGAAAGCCAATGATGATGATTTTTTGAGTGTCGTACAAATCGCTCATTTTATGCATGGCTACAAGAACTGACATGACTTCCGGGCAAAACACTTTATTCCACCAAATCTGTTGGTGACTCTTTCCTTCTGCGATTGGTTATTTAATGTTGACGTCAAAAGTAGGAGCTGGTTACATTAATATGACTGAACTTTGTAACTATATAGAAATCATATTACTCGTGAACACAATATATTGCATTTTTAAAGCAACTACCGTAATACATAATACTTTTCTATCGGCTGCAAATGAAACATAGATAAAACTGCCCCTTTTATACTGGATGTATATTTAGCATTTTTAGAAAATACTGCACTTTATTTCGATACAATTCCTCATAATTTTGCTACATGCTAGAAAAAACAGATTTCCAAGTTATTTTATTCGCTATTCCTTTTATAAATTTCTAGTTACTGTTTGGGGGCTTAATTTTCCCTATATAAATTTAGCTACAAAATTATTAGATTATTGTTTTACTGCATTCTCGTATACGAATTGAGCATTTTTCTGTAAATCTGCACATCCAACTTTTCATTTTACAACCCTAATTTCAGGGTTTGTACTATTTTGTTTGTCACGCTATGTGAAATTAGCCCTCATTTATGTTGAGAAATTTGAAAACTATAAGAATTATTGAATATATTTTATGAAATTCGGATTTATTTGTATGAAAACTTTGATTGGTCTACGTGTACACGTGCTATTCTCAAAAAAGAAGACGATAATATTAAAAGAAACCTTCTATTCAAATTTTCAACTATTTTCTAACAAAATTTTTATAGCGTTAAGAAGCATTTTTATATTTGCTTTACTTTTTGACGGCGCCTTATTCTGTTTCGAAACAAGTTTAGGAGAAACATTACCATGCTTTTATGCAAGTAAGAATTTAGGATAAGTGATAATGTATTTTACTTCCTATTAAAAAGAAGTTTAATATATGAACTATATGGTAAACATTGCCTATATATTGTATTGTATTTTGGATTTTTTTTTCAAACAATTCCAGTGTAAATAGTTATATATTTTTCATTAAATTCGAATGACACGGTGTATTACACATGTTTATAAACATTAATATTTTCTATAAAAATCGAAATAGATTATTTCGATATAATATTATTAATGGTATTAATTCTTTAGAAATTTCTCAGATTTCACCATGCTCTTTAACTAGACTGGTCTGTTTATTGTACGACACCTATTAATCAAGAATTGAATTATTTTTTATCTTAAATTTCAATTTATAATCACACTGAAAGACAATTTGAGGAAATTTATATTCAAAATATAATATTATGTTCTCCAACAACACTTGTTGCTACACACATATAAATATTTCATGTAAGATATTTATAGAAATATTTGTAATAATCTTCATTCTTGTAAGAAACCGTTCTTGTTTTATCTAGCTGAGAACCCTACATATTATATCATAAAGAAATTCACATTTTCAGACATGCAGCATAGATTAAAGATCACTTTACTTCTGCACGATTGTAAAAGTTCTTTTAATAAATTTTTTATTTTATTCTTGTCCTAGAAAGATAAGTCATATAAACTGTTTGTACATCAGTGCAGGTACCCCATAAAAATAACATTTTTTAAAAGAAAGATTTTGCCTGATACAGTGTTTTTTAACAAAAAATCGAACAGGAAAACTGTACAGCTTATCAGTTTCACTTAATCAAAGAAGTCGATTTCCTCTGAAACCTTTTCAAAGAATTTTAAACACTGGCAGGAAAAACTTTAGCTTTAAAAATGAGCTCTTATAAAATCCTCCAGGCATTTGTCCAAATGTTTTCTATTTATACCTTTGCTTGCCTTCCTTGTATTTTATTTCGTGTGGTTTACCAGAATCCTTTATCAACATGATCTTTTCACCACTGTACTTCTTTAGAGATAAAAAGAGAGAGAAAAAAATTGCTGGAGTTAAAAAAAAAGTGAAAAGAAAGCTTGATAAAGATGTTTCTTTTAAAAAGCATTCTAGAATGTGCCCAGGGATTGCGTTTAAAAAAATTTATATACTTTTTTCTGATACTGGTTGTAATAATTATAATTGTGTAAAAGCCTAGAGGGTATGGAATAATTTTTGTTTCAAACGGAATGACTTGAAATTAAATGAGCGAGGACGTTAGTAATACTTAACAGTTTAAATATATATTTTTCCTACACCATTTTCTCCCAAAATAAGCACATTTTTAGAAAAGACACTTAGATTAATCTAAATTACATTCAGAAATCGTTCAAATTTCTAGTCGTATTAAATTTAAAATGAAATGATAATTTTTAGACCTAACATAGAATTCAAATTATAATTAAGTATGGCTATTTAAAAGAAAATCTAAATGAACTAAAGTAACACACATAATCAAATATTAAAAAACATTGAAAGAATATTCTATAGGTTTTTTGCAATATTTTTTAAACCTACTAGATGTTTCGCGCATAACATTCTGACTGTGTTTAACTAGTGTTTTATTTTGAAAAAGTTTTTTTTTTTTTTTTAACTTTGATTAAAATTATTATTTATGAAAGTGTTATATATGAAAGAAAACGCATTTATTGCAAAGGTATGTATGATTTTAATGAAGTTCCTTTTATAGAATCAACATTCAAGTTGAAATATTAACGATAATTTATCGAAGTATAGAATATAATGAATAACAACGTAATTAAATGGACTGGTGTGAATTTAAAAGCTTCTTTTATCCCTTCGCATACTATATGTAATAGATATTTCAGGATATTTCAGGAATTATTCATTGCAAATATATCTATGATTTTTACGTGATTCGTTATATAGAAATAAAATACAGATTAAAAAACAAATAGTAAATATACAATACAAATCTCACCACAGTATTGAATAAAATGATTAACATCGTAATTAAGTGGTCTGCTGTAAATTTAAGAGGTTCTTATATCCTGTCGTATAATATATATTATTGTTATTTACGGGATTATACATTCATTGGAAATGTAGTTAAGATTATAACACAATTTATATACTTTTTTCTGATACTGGTTGTAATAATTATAATTGTGTAAAAGCCTGGAGTGTATGGAATAATTTTGTTTCAAATGGAATGACTTGAAATTAAATTAAGGAAGACGTTAGTATTGCTTAACAGTTTAAATATATATATTTTCCTACATTTTCTCTTTAAATAAACACTTTTCTAGTAAAGACATATAGATTAATCTAGATTACATTCAGAAGTCGTGGAAATTTCTTGTTGTATTAAATTAATAAACATGTTATAATTCTTATACCTCAAATAAAATCCAAATTATACTTAAATTTAGTTAATTAAATAAAACACAAATGAACTACAGTCACACACAGAAACAAATACTAAAAAAATTATTTAACGCACACTATATAGGTTTTTACAATATTTTATAAACCAACTAGACGCTTTGCACATAACAGTCTAATTGGGTTTATCCAGTGTTTCCTTTTGAAAATGTTTTTTTAAACTTTGATTTAAAATGAATTATTATTTAGGTTAATCTAATTTGCATTCAGAAGTTGTTCAAATTTCTTGACGTATTACATTTATAAACATGTGATAATCCTTGTAACTCACATATAATTCAAATTATACTTAAATGTGGTTAATTCAAATAAAATCTAAATGAACTAGAGTAACACACAGAAACAAATATTTAAAAATAACATTTAAAGCACACTATATAGGTTTATGCAATATTTTATAAACCTCCTAGACTCTTCGCGCATAATCTTTTGATTGGGTTTATATAGTGTTTCCTTTTGAAAATGTTCTTTTAAATCTTTGATTAATTATTATTCAAGAAAGCGTTATATATGAAGAAGTACACATTTACTGCAAACGTATGTATGATTTTAATGAGGTTCCTTACAGAGAACATTCAAATTGAACACAAAATATGAACGATAATTTAATGCAGTATAAAATATAATGAATAACCACGTAATTCAATTTACTGGTATTTATTTAAAAGCTTCTTTTACCAGATCGAATACTATATGTAATAGATATTTCAAGATAGTTCAAGAATTATTTGTTGCAAATGTATCTATGATTTTTACGTGATTCTTTATATAGAAATAAAATACTCATTGGCAAAACAAATTATAAATATACACTGCAAATCTCTCCACAGTATTGAATAAAATGAGTAACATCATAATTAAGTGGTCTGCTGTAAATTTAAAAGGTACTTATATCCTGTCGTATATTATATATTATAGTTATTTAAGGGATTATACATTCATTGCAAATGTATCTAAAACACAATTTATGTACTTTTTTCTGATACTGGTTGTAATAATTATAATTGTGTAAAACCTAGACGGTATGGAATAATTTTGTTTGAAATTGAAGGACGTTAATATACTTAACAGTTTAAATATAGATTTTTCCTTCACCATTTTCTCCCAAAATAAGAACATTTAAAAAAAAATTAGATTAATCTAAATTATATTCAAAAGTCGCTAAAGTTTGTAGACGTATTAAATTTATAATCCTATGATAATTCTTAGACCGAACATAGAATTCAAATTATACTTAAATATGGATATTCCAAAAAAATCTAAATGAACTAAAGTAACACACAGAATCAAATATTAAAAAAATATTTAAAGCACATTATATACGTTTTTGCAATATTTTATAAACCTACTAGAAGCTTCGAGCGTAACATTCTGATTGGGTTTAACTAGTGGTTTCTTTTGGAAAAGTTTTTTTTTTAAACTTTGATTTAAAATGAATGCGATTTGATTTAAAATGAAATTAAAATGAATTCATGAAAGCGTTATATATGAAGGAATACATATTTATTGCAGAGGTATATATGATTTTAAAGAGGTTAATTTTAGAGAATCAACATTCAATTTGAAATATTAACGATAATTTATTGTAGTATAGAATATAATGAATAACAACGGAATTCAGTGGACTGGTATGTATTTAAAAGATTATTTTATCCCATCACATACTATATGTAATAGATATTTCAGGATATTGCAATAATTAATCATTGCAAATTTATCTATGATTTTTACGTGATTCGTTATATACAAATAAAATACAGATTGGAAAAACAAATAGTAAATATACACCGCAAATCTCTCCACAGTATTGAATAGCATGAGTAACATCATAATTAAGTGTTCTGCTGTAAATTTAAGAAGTTCTTATATTCTGGGGGATACTATATATTATAGTTAATTAAGGGATTATACATTCATTGCAAATGTATCTAAGATAATAACAAAATTTATATACTTTTTTCTGATACTTGTTGTAATAATTATAATTGTGTAAATGCCTAGAGGGTATGGAATAATTTTGTTTCAAATGGGATGACTTGAAATTAAATGAACGAGGACGTTAGTATTACTTAACAGTTTAAATATATATTTTTCCTACACCATTTTCTCTTAAAATAAATACATTTCTAGTAAAGACATTTAGATTAATATAAATTACATTCAGAATTCCTTCAAATTTCTAGAAGTATTAAATTTATAAACATGTGATAATTCTTATACTTCACATAAAATTCAAATTATACTTGAATGTGGTTAATTCAAAGAAAATCTAAATGAATTTCAGTTGCACACATAAACAAATATAAAAAACATTTCAAGCACACTATATAGGTTTTTGCAATATTTTATAAACCAACTAGACGCATTGCGCATATTTTTCTGATTGGGTTTATCCATTGTTTCCTTTTGAAAATGTTTTTTTTAACTTTGATTTAAAATGAATTGTTATTTAGATTAATCTAAATTTCATTCAGAAGTAGTTCAAATTTCTAGAAGTAATAAATTTATAAGTATGTGATAATAATCCTTATATAATCCTTATATAATCCTTAATAATAATTACATAATCCTTAATAATCCTTACATAATCCTTAATAATCCTTACATAAAATCCAAATTATACTTAAATATGTTTATTTTAAAAAATCTAAATGAAGGAGAATAACAAGGAGAAAAATATTAAAAAAAATTGAAAACACACTATATAGGTTTTTGCAATATTTTATAAACGTACTAGACGCTTTGCACATAGTATTCTCCTTGGGTTTATCCAATATTTCATTTTGAAAATGTTTTTTTTTGTACTTTGATTTAAAATGAATTATTATTTAGGTTAATCTAAATTACATTCAGAAGTCATTCAAATTTCTTGACGTATTAAATTTAAAAACTTGTGATAATTCTTATACCTCACATAAAATTCAAATTATACTTAAATGGGGTTAATTCAAAGAAAATCCAAATGGAATAAAGTAACACACACAAACAAATATTAAAAAAAAACATTTAAATTACACTATATAGGTTTTTGAAATATTTTATAAACCTACTTGAAAGCTTTGCACATAATCTTCTTATTGGGTTTATCCGGTGTTTCCTTTTGAAAATGTTTTTTGAACTTTGATTTAAAATGTATTATGATTTAGGTTAATCTAAATTACATTCAGAAGTATTTCAAATTTCTAGAAGTAACACATTTATGAATATGTGATAATACTTATAACTTACATAAAAATTTAAATTATACTTAAATATGGTTATTTCAAATAAAGTCTAAATGAGCTAGAGTACCACACAGAAAGAAATATTAAAAAAATTGGACGGCACACTATACACATTTTTACATTATTTCTTAAACCTACTAGACGCTTCGCGCTTAGCCTTCTGATTGGGTTTACTTAACCAGTGTTTAGTTTTGAAAAAAGTTTATTTTTAACTATAATTTAAAGTGAATTATGTTTCATAAAAGTTATATATGAAGTAATACACATTTATTTATTGCAAAGGTATCTATGATTTTAATGAAGTTCCTTATAGAGAAACAACGTTCAAATTGCAGTAAAAAATATATTAAAGATACACTGTAAACCTCTACCGCAGTATAGAATAAAATTAATAACATCGTAATTAATTAGTCTGGTGTAAATTTAAAAGCTTCTTAAGCCCATCGTATAATATATATGATAGGCATTTGAGGGAATATATAATTACTGGAAGAGTATCTATGATTTTAACGTGCTTCTTTAATATAAACAAGGCACAAATTATAAAAAAAAATAAATACTACCACACTAATGAATAAAGAGAATAACATCGTTATTAAATAGTCTGGTTATTACGTACTAATAATGTATTCCAGGAATGTTGGGATAGCAGAAAGAATAAGAATACAAACGATCGAAGAGTTACCCTTTTGCAGAATCTTTATTTACAGTACTATTTTTGAAGAAGAACAATATGGTGAAGCAAGTAAAACAATTTAAGTATCGGTATGGAGTCTCCATATACTGATGAAAATGGTGATTCAGCTCCTTGCCTCTGATATTGCTATCTGTTCAGATGAAAATGGTGGGGCAACCCCCTGCCTCTGATAATGCTATCTATTCAGATAAAAATGGTGAAGCAACTCCTTGTCTCTGATGATGATACCTGTTCAGATGAAAATGTTGGAGAAACTTCCTGCCTCTGATAATGCTATCTATTCAGATGAAAATTGTGGAGCAATTCCCTGCCTCTGATAATGATATATATTCAGATGAAAATGGTGGAGCAACTCATTGCATCTGATGATGATATCTGTTCAGAGGAAATTGGTGGAGAAACTCCCTGCCTCTGGTGATGCTATCTGTTTACTCCGTCTTTGCCTGCTTTTTCTCTGAGAGGGGCTTTTTTCTCTAATTTCAAATCTACCGAACAAATCCGATGACTACGGTTGTCACAGCCAAACACGACTGACCCGCGTTAGCAACCCCTCTTGTCCAATGGGGTCAAAGAGTGGGATCAATAACAACGGTTTCGTTCTTCGGTCAGTCTCTCACGCAGGCGCTGTCCAGTAGTGTAGCTCATTGTTACACTGGTATAAATTTTAAAGCTTCCTATATCACATCCTATGATGCTATCACTTAAAATATACTTTTCACATTTATTGGGTTTAGATGTTAATTTAAATATAATACTGTGCTTTTTATTACATTTGAAATAAACTTTATACATATTTAAACTATATTAAGTAAGAAACAAGCAATACTTACGTAATTAAGAAATGGTACATTACAATTTTAATTGAAATTCAAATTTCTTTCAGTAGAACATAAATAGTATAATTCATTTATTGGAAAGTGCTTCCCAACATTATATGAACTATAAATATATTTTCTGCTTATTATTCTATACTGAAGAAACTGGTAGTTTTATTATCATCTCTATCAATTATAACAGAACCTGGAAAACTCAGTCAGCAAAGGCAGTGGTATCGTAACTGGAAGTGGTGTGTTCGTTAAACGAGTAATGTGTAAAAGGGGTTCCATCTTGCATGAAAAGGATTCCCCCCAGGCATTGTCTTTGCTGAAGTGCCGGAATTACAAAGCAGTTCAACATATGGCGATATTTCTCTCCGGTAGCAGAACAGGTTTCCCGTCCTGTCAAGGTATAGTTCTCATAGAATAATGGACCTACGATAAATTCCGCTGTGGACCCACATCAAACAGTTACCTTTGGTGAATGTAAGGGAATTGCTGTAACTGCATGTGGTGATTTGTCATCCCGAATTCGGCAGTTCTAGGTATTCACAGATCCATTCAGGTAAAAGTGGGCCTCGTCTCCGACTTTTACCTGACATATAATAAGATTTTCCACCACCAAGCATCATTCACCTCTATTCTGGCAAGAAAGGTGAGAGCAAAAGTCAAACGCTTTTCATGGTAGGGATACAATAACTCCTGTACACGGCTGATCTTGTACGGATAGAAGTTGATAATCTTTGGTGAAATTTTCTATACCGTACTGTAAGGCATATCGATATTCCGAGCTACTCCACGAGTACTAGAGGTGGCAAAAATATTGTCTTCTCGTCTGTTGACAATCACAGTAGCAATTGCTGCGATTGTATTCTGTGGCAGAAGTTTTCGTCCTCTGCCAGACTGAACTTGACTTTGTTTCCTCAAACGTTGCAACCGTTGCTTTTAGCTCATTAACTGACACAGGACCGTTACCTTTACACATTTTTTGTGAGTTCAAAAAGCACGAAGAGTGGCTGACGCGTTCCACTGGTTGAGGTAAAATAATTTGACCAGTAACGCACGCTGTACTAAAAAATTAGACATTGCACATACATTTTCAGTCCGATTGATTCGAAACATAAAACATTGCCTTTTAAAACCCAAGCATCTGGCACTGTGCGACTGACTGTAACGTGAAATTTAAAAATAACTTCTTCTATTCAGCGTACGTGATAATGCAGATCACGAGACTTTATCGGAGTTTATGTAGATTTTACGCTTTTTTAAAAGTTTTGCCATATTGCACTTGAACTAAATCAGAAAATGTGCATAATAAAAGGTAATTTTATTCAATAATTTTTGCATTTGTTAACACTCTATTTTCTATAACACAGCGCCAAATATTCCCTAGCGGTGACTTTTGGAACTAATTTGTATTTTCGCGGAATTCTTCTTTCCCCGTCTTGTTTAATCTTCCTACAAAATGTGTCGTCATTCTCGCAAATAGATCGCGCTACAGAACACTGTGAGCACTGTCAGTTTAATTATGGCCACCCGGTATATGTGTCTGTGTGTGTGTTCTTTCATGTGAATTTATACACTTTTTAACATTTTCTTCAATTGTTACTAACTTCTTCAGAAAAAAAGTCAATTTCCCACCAGGGTTACAGATTTAACATGAATCATATTCTTGTACATTTATTAGGACAGTATATATTATGTATCCCGCAGAATCAAAGATTTCTACTAATAGAAAATTTAATTTTCTAAAATATAATGCAAATAAAAATTCAAGGTGGACATTTCTTGAAAACTTCTTCTATAGTATTCATATAATGTACAATTGAAAGATAATACAGTATTCATAATATTTTAGCTTTTCTTTAACATAGTAATTCAACTAACCCAATTTTTATAAAATATAATTGCATTTGTATTTTTACAATTTGACACTATTGTTAGTATTACAAAACTCAGTAATTATTTAATAACTATTTTTATAATAATAATTTTGATTATTAATAAAGTACGAAAATCATTATTTTTCTTTATATATTAGTTTAGACATATAATTCTTGTTAGTCATACATCTATCCGATAATTAAAATTATCTGTTAAAATACTATATATATATATATATATATATATATATATATATATATATATATATATATATATATATATATATATATATATATATATATATATATATATATATATATATATATATATATATATATATATATATACATATATATATATATATATATATACATATATATATATATATATATATATATATATATATATATATATATATATATATATATATATAATATATATATATATATATATATATATATATATATATATATATATATATATATATATATATATATATATATATATATATATATATATATATATATGTCAGGATTTAAAATGTAGATTAATTTTAAGTGATTTTAATTAGGGATTCTTTTACTGAGAGTGACGTGGCGTGAGGAGTTATCCACATAAATACGGCTCACGCGCAGTGATCTGAGCAGAGAGCAGTGTGCACATTCCAAGGACAGAGCTATGGCAACCCGAAGCAGCTAAGCCTGCCTTTGTTAAAAGTTGGGCGCCAATGTGAGACGCCATTAATGATGATTGAAAAGTAGTGTGTGATGAGATTTAAATAAAGATATGAAAATGATGTCATAACTCTAGTGTCGTTTAAGTGTATGTATATATATATATATATATATATATATATATATATATATATGTGTGTGTGTGTGTGTGTGTGTGTGTGTATGTAAGAGTGAGAGAGAGAGAGAAAGTGTGTGTATTTATTTATTTATACACTTTTTAATATTTTCAGCAACATTATTCAGTTCTTCAGAAAAAAAAAAGTTTAATTTTCTACTTCGGTTCCAGCTTTAACTTGAATCATATTTTCATAGCATATAAGAATAAATTATAGATTTATTGGGGCAATATATCATTACGTATACCGCAGACTGAAAGATTTTCATTCGAAACATTAAAAATTTTACTTTTCTAAACTATAATGAATATAAAAAATCAAGGTTTACATTTCGTACAAAAAAAAAAAATGAAAAGTTATTGTGTAGTAATATTTCAAGGTACAATTATAGGAAAATAAAGTAATCATAATGTTTCAGCATATATATAACATGGTAAATTAACTAACCCAATACTTATAAAATAATTTTATTTGTACATTTACAATTTGACACTATTGTTAGTATCTGAAAACTTAGTAATTATTTAATAAAATACTTTTATAATAATAGTTTTTGGTTTCATTAGCCCTCGTGTTGGAAAAGTATACCGTAGCACTCTAAAACCAAACCATAATAATAGTTTTCATTATTAATAATATACGTAAATAATTATTCTTCTTTATATAATAGTTAAGACATATAATTTTTGTTAGTAATACATATATCCGATAGTTAAAATTATCTTTTTAAGTACGAAACATAAAATGTTGAAATCCGAAAACTTAAACTTGTGGATGAAATTTGAAACTTTATACTGCTGGAAACTTCAGTTTAACGCCATAAAAAATAATCACATCATCAAATTTTATTCCGAGAGGAATTCTATTTATCAGAGTCAGAATTTGGATTTAAGATCGATGAATTTAGAGAGATTTATTTGGAAGTGATGCAAGAAACGTGAGAAGGCATGAATAAATCAAAATAAATATTCTTGAAGAGTTGAATTTGATACCTGTCGTTCCTGTCGTTAGAGGGCAGTATCTAAAACAAAAATAAATAAAATTTGCTGCCGTCACACCGAGTTTTATCTATTTTGATATTTGTGGCACTATAAATATAACTTTTAAAAATGTAAAATATTATTGAAATCCAATATGTTAATATTATTTTTCTGAATTATTAATAATAAACTTTGAGTAGGGTCAGTGTCAAACAAAATTTACTTATTTGAGCTTAATGAGCTAATTGTGTCTTGCATACCTTTAAGCTCTAATTATTTAACCCACGAGGGCGCGTGCTAAACTCAGTGGCAGTAAGTCAAGGTCTTACTGCAACTGAGACAGTAAGTCAAGATCTTACTTACTGCGCGTGCTAAACTGAGTTTCAGTAAGTTCAAGGTCTGTATATTTTTAAATATGTATAATTGCCGAGCATGAAGGTCAAATTGAATCAATCTGTAGAGGAATACTGAAGCGGATTGAAAGTAATCGCCAAAAGGAGATTTCATTCAAAACTATTTATTAAGTGACTGATACGTAAATAAGAAGAGTAACAAGTAAAGCATAAAAACACCAGGGCGTATATAACACTTGCGGCTTAAAAGTGACGAACAGTGGAAGAGTCGCGTCCGTCTTTGAAGGTGGTCTACACAAGCGTTTGTGAAAGGAAAGTTTTGTTCATTACAAACGGCTCTGAATTGGAAAATTGGAGATGTCAAGGGTGTCGTCTATCAACGCACTGACAGAGTACATGAATTGTGCTTTGTGTGACAGAGTCGGCCAGGCACCAAGGGCTCTTCAGCTACCATAAGGACAAGGATCAAAAAGGGGGGGGTCAAGATCCCCTAAATCTGAGGTTTCGTGTTTGAGAAATAAAGAAGCTGTAGCAACTCCCGGCTGAACTGTAGGAGAGTAAGTTGATCTAGAGTGATCTCCTCTCGGAATGAAAGGTTTCCTGAGCACATAGCTCAATTTTTCTTTACATTGCTTTTTTTTGTTTTAATAAATCAATCTTGTTAAGTGTGAAACATTTATGGCTATGATTATTTAACATCAAGCTTTGCTACTCTCCGAGAAACCTATTCAAACTCTTACCCAAATGAGTAGTGTGTGTGACTGACGACTGAAATAGAGGCAACGTGACCGCACGGCGCCATAACACTTTAGTCAGGAGACGGGTATTCTTGTAGAACAGCAACAGGATGCAAGTGGAGGCATCTCTGATGTAGAAGACGGAGTCATATCCCAGCCATTGCGAACCCAAGAAAGGACGGCAAAACTAATCACAGTGATGAAAACGCCACAAATATTTTTTTTTCCTATCTAATTTTTTTGAAATATTGGGATACCATAATACAGTGTTACAGATGTTTAAGATTTAATTTTTTTTCTTGGTATTTTTACTTTAAAAATATTTTTCATTAAATGCTTATTAAATTTTATCGTTAAAAATATTTTATTTCTCGATATTACTCTTGCTCAACTAAATTTGAAGCTGTATTGGATTCTTTGAGATACTAGTTACAACTGTGTTAGCAAATTCTTTTAACACAAGTGCTTCCCCTTCTTACACAAAACCACTCGCCAGGGCTCAAAGAAGCAGTGAATTTTTTCTCAGCAAAATAGAAAAAAAATTGATGATGAACATCGAGGTACACCTTTAGCAGCGCCTCTTCTTTTGATAGTTAGAATGGACCGGTCTATTGCCGCAAGAATCTCTGGAACAGTTCTGAAGACAATGCTACAAAGTGGTTTCTTCATCATACGAATTAAGTCACAAGGACTTAGATCAGAGAGTAAGTCGGATAGCAAAGCACCTCTCAGAGTCATCGATCGAACATATCAGTCACACTTTGAGCTGTATGTGGCAGAGCACTGCCATGCAGAATAATAGGAGCGTTTTGTAGAAAGTGCAGAATTTTTCTCATGCTCAGGCGTTCCTTCAGAATGTGCAGCAGAGTCGTATGCGCAAATCCTGTCTTTCAGACCAGTTCACTAATCATTTCGCATCGATCACTGTCCATTAGTGCTGCAACAGCATGCACTTCTTCATCGCTGACACTAGTACGACCTGGCAGATGCATGTTTGCCACATTTTGGAGTTCTTAATGAAGGCTTTCACACCACTTGCTATAGTTCTGTATAGTAATGCAGATTCCCCGCAAACCTCTTGATGACATTGTCTTGTTGTGCGACCTTTGACACATTGAATTTGTATCCATTTTCATTGTTCTTGCTTTGAAAACATCCTAACAACATTTACGTTAGACCGCAAGCTAGTACAGAGGTCAGTTCTTCCCTTCACTTCGCATATGTATGATGTAGAAAGCAGAAGTCTTTTTTCTAAGAGGTAAGGTAGGTATGTAGCTTTAGTGTGGTATACGCGGCATTCTTTGGTTTTTGTTGCTTAGCGTTTTTACAGCCGTGTTGCCACTATTAAATTTTTATCAATCCTATGTTTCAGATTCTTTGAAATGTTTACTTTTTAAAGTATTTTGGACTGTAGATCTTCTTTTATTAGCATTCCGCAAGAACAAGCATAAAACACAGAAGTAAATAGTTTAAATCATATCTTTATGTTTCATCTATATATTTTTTCACTTTAATCAAATAATGATTTTTATAGCATCTCTCCCCCGACCGCAAACACTAAATAAAAATGCAAAATTTAAACTCCTGCACTGGGTTTCTGGTGCACGAATAAATTAAAAGTATCTCTTTCTGAGAAAAATATTTTGAGAAAAGTACGGAAATATGTGTGATTGGTTCTAGAAGATAAGGCAGCTACTAAAAATTTGGGAAGTTTATTTCAATTGGGTGATAATCTCTGTGGAATGTTTTAAAAGATCTTGGGTTTCAGAAGCCCACCGCTCGTCCTCATAGGTCAAAAGCTATTTAATAAACTGTAGCATTTATAAAAAACTGACATTAATTTCTTTTCATTTCAGACTTGAACACTCAATATTTATTTGTTTTTATACTAAAATAATTTGTCTCTGTCTCTATCCCAAAATAAATTAGTTTTGTTAATGAAAAAATATGATTGGATATATTCTATTATTAAAATCAAATATCAAATACGTTTTATCAATTCGGAATTTAAAAACATACTACCTAATTTATTTAAAGAATAAAGACAACTGTATAAGCACTTAAAATTAGATTTTGAAGAAATCTAATTTACGTATAAAAATAGATAAAATGATAAAAAATGCTTTTATCTAGCTTTTTTATATATTCATATTAAAAGGGTCATTGAAATAATATATACAATGTTTGCAGAACTATGTTATTTTTTTGTAAAGAATAAATGGTAAAACATACTTTGCACACCGTATACATTTGTTTCACAAGCAAATGAGTATTAAAAACCAAACTATGTGTTTGAATAATTAATAATTAAAAACAATTATTAGAAATGTCTGAATTAAATGAGTATAGTCGAGTAAATTGGTGTAGTTGTACCTTTCCCTACGGGCCTTAGAGGGAAATCAGAGATGTCTTGTTTCTAAAACCATGTAAGTTTAAACATGGAGAGTTCAATTTGCGCACACCATAGAAACACCTTCATTCTCATTCATGTCTTGTGTATGTATTATAAACACAAGAAAAAATTAATTTTTAATTAACAATTTATTCTTTCCAAGTGTGACACATAGCAAGTCAGACAGATTGATCCGCACTGGCTATTACACATGTATATCAATTAAATTTATTTCGTAACATCAATCTGTGCTCGTTTGATTTTGCTGAGTGGATAACATCAAACCACAAATATTTTATCGTATGCATTTCATTGTGAATTGTGGAAAAATAACTTCCAACTGATTCCGGTTTACAAGTTAATCGTGATTCCTTGCGGTCTTGCAGAACTGACAGAAAATGATTGTGTTTATATTTTGCGAAGCAATCCGAAAAGATTTGAACCCAACTAAACTAGTGACCTTCTCAAAAATTTATTGAAAGCGAAAAGGAGGAAGACCCCCCCGACCAGGTGGATAGATACTGTAGAGAGGGATTTCACAGAACTGGGAATCCATCATTGGCGATCTATTGTCTTTCATAGAGTCAGGTGGAGGAAGCTCATATAGACGGCCTTGGCTTCTAACAGGCTGTAGTGCTGACAAAGAAGAAGCAGAAAAATCCGAGAAGATCTTTAGCCAGGGGTTTTACTTGAGACTGACTTGTCATCATTGTTTCAGCTAGCACAAAACACACATAGTTTATCTGCTATGGGGTAGTTCTATCGTTTGCATTTTTCTTGTTTCTTTCATGCATCATATTGGTACCTATGGTTAATAATCCCTTTCGATTTTCCGCTCTGTGAAAAAGCTTTGACTAAACCGATGATAGAAAATATTGTGGTTCCGTGCAGTTCGCTAGTGAAATCAACGATATTGGGAATGGGGTATTTATCCTTTTTAATGTGAGCATTAAGTGCTCTGAAATCACCCACAGGACGCCAGTCATCGCTGTTCGTTTTAGGAATCATATGTAGTGGCGAAGCATAATTACTGTTAGATGGGCGTATGTGTCCTAAATTAAACATATGCTTAAACTCCATTTTTGCTACTTTTAAGCGGTCCGGTGCAAGGCTACGCGGTTTAGCATATACAGGAGGGCCGAAAGTATCAATATGATGCAAGACCGAATGTTTTACTTTTTGGTTTGGTAAGGGAGAATAATATTGGGGTATTGATTTAAAATTTTAGAAAATATAACATTATTCACTACACATTTCAAAGAGTATATATTACAACTATGCACAACACCATGAGAATTTATATTAGTAACATTATCAAATAAATAACATTTCCTTAAATTAAAGTAATGCAAAAAATCAGCACCTATAATGGGTGTGGAGACATTACATACATAGAAAGGATAAACAAATTGCTTTCTTAAGCCAAGATCAAGTGATAAGAGCTTGCATCTTACTTTAATCTTACTTTTCTTTTATTAATCATAAAATATATATTTGATTTTTCAAATAATAAAGGAGTTAGATAACATAGAGTACCATAACTAAATATGCAGCTTTCAGTGATATGTCGCAAACTATAGCAAGATGATGATTTTTCTATCGTGATTATAAGTTTGTCGTACAGTAATATTGATGTCTTTGTGAAATCAATTATTTATTAAATGCTATTAAATGTAAAGGGACAAATGTATCTTTCAATATATTGTCTCTTTCAAATCTTGCTCTTTTTTTCTTCATAAATAATATATTTAAATTTGCGATATATATTATTCTCTTTAAAATACAATTATCAAGTACCCTATCCTAACAGCGGATTGATCATTTAACAATAAAACTATCCTTTAGGCAGTACAAGGATTTATGGAAATAGACTTTATGCTCAATGGAAATTGGAGCTTAAAGTGATGAAAAAATTTAACAGGAAACGAGATATACCATGTTTTATATATTACATATTTGAAGTAAAATATAAACTAAAATATAAATCCTTCACTTAAAATTTTAAACAGGTCTTTTTAAAATCAATTATATCCTGTTGTAGATGGTTCATGTTAACATAGTCTATAAAATTACATAACTTTCGAGACTAATTTAAAAACACTTTACTGTAAAGATAATACATGCATTCAGTTTTCTCTTTTCATGCAATTTTAAATACTTTGCAGTTAACTTAAATGTGAATATATTAGGTTGGGGAAAAAGAAATGTATTATTTTTTTCGGTAGGTGGCTGTAGTGATTGATATCTCGTAAGATATCCATCAAATAATTTCAAATTTATTCTCGTTGTCAAGGTGACATTTGACACTAAAAACATATGTTTACTGTTTTTTGTTTGGTCCATTCAGTTGTGTGTTACATGGTGTTAAAAATGGAAGTCAACAAACAGACAATTTGGTACATTTTACAGTTTGTCTTTGATAAAGGAGAAAATGAAAGCCAGGAGGGTGAAATTGTGAATGGTGTTTATACTGTAACAGCTAATTGCGTGCAAGTTTGGTTTCATCGATTCATTTCAGGCATATTTGGTGTTACAGATTCACCTCTTACAGGTAGGCCAGTAGTCGAAAATGTCGATAAAATCTCAGAAATAATCTAAGTTGACCGGCATGTTAGTAGTCGTCGCATTATCCAGGAGCTGAAGATTGACCATAATACAGTTTTAAACCATTTGCTCAAAGTTGGATTCAAAAAG
>CM063500.1:22989558-23039558 GCA_032207245.1 Pardosa pseudoannulata | reverse complement strand
GTTCCTGATCTTCACTTTTAGAATTTTTTCTCCATTTGCTTGTGTAGATTACGATGCTGATCTATAAAAAATTATTTTTTATATTGCTCAAAATTATAATTTGTGTAACTAATTAATTGGAAAACACTCTGCTATCTTTTGAAACCAGCATAAACCCCTATAAAATAATAGCTTAATTTATCTGTCCTTCTATCCTCAAATGTATGAAGCAGTGTGACCTGGAATGGATAATGAAATCCATATTGGATTCCTGATGATTTAGGATTAGCAAAATTCAATTTTTTCAAAATTTCAACTTTTTTTCTTTGAAATTACTGACTGAACTAAATTTTTTATAACAAAAATATATCTCAACTATGTAATTTTATATTCTTTTCAGAAATTGTTTATAAGTTGATTTTATTGATGTGCAGATACAGTAAATAATACATGAATATATAGCAAAGTTATCAAAGTAACACATTTATATTCTTTACATCTCTAACTGTGAAAGTATCGGAATTTCTAATTTTATTTTCTAATAATAATATATATTTTTACAGAGTAATTATTAGTATTAACTATGGAAATGAAACCTGTAATAAAAATAACGTGTGAACTGAGATATGATTACATTAATGATCAAGTAATAAATCTTATTTATAAGCACACATATGAGATCAAATTTCTCAAATATTTTTTTAATAAATGTATTTGAAATTTTGATATTCTATTAGTAATATTTTTAAAAATATGTGGTAAGTAATTTGAGGGAGAATATTACTAATTTTAAAAATTACTGTTATTCATGTAAAAAGAAGCAAATAATTTATTGAAATGTTTTTTAATTAAAGTCAGTTACAGTTTTATGTTTATACAAAACATGACATAAGGTTCAACATAAGAATAAAGATGCAACTTTAGAAAAGTGAAGATATTCAATTGAAATTAATAGATGATATAACTTCAAGGGCATGTATCTAAAAACGGAATTATCTAAATCAGTTAAAAATTAGAGTTAAAAAAAATTTCCAGAAGTATTTTCCGATTCATCTCTATTTTAAAAGTAATACTTGAGTTGTTTATGTGTGCAAATTTTGTGCCTGTCCGTCGCTAGAGAGGGCGGTCCCGCTTTCCGAGACGACGGGAGATGTGACTTACTTTTTTTATTTTTTCCCACATAGCTCACATATGAGATCAAATTTCCCAAATATTTTTTTAATAAATGTATTTGAAATTTTGATATTCTATTAGTAATGTTTTTGAAGATATGTGGTAAGTAATTTGAGGGAGAATGTTACTAATTTTAAAAATTACTAATTATTATTCATGTAAAAAGAAGCAAATAATTTATTGAAATGTTTTTTAATTAAAGTCAGTTACAGTTTTATGTTTATACAAAACATGACATAAGGTTCAACATAAGAATAAAGATGCAACTTTAGAAAAGTGAAGATATTCAATTGAAATTAATAGATGATATAACTTCAAGGACATGTATCTAAAAACAGAATTATCTGAATCAGTTAAAAATTAGAGTTAAAAGAAAATTTCCAGAAGTATTTTCCGATTCATCTCTATTTTAAAAGTAATACTTGAGTTGTTTATGTGTGCAAATTTTGTGCCTGTCCGTCGCTAGAGAGAGCGGTCCCGCTTTCCGAGACGACGGGAGATGGGACTTACTTTTTTATTTTTTCCCACATAGCTCACATTTGAGATCAAATTTCCCAAATATTTCTATAATAAATGTATTTGAAATTTTGATATTCAATTAGTAATGTTTTTGAAGATATGTGGTAAGTAATTTGAGGGAGAATATTACTAATTTTAAAAATTACTGTTATTCATGTAAAAAGAAACAAATAAGGTAGGGATTTTTTTTTAAATTAAAATCACTTACAGTTATAAGTTTATACAAAACATGATATAAGGTTCAACATAAGAATAAAGATGCAACTTTAGAAAAGTGAAGATATTCAATTGAAATTAATAGATGATATAACTTCAAGGACATGTATCTAAAAACAGAATTATCTGAATCAGTTAAAAATTAGAGTTAAAAGAAAATTTCCAGAAGTATTTTCCGATTCATCTCTATTTTAAAAGTAATACTTGAGTTGTTTATGTGTGCAAATTTTGTGCCTGTCCGTCGCTAGAGAGGGCGGTCCAGCTTTCCGAGACGACGGGAGATGTGACTTACTTTTTTTATTTTTTCCCACATAGCTCACATATGAAATCAAATTTCCCAAATATTTTTTTAATAAATGTATTTGAAATTTTGATATTCTATTAGTAATGTTTTTGAAGATATGTGGTAAGTAATTTGAGGGAGAATGTTACTAATTTTAAAAATTATTATTCATGTAAAAAGAAGCAAATAATTTATTTTTGTTTTTTAATTAAAGTCATTACAGTTTTATGTTTATACGAAAACATGACAAGGTTATAAGAATAAAGATGCAACTTTAGAAAAGTGAAGATATTCAATTGAAATTAATAATGATATACTGGAATGTATCTAAAACGGAATTATCTAAATCAGTTAAAAATTAGAGTTAAAAAAAATTTCCAGAAGTATTTTCCGATTCATCTCTATTTTAAAAGTAATACTTGAGTTGTTTATGTGTGCAAATTTTGTTCCTGTCCGTCGCTTGAGAGAGCGGTCCCGCTTTCCGAGACGATGAGATGGGCTAATTTTTGTTATGAGATTTGAGACAATTTATTTTTTTAATAAATGTATTTGAAATTTTGATATTCAATTAGTAATGTTTTTGAAGATATGTGGTAAGTAATTTGAGGGAGAATATTACTAATTTTAAAAATTACTAATTATTATTCATTTAAAAAGAAGCAAATAAGGTAGGGAAATGTTGTTTTTAATTAAAGTCACTTACAGTTTTAAGTTTATACAAAACGTGACATAAGGTTCAACATAAGAATAAAGATTCAACTTTAGAAAAGTGCAGATATTCAATTGAAATTAATAGATGAGATAACTTCAAGGACATGCGTTTAAAAACAGAATTATCTAAATCAGTTAAAGATTAGAGTATTTTCCGGAAAGTTGCAGAAGTATTTTCCGATTCCTCTCTATTTTAAAAGTAATACTTGAGTTATGTATGGATGCAAATACGATAATGTCAAAGATATGATATGAAATACTCTGAATTTCGTTAAATGACAATCATAGAAACATACTTAATGCTAAGGTTTGATGTTGGACTGGCATTTGCCTCCGAAAGTTCTATCACAGGTGTCACTTTCATTTCAAGTATATAGACAAGACTCATTAAACTTCTTTCATCATCTGTACTTTATAACCATTGTAAACATTGTAGTATAGCAGCAATGTAGTATAATATGTAACGTTGTTTATCTTGACGGCAAAATGTTTGATCATGACACATCTCAACTGCACGGACAAAAAACATCTAGCAAAAAAATGACAACTTTATAACTCGTTTTGTCAATCCTTGATAATGCGGTAAGATAATTCTCACCAATGAAAAAATAACGGTTTTTATCGCTTGAAAGCGTTGTCTCTATGAAAATTCTATATTGAAAAGTATAATTGCAACAATGGAAAGCTACTTGTTGGCTGAATATGAAGAAAATATAACAATAAAGCAGATGTAGAATAAATAAAGCTCATTTTAATAAACTACACATATTTTAACATATACATACACTCTGAAACACAACACACTTATTGAAAGGACGAACAGGCAAATACGGACTGACTGAACACAGTTCACATGCGATACCCTATTTATAGAATCATTGAGAAAAAATTGCATACGTTTTCGACAGAAACTAAATGAGTGACGTCATACTTTCCAATATACGGCCGCATCGGCTTTAAACTTAATCCTCTATTTTTCCTATTACGTATTTAATATAATAAGCATCATATTCTAGAAATTAGGTTAAAAAAAGTGTACTGAATAAAAAAATTAAATGTTTACGATATAAAAATTTAAAAAAATTGAAGAATAGATTGTTAGGGATATTTTTGAAAAAAATAAGATATTACTGCCTGGATAATAATCAAATGATTTACGTAATATGAGTAAGTTTTCTGTACTGAGGAATATCGTGGTCATCTGATACTTGAAACATCTAAAATTGAAATACAGAGGTGTGTGCTAAATTAATTCTTGAAAAATAATAATATATTTTTAAAATGGCGTAATGGATTGAAAAATAATATTTTAGGGACATAATTCTAAAATTATTAATTAAAAATTTTGCTAGGTATTACGAGCAGACAAAGAAATGTTATCAGTGATAAATATGCATTGATTTCGTATATGTTTTTTATAGATAAACTAATATATTTCATATAAAAGTAGATGGTTAGCATCATAGATAAACTATAAATAATATTTAAGTTTTTAAAGAATTTTGTATCTTTTTATCAATCTCAAATATTTTGGGTACACACAGTGTATCATGTTTAAAAATTTAACGCACCTATTAAAATTTCAAATCAAATTTCTCTTTATAAATGTCATCGCATTATGAGAAGTCTATAATCCAAAGTTCAAAGTTCATCATATTTGGTCCAACAAACCGCAATCTGAAGTACAAAACTTATTTATTGCTATCCCTATACGGATAGAATTGAATAATATGAATGTTTAAGAAATGGATTTTAACTAACTTTACTATATAACCTAAAAATAAATAGTTCATAAATTTTAATAGTAAGATAAATAGAATTTAATTTAATAGATTTTAATTATTCATAAAGAACAAAGAAATTTAAAGATTTTGTTTGTAATGGTATTATATGCTATAAATTTTAATTCATTAAAAGAAATGAAATGAAATTAAAATTTTATCAAATAAATGTCAATAAAAAAATTTCATTCATTATTAAATAAAATTAAAATTTTATAAAATAAATTTTAGAATAAAATTTTAGTTTATTATAGAATTAAATTAAATTAATTCACTAGAAAATAAAATTAAATTAATTCATTATAATATTAAATTTCCAGTTAATATTTTAAAAAATATTTTATTTATAATAATTGTATTAATTATTGGAAAATTTAATTCATTATAAAATTTAAATTAAAGTTCAGTCATCATTGAACAATATTTTAGTATTTAAAGGAATAGAAACATTTGATATTTCTCAGACATTTTCTATTAAATGTCAAAGTGAACTCTTAACTTAAATCATATAAAAACGAAAACAACACATTGTTGTTTTAGCCCTCAAAATCAAAAACAAAATATAAGCCCTAGTTACAATAAAACACCCAAAGAAAGAAAATCTATATTAAGAAAAAAAATCTACCTCAAAAAATAAATATTAAAAATAAATATGCATTTTAAATCAATTTAAAATGAAAATGAAACATCATTTACAAATACTTTAATTACTCAAAATAAATCTTCATAAATAAATTTTCCAATCTCATCAAACTAGATTTAAATGAAATCAAAGACTTGAAATACATTTCTCAAATGATGTGAATCAATCTTACGGCGAGTTTGAACTCTCATCTTGATCACTACATACATTTTCTTCTCGATAGGGATTAAGATGTTTCTATTAAAATATTCAGCATATTTAATCGCTTATTCACGAAAAGTCCATTTCGAATCGGATGGGAAATTACGTTATTACCTTTATTTGTCTATCTTTCAATTGATTTTTCAAATATAAACGAATTAATTGAACTGTACAGTGTATTTTCCTTTGCATGGTAATACATCGATGCCTTCAGACTATTTCAGAAATCTTGGGAGAACAGAACAAAGGTGGAGTTTTCAGACGCCAAGATAGGGATAAATGTAATTAATTTATTTCGACGAATAATGCAGATGCATTTGATTTTGTCATAAGCGAAGTGGTGAGTTATTTGTTCTGAGGATTAATTTAAAGATGCCAAGGTTTGTTATGAGATATGAGTCCAGCCATTCCTTTGATTTGGGTGTAACACATGACATAGCATGGAATTAATGTTTGTTCATAACATAAATATTTAGTTTTATGAGTCAAGTAATATCTTGTTTATTTTTTGATGACATGACAAATAAACAAGACTTCAGTAATTTTGGCATATTTTTCGTAACTAAGACTGAAAGGATAAAGAATATTAATTTAAACAATTTTAACCATTTACCTTCCAATGTTCTAATACTGTACCATGATTTTTAAATAAAAAATCACATGTAAAAATTTTTTATCAATATAGCTTTTTCATACAATTGAACATGACATTATAAAATGTTTTTTAAAAAAAGTTTTTTTTTTAGATAATTATTCTTTTTAGAATTTTATTTTTTAAATTGCTATATTTTGTCAATTTTATTCTCCGTTACATTTAAATTTACCAAAATTCCAGTTTAAATGGAAAAAAATGCAATACTTCAAAATATATCTATAGGCAATATATCCTACGGGAATACAACAAAAGCAAAATTTAATTTCTAAATTTTAAAGTTAAAATTTACGTTTTTATTTCTATGTTCCATTATTGGAACATTGGCGTTTCAGGGGATCATTTTTCATTTATGTGCAAAGCATTGTATGCAAACATTATCTTCTTTTGCATTCAGATAAGAACAGCAAGTTTTCCAATAAAGTTTCTTTCAATAAAGTAAATAAATAAAACTGCAATAATTCGAAAGGATTATAATATTGGCACTTGACATTGATGTTAACTTTAATAAACTCATAAAAATAGAAAGAAATTCTTTTCAATAAGATGGCTGATCATGTGTGTGTGGGGCGTGGGGGAGGCTTTCACCTGTGCATTTAGGAACAAATGAAAGTTCACATTAAATGTGTCTTATTGCATACATTTGTTGAAATAGTTATCAGTTTACTTTGAGGTAGAGTTTTTCTTGCTAGATTTGTTGGATGACAGTGAAAAAGGGGCATTTGTTCTTTCTATGTCCTTCATTTATTTATGTTTCTTAAAGTTAACACCAGATCTGAAAGGTGCCTTACAATACAGGATGTTCCAGCCTTTCTAGATACTCTTCCGGATTCTGATTCTGAAATTGTATTTATTTGTCATTTAGAACCCGATGAACCTGGTGATATAACCGATGAAGAAGATATTGATGAAAATAATTTAGATGCTGTTACGTCATTTGATGTGCGTGGAATGTTCTATGAAACACGATAAAAAACGATGTAAGTACTCCAGAGGAAGACAGATTTCAGAAACTTGGTCCAATGGCTGAAAAGAAATAAGAAAATTGAAAACCATGGAGTAAAATGGAAAATAAATGAAATTCGATAATCAAACAGAATTTGAAAACTTGGTACATAAATTCTATAGAGTCATAATATTTATTTTACATTATTTAAAGATTAAAAAACAAAACAGTTAGAATTTTTTTTTATCTAATTTTAAAACTTTATTGTATTTATATGCTTTAATTAATACAATAAACAAATTTCAAGTCATTGTTACCATTCTTTCTTAATTCGGCGTTTAAACGGTTAAAGGAATAAATTACAATTAATTTGAATATGTTTACCTAAAATTTAAAAAAATATTCCTTTGTTTAAAAAAATTCGAATTTTATTAGAATTATACTTGTAAAGTTTATAAACCAGGTGGCTATAATTAAACTTTCCCTTTAAACGGCATTGTACAAACTGGTGAAAGGAATGCAAAGAATTTTTGTATATAGGCTATACAGGATATGCACTCTCATTTATTTTTGAAGACATGCGTAATAAATGATGACTTGAGTATTTTCGGCATTTCTTCGTCACTAAGGCATAAAGGTTAATTAAATATGAATTTACAGAAATTTAAAGGATTAAATTAAATTTAATTTGAAAAAGTTTATCTAAAATTTAAAAACTATTCCTTTGTTTAAAAAAATTCGAATTTTATTAGAATTATGCTTGTAAAATTTATAAACCAGGTGGTTATAATTAAACTTTCCCAATAAATGGCATCGCACAAAAGGGTGAATGACATACAACGAATTTTTGTATAGGGGCTACATAGGAGATGCTGCGCTCACATATATTTTTTGAAGACATGCGTAATAAGCAATGACTTTATTTTCTGAAGACATTTGTAATAAACGAACAAAATTATGAGTAATAAAATGCAAGAACAAAAATTATGAGTAATAAAATGCAAAAGTGGGAAAAGCTGCTAGTTTTAGAAGAAAACGTAGAGTTAATAAAAAGTATTTGTTTGCTTGGGCAGAAGAAGCTTTATGCAAAACGAGTTAAGGTACAAAACGTTTGTAGACATTCTCATGTTTATATCGATGTTTCTGGCAGTATTAATAATGGTTTCTTTAGTTGAACGTGCTTCCTTTATGAAGCGTGTATCGTGCAGTTCTTGCGTCGTTGAATGATTTAACTCCAAAACTTTTCACTTGCGATGTCTCACAACATATCAGTTACTATCTGTTCTTGAGCACACTGTCCATACTTGAATGAGGGTAACCATGTGGGCAACATTTCCCTACATCGTCCTAGACACGATGAACATCTACTTCTGTTGTGTAATTTTGTCCTAATCTGTTTTTTTCAAGCTGTATGAAGTTTTTTTTTAATTAAATATTCCTTGTGCGCATCTCATGTATAGCCCGTATACAAAACTTCGTTGCATTCCGTTAAATTTTCTGCGCTATTGTATGCCATTCATAGGGGAAGTTTAATTATGACTCCTCGGTACATATCGATTACTTACATTATAAAGCAATTAAATCAACATTAATATTAGTTTTACTAGGATGCGTTTATTAAAAAACAGCAGGTATGAAAAATTAAGTTAAATATTTTTGTGGCAAAATTATCTTATTTATTTAGTAATATGATATAACTACACTGAGTTTAATACATAAATACTTCAAATGTAATATGTTGAAAAAGATGTATCCTAAAATGCATTACAATCAATTTTTATTTATTTTCTACACTTTTTATGAGTTTGTATTAAATATTAAGTAATAAATTCATCATTAACAAAAAGAGAGACAAAAACGTAAAAAAAAATGTAGAAGCGCTATAAAAACTACCAAAGAATTTAAATCAGAATTTTCAACTTAATAAATAGTTTTGAAAAACTCATTCAAATAACTTAAAATATAATGATTTGATTAATAATTTTATTTCGATGATGGTACAAATTAATATTCTACTTTTACAGATTACAAGACGTCATATATAAACACATGTTCTTTTCGAGAGAGATGGATACGTTTCTGATGAACAATCTAGAGTATTTAATTGCCTATTCGAGAAAGAATCTTTTTTGATTTGAAAGCATTCCATTGAAGAATTCTCAATCGTAAATTGTAATCTTAAATTGAACAGTTGGAATTATTTTTCAAGACCATTATCAAAAATAATTCAGGAGAGCTCAGCAAAGCTTTAACAGATTTTGCTTTCTCCCCGGTGCACCACGAGGAGGTCTGCCACTTTATATCCCAAACATTACCTAACAACTCATTCATGAGGGACTGTAATAATGAGATCCCTAGAAAACTTTAGACTCAAATTGGCTACATCGAAGCAGCCCAAAGGGACTCAAATGAATTAAATTTTAATAAAGACTGTTTAATCTCACTTCCTTACCCGTGCCCTATCTGAATATGTATATTAATCTTTCTCCTATTCAAAAAGTTGTTAAAAACAGAGTGAGTGATTCGCAATTAAGATCTTTCGTAATGAAAGCTATTGAGGTTCAATATCGTGAAAATGAGTAGTTGCAAATTTTCACTGATGGTTCTATATTGGAGAGGATAAACGGTGCTGAAGCAGGTATACATTGTGAGATGTTTAGTTTTTACTTACTAATGAGTCCTCTTACCACTGACTCAGATGGTGAATTTGAAGCTATTCCATAGGCAATTCAAGATCTATCTGTTCGTAGCGATTCTTTAACAAGAGTTGTCATCTTGTTGAATTCTAAGCGTGCGTTTGAAGCTTTTTTGAATAATAAATATAGTTTCCAAATAATAATACAATGTAGGCCTTTCCTTAAGAAACTGGCAGACATAATTTCTTTCCAGTGGATTCTTACCATTGTGGAATTTTCTGCAATGAAAATGCTGATAAACTAGCTAAAAGGACGCATTTATAAATCAACACATGAATCGCCATCTTTCATTTCATACAACTAATTTTTTGTTAATCTTACTTTCTTAAACAGGATATGACTCCACTTGCGACGAATAAGAGACGACGAGTTTTGAGGAAAGAGAGTGTGGTTCTTACCTTTCCCGAGTGTGAGAGTGCAGCTATGTTTAGGTTTGCGAAACTGATTTGCTCTCCACACTCACACGTTGTGGGTTGAATGCCCAAGTTTTTTTCACAACTCCAAGAAGCGTGTGGTGTTACCAGAGAAAATCAGTGCACTTAAACTTCACCAAGTTTTGGAGAACTGTGATTGGTCTCCAGGAGGCGATCCAGGACCATCCTTGGAGTCCCGGTCCTTCTGCGCAGAGTCGGAAAAGGACGCATTGTAAAAATGACAATGGAACAACGAACAGGATAATGAAAAAAGTGTGGAGTTGCCTGAGTCGAAAGAAGGAAGGTAAAGAAAGCAGCGTTCACTTGGACATTGGCAATTTTTATAGGCGTAGCACGTGGAGTGCTCCTTTTACTTTTTAATATTTATATATATTTTTTCATATTTTCTTGTCGTTCCTTCTAATTTTGAACATTATAATATAGAACAGTGGTACTATACTATAATTAAAAGCAATGTAAAGCAACTTGGGATTATCAATGTCTTCGAAATGACAATGCAATGTACTACACCACAACACCGAGAAAGACTAAAGTGGCATTTTTAGAGATGTGATTGGAAGTGACAATTTACAAGATCATCTCAACAAAATTGAAGTGGTGGATTCACCGGATTGTGTTTTGTGTGACTCTAGTCATCGAATGACTTTTGAACCTTTAAATTTTGTTGGACTTTCTCAGTATGTGGTCATTGTTATTGGAGAGCTCTTGCTAATGGCTTAGTCTTAAATTGTTTCATTTGTTTTAAAATAAATTATTTGAAAGGAAATTTATGTCATCATCTTTATTTGTATTAAAAATATTTTCGAATTTAATTAAATAGATTTATCTCTCATGTCTTAGAATTTGTTATCTAAATAAATTAATGCTATCAGAATAAATAAGAAATGGGAGGATACAGCAAATTTGAATTTTTAAACATAAAGAACCACAGAGATGTACAGTATTAATTAACATAATTGAAATGTTCAAGAACTTTTTTAGGTTGAATTTGAAAATGTAAAAAGAAATGTCAATCGATATGTAAAACTACTCATTTCTTTGATTTGGAATTAAAGTACAGCAAACAGATATGTATATCCATTCATTAATCAAATTGTCTTCTTTATAATTTACGTAGAATGTATTTAAAGGAGCATAAATTATAACAAACAGAAAATTTCATATGGTTACTTTTACATAATGAGAGTAAAATGTTGAAAACATATAAATCGATTGCAAATTGACGTAACCTAGATTTTCTTTTAAATTTGAAAAATATTTTTATTTTCAAAAATAGTTTGCGATTTTCTACATTTAAAAATTTTTCTACATGTAGCTCGGTAACTAGATTTTGGAGTATATTGTATTTTAATTGTATTTTAATTGTATTTTTGTTGATTTCAGTTTTTTACTTTTCGGGTGTCATAATATAATGACTGATGGATTTTGTGAATCAATTAAAAAAGGCGGAATGCGATAGATAAGTATTGTTTGCACCGTTATGTTTAGGAAATCAGGGAATTTCATCCACCAAATTTCAAATTTAGTTAATATTTTCACCCACAGGTGACGCTGTAGGGGATCTGTAACAGGTATAGTTAAAGGGAAGTATTCCAGACTTGACGCTCTGCGACTTTTTTCTTTGGGGGCAATTGGAAGATGTGATATATCGTCAAAATCCACAAACAGTTGCTGAGCTGAAGCAGCACATCTATACTGCATGTGGCACAATCCCAAGTGACACATTTGAACGGATGTCTGGAAATTTTTGCCTAACACTTCGCCAAGTTGTTGCAACAAATTGACTTACATTGAAAATTTCTTTGTTATTTTTTTACAACAGTACTTGCAAAATTTTCATGCCGGTTTTTATTTTTTCATAATTTTCAGTGCCACCTGTGGGTGAAAATGTTAACTAAATTTGAAATTTGGTGGGATAAAATTATCTGATTTCCTAAGCATAAGGCTGAAAATGACACATATCTATCGCATTCCGTCTTTTTTTATTGATTTACAAAATCCATCAGTTATTTTTAGGACACCAGGTATGTTGTTAAGCTAAAACGTTGAAGTGAAAGCAATATTTAAGGTAGAAAGTGATTCTATGAATACATAAACTCATGAAATATTTTATAAACATCGGATTAAATACATGTATTAAAATTTATTTTGCTTATCTGCAAATATTTTAGTTTCTAATGATGAACTTTAGATATCAAACGAGGAAAAAAACTGTATTTAAATCAATAAAGCATAGAACAGGAAAAAACCAAATACATAAAACTATTAGAATATTTAAATTACACATTCTACAGATTTTTAAAGAAATTTCGAATCTCATTTAACTAGTTTGAAATGTAATCAAAGATTTAAACTTGTATTTCTAAATGGTTTCAAATAAGTATTCTTCATTGAATTTTAAAGTCGACATTTCAATGTAACATATATTTTCTTCGTGAGATTAAAATGTTTACAATCAGGCGTATAGACTATTTAATCAGTATTTAGTTCGTAAAGGTACCGTTTAGATTACAACGGGAAATTAAACTAGTACCCTTATTTATCTGCCTTCTGATTGATTTTTCGATTGTATACGAAGTAGTTTAGTTGTGTTATGTCCCTTTTCTTTTCATGTAAATACAGTGATGTATTTAGTCTATTTTAGAAACCTTGAGAGAAAACAACAAACGAATGTTGACTGTTACCCTTATTTGTCTGTCTTTTGAAGGATTTTTCAAATATATATTAAGTAGTTTAATAGTGACATGCCTTATTTCTTTACATGTAAATACATTGATATATATATATATATATATATATATATATATATATATATATATATATATATATAGTTTCATTTTAGAAACCTCCAGAATAAAGAGCAAAGGTACAGTTACTCGGCGATGGGATCCAAGAAATATTATTAATATATTTCCAACAAATTTCCAAGAATATTTCCAAGAAAATGTTATTAATATATTTCCAACTTTATTTTGTGAGAAGCAAAATAATCCAGATAATTATTCTAGGGAATAATTTCATAAAGCCAGTGATTTTTTATGCAGCACAAGACCCTGTTGATTCGTTTATTTATATCTACAATATTGTATGCAATATAACGATAATTGTGTCCATGCATAATATAAATATTTGTTTTTCTAAATAGAGCAGATTGTATTTTAAGTATTAAAAATTAAATGAATAAAAAGTACTTGATTAAAATATTTCTCTCTTTTATATTATATGTTATTAATAAAGTGTTTAAAGGAGACTGTCTCGCATGGAGAAGCAAAACCGGAGGCAGACAGTGGATCAGCTGACAACCAAATACAATGCAGGGCCAAGTAGAATAGTATCGGAGCACACTGTTCAGCGGACACTGTTAGATATGGGGCTACGCAGCAAACGTCCCACTCGTATACCTTTGCTGACCAAGCGTCATCGCCAACTGTGCGTACGCTGGGCCCGGGAACATCGCGACTGGTCCATGGATCAGTGGGACAGAGTTGCCTGGTCAGATGAATCACGGTTTGTTATTCATTAAACCAATGGTCGTGTCAGGATACGCCGTCTTCCAGGCGAACAGTTACTCCCTTAATGTACATTAGGGTATACACAGGCCGGTAGTGGCACTATTATGCTTTGGAGTACGTTCTCATGGGTGTCTCTGGGACCATTGGTTGTGGTAGAATAGATCATGAATGGTACAGGTTATCTGAACATCATTGCGAACTAGTTGCACCCTTACATGTCCTCTGTTTTTCCAGTTGGATATGGAATGTTCCAACAGGACAACGCCCCTTGTCACAAATCTAAAATTGTGTTGGACTGGTTCCAGGAACATGATGCTGAATTCCAGTTAATCTCCTGGACAGAAATCTTTGGGAAATGTATTAAAAGTATTTTAAGTCGAGGATACTCTTATGATAAAACCCTTTTCCCAGCTTCTAAATGTCTTTAATTAATTAAAAGGGGAGAGAAAAGGTTTTTAAGCAGATATTATAGATAATTTTGATATATATTACAGATATATATATATATATATATATATATATATATATATATATATATATATATATATATATATATATATATATATATATATATATATATATATATATATATGTGTGTGTGTGTGTGTGTGTATGTATTAATGTGTAAAAGGATAATTAGTTAAAAACGAAATCAAAGTTACAGCTTTCATAAAATTGTCTGTTCTTGAAAAGTATATAATCGTTTTTAAAAGGGTAATTTAAACCACAAATTATAAAATCTAGGACTACAATATTAACAGAATATCACTATGGAGAGAAATATTACTTGTAAAAGTCTAACTGCATATGGAATATATCAATAAGATTTCATATTAGAAAAAAAATAATAATCTGAACGATATAGTAACTGTATACAGCAACTTTTAGTTAACATTTCTCTGTAAATACATTTACATTAGATATTTTTTAAAGAATTTATGTATACATAAATAATACTAAATAATAAAAAAATTAACTTACATCTTTAATAATTTCACAAATTTTATTTTATATATAAATCAATTATCGTAAAATGAATTAAGGATTATAATTGGGTTTCTCCAAATGACATCAACTCTTATAACTCTAATGATAAAATACTTAATCCTGATGGTTTACTTGAATCCCTAAATAAATTTTCTTTTCGACAGGGATTAGGATACGTTAGTTTGGAATATAGATATCAAATCGCCTGTTGATGGAAAGACCGTTTAGATTTCAGAGGAAATTAGGTTATCACCCATATGTCTTTCTACGACATTTTTCTTAACAAATTAATTTGACTCTTTATGTTGCTTTCTTTTGCATGGAAATACCTAGACGTATTCAGTCTATTCTGGAAATCTTGGGAAACAGAACAGAGGTGGAGTTTTCAGTCACCGAGAAAAATGCAATTAATTTATCTCGACGAATAATAATGGAAAAGCATCTGATTTTGTCATAAACGAAATACTTGAGTTATTTGTTTAAAGATTAATATGATGATATCAAGGATTGTTACCAGATATGAGATACTGATCATTGCTTTTATATGTGTGTAGCGCTTGATATAATTTTCATTTATATATTTATCTTTATTACAAAAATTTATTTTTATTAGTTAAGTAGAATATTGTTTAAGTATGAAAAATAACATATAACTGGTAAATTTCTTTTTATTGTCATAATTTTTATTTTGCATATAATTGATTAAAATCTAAAAAGATGAATTTTTTAAATCATATAAAAACATTTACTTAATGTTATTTAATTTTATGCAATTATGTCTTTAAATAAATTAATGTAATTAATTTGTAGATAAAATATTATTTTTATGAATTTCAAGATTTATGGGTTTTTTTTATTTAAAAATTTTTTTCAGCTTAATTTAATTAAGATTTTAACAAAATATTCCTAATATGTATTAAACAAAAGGGTATCGGATTTAGTATTTCTTATATATTTTCATTATAAAATCTGAGAATAGAATAATCATAATTTCTTACTCTGTAATTATGCACTGATATAAAAATATTATATCTGTATCCATTATTCAAAATATAAATAAAATAAAGTATAAATATATCTAAAATATTTTTTAATATAATGTAAAGTTTTAAAAAAATTGAATTTAAAAAGCAAGAAAAAATACAAAAAAAAATATAATAAAATTATATGATATAAGAAAATATTTTAATGTCATTTTAATAAATATTTGATTTTTTAAATTTTTTATAGTATTAATTTCGTTAAACTTCAATGTATACGAATTTTGGTATTCCAAATTAATAATGTATAAAATCACTCTATAATGTCTACTATAAACTTGCATATAATAAGTTAAAATAGAATAAAAAATAACCTAAACACTCAATAAAATATATAAATATATATATATATATATATATCATATATATTATATATATATATATATATATATATATATATATATATATATATATATATATATATATATATATATATATATATATATATATATATATATATATATATATATATATATAACTTCCCATCATTAAATTTCTAAACTGTTCGCATTTAAAGATTTCACGTACAATATTTGAAAATGCATATAAATATTAATTCAAAAATGTTATAAAAATATATCAAAGAGCTTGAATGGAAATTAATTTCGTTGTTAAACCTCTAGAGGGAAAATCTAATTTGATCGAAAATAGAGATGAAGCAATTTATTTTATGGAATATTTCAAAGCTTGGGTAAGAAATTAAACTAGTGCAATCTTGAATAATTTACTCAATATCCCAATCTTAAAATTTGAAAGGTTGTATGCTCAACAAATTATAGAAACTTTTCAAAAGCTTCCCGACGCTGTATATATATGGAAACATTTGCAGAACTTATGAAGCTTTGATAAGTTTCAAAGTAATCTTTTCCGTCTAATTACTTCTACCTTGCTTGAATGTTTTATTATGTCATGCATTAGAGTAATGACACGCTTTTTCTTTAATTTTAATGACACTTTTAGCTACAATTAAGTAATAATGATTTCCATTAAGTTTTGAATTGTGTGCAAGTCATAATTGGTCCATTTGGAAAATGGGTGCTGCAAAATCCATTAATATTTTTGTAAGCATTATGACGCATATCAATATCTCTCAATTATCTAAGGTAAAAATTTAATCATTTTCATTGATATTACACGCCTTTCCCCCGCATTTTATGTAGTGACATTATTTGTTTATTTATTTGTTTATGTAACATTTTAATTAGCTTGCGATAAATATTAGGAGTAGGTGATGACTACATATGTTTATAATTTGCATTTAGTGTAAGAAATTTATTTTAATTTAAGTCATTTATTAAGCTTTTAATATTTTTTTTCAATAAGCTATTAATGATACTCTTAAGGGTACATGCTACATTTGAAAATAATTCTAAAATATTTTTTTAAATTATAGACTCTTTATTGTTATTACAAATTATAGCAGTTGAAATTAAATGAATGAATTAAATGAAAAATATAATCATTTAAAAAAAGAAATGAAGCAATTTTATCAGAGATAATTATTAGCAAGTAATTTTTTTTTATTTGTGTAAAGGTACTTTTTAAAATTTTTTTATAATATTATTTTTTAGAAAATTAATCTGAAGTATCAAACAAATTTTAAAAATTAAATCAATGAATTTTTTCCTATACTTTACCTTTTCAGTTAAGTCTGATTCATATTTTTCATTGATTTTAGTGATTTTAATTTTTAATTAGAATTGGAATATAAAATTTTAAATATTATTTAAAAATATGACATTTTTTGAAAATCAATCACATGATAAAATAAATGGAAGCAATTTTAATAGAACTAATTATTAACATGTACTTTTCTTTAATTGTATGAAATTTCAATTTTTCTCTTTAATATCATTTTTTATATAAAATGTTTCTAGATAGTAAATTATAGTAAAATAAAATAAAAATATAAACAGATACATTTTTTACTATATTTTGTATTTTTAAAATTTATATCACCATTTTGAAATTAAAAAGTGATACGTTTTATAAACATTTTTTTTATATTTTACTATGGTTACCTCTTACTAACTGAAAATAAGTAGCATGCAATTTTATGAGGAATATGGTTATAAAAAAACCACTTTTTTTTAACATTACATTGGGTGCAATGAATATGACAGCTAGAGTTTTATTTTCTCCTGATAAATCAGGAATTGGCAGATACAGTTCAAAGGTGGGCGGATACGCGATATATGGTGATGAAGACTGCAGATTCCTATACCCCTTCTTCAGTTATCTAAAAATATTGTTGTTTCTTTCTGTCAGTATGGTGTGGAAAACATGGAATAAATGTAACATATTATAACAGAATATTTAGTATTTATTTGGACAGATTAATAAGTACTAATGTTTTATTAATTTAAGTATGCCTTGAAATTATTGTAATTTTAAATTTATTTTTCATTAAATCGTGCTGTACGTCTGTATCGGTACCTCATCATGGATTAGACTTTAAAAAAATGCTGAATTTAACGTATTACAAAATATTTATATATTAATGTGCATTTAATTTTTGTCTGATATAATAGTCTGATATCTGGTTTGTGAAATAAAATAAATTTAAAGTATTATTTTTTTTAAATTATAATTTTAAAATTTCCGTTTTCATACATTAATTATTTGCACCATATTTTACACCTTAAGCAAGTTAAGATAGCTCTCTCAGTATACACCCTTCTTTTTCTTCACAGGGACTTTGCTTCTAGTTCATTTTATGGAAATGCATCATACCCAAACTTAACGAACAAATGGTAAATCACTGCTATTTGCTACCATATTTCCTGGATTCTAGTCCCGCTAATGACATGGATACTCTACATTAACACTAGATTTAAGGACCGAGCCAATTTGACTCATTAAAAATATGATCACTATATATATAAAACTTCAATATCCCTTTTCAGAAACATAAGTTGGTTTTTAGTTAAGTAATGAAATATATGTAAATTTTCATTCCTCTTCCACGCAGAACAATTCATTTCGCATTATCAAATGTGGTATACCTATTTTCACGGTTGTGAGTCAATTTGACTCATAGACTGGTTTAACAGTTAATCACATAACTTGAAATTTACTGGTCCTATAAGGCCTGGCCAACAGTCAAGGTATTATTTTCCAATTGGCTGAAGAGCTAAGAAGTAGATATAGAGAAAATGTCGAGAACACTTCCATTCCAATAACAGAAATTCATGCTACTGACGCACGGAAGAATTGTCAATTTCAACAATCATACAAAAGAAACATATGTAGAAACCATTGTGATAATGTAATAGAAATGTTTGCGGAAAATGTGATTCAAAAACAGCTTTTATATGTAAAAAATGTTTTCCATGTACTTTTGATAATAAACATATCATTTAAATTAAAATAAATCTATTTTATTTGCAAAAAACATCAATTTTTTGTAGGAGTCAAATTGGTTTTCTTTCAATAAAAATAGGTATATGATCAACATCCGTAAATCTAATCTAAGCAGGATCCCGACCTCAGTAGTACCTTTGAACAAAATCCGTAGACAATAGCACCCCAGACAAATAAAATCACAACCAAAGTGAACCGAGTCAATCTGGACTTCTTCAGAGAAAATTAATTCTAAAGTATATGCATTATTATTAATAAATTTAAAGTATTTTTCTAAAAGGTTTAATACCTATTGTATTTTTCAGCATCTATTTATACACATTCCGATAAACTAAATATGTACAAACACCGCTAATTTATTTCATTTCATCAAAAACGTGGACTTTAGAAACTTTTAATGTGAATATCTTATTCGATAATATTAATTAATTGATTTTCACTTAATTTTTGTTATTTATTTCTTCATTGTATCACACAGATTTTCCCTATATTAAAAATATGTATAAGCCATTTCTTTGCTGTTTTCTAAGACTTTGAATTTATATATTGCCTTTATAGAAAATGATTTCTATATATTGTCTATAAAAATCCTTAATTCCTTAATTACTTTTAAATCAAAAGTAATGTTAATTTAATGCACATGGACCTGTTAGTTGGACTGTATCCCTATCTTCTAACTACAACCAACGTGCATAACACCAATAAACAATACAATATATCTTCTTTGGACATATCTCACCAAATGCCAGAATCATTGTCATTCACAGTAAAACCTAGAACAAAAATGTATAATAACACACCTTTTTTAGAATAATTTCAAAATAAATAAAAACTTAAGCAGTTACCATATTATATGTTTCACAAATGCTGACATCTCCAAAAAAGATAAAAATAAATAAAAAAAAAGTGAACTACTGACTGAATGGCGTAAAATGAAACCAACTAGAAAAGTAGATTTTCCAACCCCCGAAAGAGATACAGACAAAAATGAAATGTGAGCAACCCATGCAGCATATTTATGCTACCAAATAAAATAATTATGTAAATATCAACGACTTTTATAATGTTAGAGAACATGATTGTACTGCATAGATTAATTACAAAAATGGACTAGAGTAGCTAATTTGACAGACTAGAGTACTGTGAAATGAAGCGGAGGATTATTTGTTCTAAGAACAAAGTAGTTGATTAATTTATGCAGTGAATTTATATCGCCGAATTAACTGAGAATATAAATGTAATTATTTGTAAATTGTTTAATAATTGATTGAATTACGTAATTATTTTACTCCGAATTGTTGACGATTTATGATGCACTTGTGCTCGACCAACACTATTAAGTTCGAAAATTACAGTAAACGAAAATAAATCACATATAACACAAAGTTTATTTGAGATCAAAGAAGTTTATATGTATAAACTTGAAAAGTTTCCCTTCGTGTTCATATAACCAATATAATCTTGATTAATTTCACATTGTAAACTTCATTTACGATATTATTATCAATGTTAATGTGAATTAAATATGGAAATTTGCATTGGTGTTAACCGTCCATACTGGTCTTTACCAAGGTTACAATCTATGAGCTGATAAAAAGATCTATGATTAAATTTTTGTTTGGGTTACTTTTTGCCTAGAGGCCTAAATTGATGTTTTGATCTGTCTTACATTCGGAGGTTAAAGTGCAGACTTTCCACTTCGCTAGGTGCTCCGTTAAACCCAACGTTTACTATGATCTTGATATGGAAAATTAGGTTGAATTTTGTTTTTTTTTTATATACTACGAATATTTATCCAGTTAGCAAATTTAGTTTGCTGCAAATTGCAGCGGTCTTCCTTTTCAAGCCTGCAAACTTGCAGCTAGTTCAGCATGACAAAACTGCAAGTTTGAAACAAGACTGCAGTAAGTCTACGCAAACTTCGGAGTCGCCATACCTCCAACTTGCAGCAAACTTGACCTCTAACTTGCAGCAAACTTGTCATGCAAGTTACAGTACAATTGTCGTGCAAGTTTGTCGCAAACTTGTCTTATAAAAACTTGCAGCAAACTTGTCATGCAAATTACAATACACGTGCATGAAAACGAAAACCTTGCTTAATGAATTAATAGAATTAACACATCTATTTACTTTATTAGAAATTTTAGATAGTTGCAAATGATAGAGAAATGCTACTTTAAAAAATAACCACACTTGAATAATTAAAATAATAAATGCCTTTTAAAAGATCCATAGCAGCTTGCGAAATGGCGCGTCTGCCAAGTTGTTATTCTTGTCTTTGGCCGGGAAACGTTTGCGCATGCGCTCATTATCTTAAATCTCATGCAATGATGGGAATTTTCGCTTGCTCCAAGTTTGTCCCAACAAGATTGCCACAGTTTTGCAGCAAAATTGCGTTGCAAAGGAGTCCGTCTAACTTGCAGGGGTTTGCTGCAAGTTTGTTGAGTCAAATTTGTTATGACAAGATATTATCCAGAAAAAATCAAACTTGCTGCAAGTATGCCATGCTATCCGTGTATGTACTACGGATTTATATTTATGTGATGTAATCTTATGTTCCATTCATAAATTTCTCTTAATTTGTACATTTTGATGGGTATCATTATGTATGTAATTATGTATCATTATGAACTTATAATTAATCTGAAATATTTTTTTATAAATACTGACATTTTGATTAGCGCTGCCTGTATCCAAAAACAGTTGCCAACGAATTATTATAATTATTAAACAATTGTCAGGAAAATAAAAAATTCTATGATAAATATTTATGTGTAATTAATTGTATTTCTTATGATAATACATATCATCCGTTTTTTATCTCCAAAATATCACGATAACTCATTGAAGGTGGACTACTAACTTGACGTTTACACTGTACATGACACATGTGTAACAGTAACGCATACAACAGAACCTATCTGAATCTCCTTAATGTAATGAAATCCTCTTGTACGGAGTAAATGATATGAAATTTATTATCCAACTATTTATAGGAATAATCGCATTATAGATACAAGCCATTATATGGGGAATGAAAAGTCGAACTAATCTCGATTTCATTATTACCCTTAATCTTTAGTGGAATTATATTTTGATACATCGTAAGTATGTAGCATTTTATCTGTAACTAGCATATAGCCCGTCATATGATGGAATCAATAAAATTTATATCTTTCCAGAACTAAAAAGTACCCTCTAAGGCAGATAAAAAATGGTTTGTTTGTTGGATCCCAATTAACTAGTACCCGCTTAATAATTTGTTTATCTTCACATTCCTCTAACGTCTAACGATGCTGTGAATGCAGTTTAGAATCACAATGAATTCTTTTAGAAATACAATTGAACGTTTTGTTAGCTACGTTTAAATTATCATTAAGTTCTTCCAATTTTTTGCCCCAGTAATTAATGGAAGTAAAGGAATGAAACTATCATTTCTAATACACCCTGGAGGTAGGTAGAGTTTGTTGTTAATACATGAGATAAAATTTCTTTGCAACAAAAATAATCTATGATTAAGCTTAAAATTATCCCGTTTGTACGTACTCTATTATGTAATTCAAATATAAAAGAAAATTATTTACGTCATATCTAAGTTCTGTGATAAAACGTATAAAAACAATACAGGCGATATTTAAATAATTTAAAATAAGAAATGCTTAAATGATATAGTTAAGGGAATGACGTCATAATGTTAGAAAAAGTGTTACTTTTACCTATTTATTATGTGACTAATTGTTAAATTTCATCCTCCTCTTAACCAATGGAAATATGGCTTTAACCCTTTAAAGGTCACCAAAATAAATGTATGGGATTTTAATGTAATTAGTTTATAAATGTTATCTATAAGCCTTGTATATGTAAAATATATAAATTTTCTTTACATTCCTTAGAAGGGTATGTCTTAGAAGATACAAAATTAGGGTTTGAGAAGTGGTTTAACTGACTAACCCCTACCCTTGTACAGCTTGAACATTATACCTTTTTAAAAATTGAACTATACTGCAAGAACAATAAATGATAATTCTTAAACTGGTATAATAAATAAATAGCTTAACAACTTAAAAGTGTTGCTTGTACATATACTTTTATTTGAGGTAATAAGTAAGATAAATTGAATCTGAATTCTCAAGTACAGAAAGTTTAAATACATATATTTCAATAGAAAAAGAAAAAAATAGGTTAAACGTAGAACTATCATCTGTTATATATTTGAAATATAAAAAATATAATATGCATAAAATGTATAAAATATGTAAAATATATAAAATATATAATGTATTATTAATATATAAAATGTATAATATATATATATATATATATACATATATATACATATATATACATATATATACATATATATATATACATATATATATACATATATATATATATATATATACATATATATATATATATATATATATATATATATATATATATATATATATATATATATATATATATATATATATATATATATATATATATATATATATATATATATATATATATATATATATATATATATATATATATATATATATATATATATATATATATATATATATATATATATATATATATATATATATATATATATATATATATATATATATATATATATATATATATATATATATATATATATATATATATATATATATATAATCGAAAACTCATCCATATCTCCAAAAAGTGTTTTAACTGCAAAAGCTCTTGATTTTATATCATTGGCTTCCATATATCACAGATGTATGAAATTGGAGCCGTAAATAATTATAAAAAGATAAAGTAAAGTACTGCAAAAAGTAAAGTAAAAAAAAAAGATGTTTAATGGGTGGTTTAGCTACGAAACCACTGTCCGTTAAAGGGTTAAATAATGATAATTAATGCTAAAATATGAAGAAAAGGGTGGATTTCAAACAATGCTAGCCTTAACTCATCACGAATCCAATAAGAATGCCTCTATTCATATAAGGTACAACCATTTTATAAATTTGAGGACAGATGGACACATAACTTAAGATATTGTTATATAGGGGATTTCTTAAATACATACAGGTCGCAAATATACAGCATTTTAATAAATGTCACATGAATGACATATGGGTAGATTTTAAGAGAATAACAATCCCTAAATAAATACAACATTAATATGTAGTAAATTTTTCAACTTATTATTTAATATTTAGAATTAAATGTAACATTCCTAATCATTGGAGTAAATGTATAAAACTGAAATTTATAGCAATAAAAAATATTTATAAATTTTGAAAATAAGTATTAATTTAGTGTTAATAGAAAACTTTAATTTAAATTTATAAAATGTATTAAATGAGAAAAGTTACATATCAATACCTTTTTCTAAAGCCCCGCTATACTAAATCATTTGTTGGCATGATGTTTCATTACAGTTCATCTACAATATAAAATTTCTCACACCTGTTTCTTCACTTCAAAAGAAACGTATTTTTCAAAATTCATCTTCATGGTATGTAATTGACATTGGAATATTTTTTCAGCTTATGCTATTCAGGAACATACTGAAAAATATCATTAAATGAAGTGTATTGCAATACAGTAAGAATGACATTTATTTCTAAAATACAATTTATTTATATATACTAGACGTCAAAACAGATGCGGTAAAAGCAAACACTGTAAAGTGTTTTGAAATAAATTATAAATTGGACCGATTTGATGAAAAAGTAAAGAAAAAGAATTATCAAAAATACCTCAGTCCACGCGTTCAGTCGTCACAAACGTATTAGTTTAAATGAAAATTCCCAGAGTGCATGTACGCAGATTTGATCCAGAGATATCTCGCAGTTAAGCCCATTGAGATGACAATTGAGCCACACATACTTTCGCAGATTAGGTTTCAAAAGTTATTATTTAAAACTCAATAAGCGATCAATTCTGGACCATTAATAAAAAAACATTTTCCAGCGGATCAAATTGTGAATATAAATATTTTCTCGAATAAACTTAGTTACTATACATATTATAATTATTTATATAATTACTACTTAATTACTATATCACTAGTACACTTAATTACTATACCACACACACTCACACACACACACACACACACACACACACACACACACATATATATATATATATATATATATATATATATATATATATATATATATATATATATATATATATATATATATATATATATGTTTAAATAATTTATTAAATAACACTATAGTAAGAAAACTAATTTTTTTTCTCATATCTGTAATTTTCCTAGTAGAGCATAAAGGAAGAACAATGTATTTTATCTCAGCTAAGAGTAAAAAAAGAGAGAAATAACTGGCAATGCAATAAATTTATTCATGATATCTTACAGGGTATAGCGATATCATTTGTCAGACAGATATGAGAATAACTGTGGGAGAAAAGTTATCGTTCCTATTTCTTATGGCGATGCACACGTTGCAAGACAGAAAGAAATTATGCTAATGATTATGTAAGGGTTGTTTTACAGATTTCTTCACATATTAGTTTTCATATACATGAAGGAGATAATTTGCGAATGTAAGAGGCAGTATTAATTAAGTAAAAAACTCTGATGCATATATATATATATATATATATATATATATATATATATATATATATATATATATATATATATATATATACAGTAGAACCTCCATAAGTTTACCACCTAATGGACTTCAACTAAGTGGTTAACATATGGATGTGGTCAATTTATTGAATTTTTTAAAAATATTTACTATAGTACAATATTAGAAAAAAGTTAGTAATCTTTTTTAGTATACTTTAAGGAAAATTTTAGAAAAAAATTAGCACTTACTCATTTACATTTTTACTGATTGTACAGCACGTTTTTACAAATTTTGAAAGAATGATTCAGTTTTTGTTTGAGTCCTCTTTTTGTTCATTTGGTACCTGCAAAAAGCAATTTCACAATTTACAATTCCATTAAGCATGCTTGGGCATGCGAAATCTTTAAGTTGCTCCATGATGCTCTTTATATCGTCTTCTTTCATAGTTGGGTAGTTTTAAGTTTCATCGTCACTTGGATCATCATCCTCTTCGCCGTCCGTTTCTCGTACCTTAGAGTACTCGCTGTGCTAAGTATCAGAGAGTATCTCACTGAAGATTGCCTCTGGGTCTGGTTCAACACATATTACTAACTCATCGTCCATGGTAACATAATCTTCAAAATCAACTGCGTCAAAAACTCTCAAGGGAGATAGAGGAAGCTCATCCTCTTGCACCAATGTTGTAGCTGTAACAAATCCAGCTTTTTTGTAACAGTTCTTAATCGTGGATTGCTTAACTTTATTCCAAGCAGAATTAATCCAACGAACAGCATTCAAAGCATTTACTGACACAGTTGTTGATGATGCCAATGCAGAAGGACTATATGTTTGGGCTTTCCTGATCACCCATTCCTGAAGTTGAGCTCTGTATTGCATTTAAAAGGACTTAATAATGCCTTGATCTAAAGGTTATGTTTTCAAAGTTGTGTTTGTCAAAGTTGTGTTTTTAGCTTCACATTTGTGAGATTATTCACTGTTGGGTGGCTGGGGCAGTTATCCAAGGTAAGTAGAATAGGCCACTTTTTTTCCTAATTTCTGCATCAATTCCTCTAACCCACTCTTCGAATAAAGCACTGTGCATCTAATCGGACTTATTCGTTCTCCAAAAAACAGGAAGGTCATCAGGTTTTACATTTTTAAATGCACGGAGTTTTGCGGTTTTGCAGATCACCATAGGCTTTAATTTTTCCCCAGTTATACTAGCACATAGAAGAACAGTAAAACGCTGTTTTGAAAGTTTTCCTCTTTTGCAAGAGTCACCCTTCATTACTAGACTTCTATCAGGCATTGTTTTACAGAAGAGACCGCTTTCATCAGCATTAAAGATGTCCTCATCTTTAAAACCTTAGCAAACTCTGGGATTTTTTCAATAAATTTCTACACCACTTCAGCTGAAACCTCATTCGATTCCCCAGTCAAAACATTCTGAGAAATCTCGTATCGTAGTTTGAATTTTTCAAGCCAACCTTCTGACGCTTGAAAGTCCTCAATTTCGAATTCTTTTGCAAATTTTTTTGATACTTCCTGAAGCATAGCACCCTATATTCTTGCATTAATTGATCTCATCTATGTAAACCAACGAAATGTGGCTTCATTCACAGCGTCGAGACACGTTTTTCTCCTTTTTTTTTTTGAAGTTCCCCGTTTTCGGAAGAATGTCTTTCCAGATATTCTTCCTTCCTTTTTAAAATGTTGCCCACAGTTGTCTTACTCACACCAAATTTTTCTGCTGTTTTTCTTTGGCTCCTGCTTTCCAGAAAATTAAGAAGATCCACTTTCTCTTTTACTTTAAATTCACTTAGAGCTTTACTTTGCTCCATTTTTAATAAAAATTCGCAAATAAAAGACTGGCACTGTAATGACACAATGTCCAGAAAAAAAGAACAGAACGTGTTCCACATGTGAGCGATAAACATTGTTTTCAAATTCTGCGTAGTTCGTTCATTGCTACACCGCTATACACATACCCCACTCTCTTGACATTTTTCGAAAGATTACAGCAGTTACTGCCAATCCAAGAAATGAAAGCATGCAAAGGGTTAGAATATCATTTCTTCTTAACAAAAGGCTGGGTAATCTCTGGTATTTACCTCCCATAGTACCATACTGGAAGTGAAAAATGAATGGAGCACATAGAGGGGGGTATCGCGAGTGTTGCTTAGATAATCCGATTAACTGGTAAAGAAATTCCTGGAAACCAGTTGCTTAACAGAGGGAGGAAAAATCTAATTCAAGAAAACATCAATGGTCAAGTTACAGAGAGTAAAACCTACTGATATATATATATATATATATATATATATATGTATATATATATATATATATATATATATATATATATATATATATATATATATATATATATGTGTGTGTGTGTGTGTGTGTGTGTGTGTGTGCCTGTGATATAGTATATGTCATATAGTTACCAAATTATTTAGGTTATTTTCTGGCTATTACGTAAGTAAAATGACAGCTTTTTGTTAAATTAGTAACAAGTATTTGTTTCTCTATTACGTATGGTAACCTCTGATATGTATGAGAACATCTTAATTTCTCCTAATCTTATACATCTTGTATAACTAGCTACTTTACTCAACTAAGTTTGTGTTAATAGAACATTATGATATCAACCCGTAGATCTAGTGTTTAGACGACAAATAAACAAATTATGAATAAACGCCCACAACAAACTTAGCTTAATATGTAGCTGAAATACGAAACTATGCTTTCCGTTGGGGATAAACACCCACTATACACTCACTACACAATTGCTGTCGGCTAGAATATTTAGTTTCTTAAATAAATATAATCATTTTTTTTATCTTAAACATACGTGTATAAACATTATAAAAGAATATCAAATTATTAAAAAGAATGATAAGCTATGCATTTGAAAATGTAATGAGTTCATAAGAAATAATTCCTCTTTTTTTCGTCATAAATCAATATCCATGTTAAATAATTCGTAAAAAAATAATAATAGATCGTCCTATTGACTGCGCATTTATCAAACTACAAGTGGAAGACACTTGTTTAGATCCGTGACAGATGGGCCGTAAAGTTTTCCTAAGACTTTTATGTAATCAATCTTTAAAAAAACTCTGAATTGAAGATTAAGAAAACATCATTTAATAACGCTTAAGTTCGAAAATACTTAATATGTATTTTATAGTTAAAGCGTTAAATATTTTTTTACATAATGATATATAATTATCTTCTCTTTCTTTATGAATATAGAAAACTGTAAACATTCCAGTATAAAAAATTTATATATATATATATATATATATATATATATATATATATATATATATATATATATATATATAATAAATATACACACACATATATATATATATTAATTTATTTATTTATATAATTATTCAAATGTTTCAAATGTTATAAAAAACTAAAAAGTCTCAGCTTACTGGCAAATTTCTTAATTCACTATGAACAACAAAACAAGTATAGTAGAAAATAAAAGCAAAATTATGGAAAATAGGTAAATTATATATGATTGTATATATATATATATATATACATATATATATATATATATATATATATATATATATATATATATATATATATATATATATATATATTATATATATATATATATATATATATATATATATATATATATATATGTATATATATATATGCATGTATACATAATCCTAGATCCCTATTCTTGGATCCGTAGAGAATGGTTTAAAGAGAAAGATAGTTGTATATAGTTTATGTACAACAATGTATATGATCTAAAACCATATATATGGAGATTAAACCTTTATTTTCAATCACGTTTTTTGTCAAAACTTTTTAAAAGAGTTTTAAAGTAACTTCTATTTAAACGAAATTCAGTATGTTAAAGATTGTTTTCTGTGGCGCCAATTGACATTGTTAAGAAATGACAAAATTTTTAGAAACAGCTTTCAAATTTGAAAATCTATTTTAAACTTAAGGAAAATATAATGCTTTTCAAGAAAATTAAGAAAGTTATTTTGACAGACACTGCTATAAACGCGACTAATGAATGTGAAAAGTAGATAAATTTATACAGTTAATTTTAAATTATTTAAGTTAAAATATGCAGTATTGTCATTCTCGAATTAGAAGAGTAGTACAAACGTCTGATTTATTGATATCTAGGTTCATAGCTTACAAATTTAACAATGGACATATTGCGGAATTTTCAACATAACTTCAGTTTAAACGAAAATACTATGTAGTGAAATAAAGAAAAAACATAAAAACTAAAATAAACACTTTTGGTCGGCAGATATGTCTATCGAAGATTTAAGCATATATATTTTTGCATACTTCAGAAAACAAAATAGTCCAGTTGTGTAAAACATATAACTTTATTACATACATGAGTAAGGTAGAGACTACTGCATAACATTTTAATTTTAAACAACATATAATTAGACATTAAAATAAAAATGGAAAGGTTTCTCAGTTTCTTATAGCATCGCAGAACTTTAAATAAAATTAACATTAAAAATGTGCTAACAAAACATTATTTTAACAATTAATAGATTATCAGTACAATATTACAATTAAATACTTAAAAAATATTTACTACAGCTTATATTAGACTAGATAAAAAACTACTGATAAGATATCAATACTATATAAATTAAAACTTAAGTTTATGATTGTGTTAGTCCAAATATGTTTAAAACAAAATGTTAGCTTATCATCGGGTTATTTTTCCACGTTGTAATAAAACCGATGGAGCAAAAAGAGGAACCTATGTTCTTTATCTGTGAGATAAAAGAAGAGAAAAAATAAGTACATTGGTAATGCAATAATTTTATATATGATAGCTTAGAGAAGAGACATTTGTCAGATACGAGAATAATTGTGGGAGAAAAGTTATCTCCAATTTTTCTTACGGAGAAACATATATAGTTAGAAAAACGAAATCATTCGGTATAATACTATGGTATGTTGTGCTTATAGTTTTTTATTGAAATAGAAAAAATAGAAAGTGTTAAATATAGAAAGTGTCACATAAATACGTACATATGTCTGCGACGATGTAGGAAAGAGTTTAAAGGTGTAATTTAACTAATATCAGGCGTCTACGTTATTATAAAAGAAAAAAAGTACATTAAATACCTAACTTGTTGTAAAATTTGGACAGACAAATTATATATTATACACAATTTTGTTTCCTGCAATATTTGGTATCTGTGGAATAGTGTATGAATATCGCAATATAGTGTAATAAATTCGTAATAGTTTGAAGATGGGAAATAGTTGAAAGGGGGAGTATAAACAATATCCTGACGATTAAACTGTGATGTTGTAAAAAACTATTAAAAATTGAATATGTCGTAAAATTCGAACAGACCATGATTGAACCATGATTGAAAATTAATTTTTTCCCAAGTTCCACGATTGGATAGCAATTGTCTATAAACATAAGAAATAATTGAAAGAAGGAGCAGAAAGGATCTTCAGATGTCTAAGTTGTGATATTTAAAGAATACAGAAATTCAAAGCAGTAAGATTTGGGTAAAAACAGTAAGCTTTTGTCGTAAGCTTGGGTAGACGCACGTGTTAGAAGGTTAATTTTAAATAATGTTACTTGTAATATTTAATCATTTACTTTCTCAATAATGTATAACCAAAGTGGATGACCTTAAACATAATGTATTAACAAAGGGAAAAGTTGAAAGGAGGATTAGAAATAATCTTCTCGCATAAGTTATGATTTGGAAAACAAAGTGCATTAACCATAGAATTAGTTGTAAAATTTGTGCACACTCATGTACCTCGAGGTTAACTATAAGTAAATATAGTCTTGTTACGTTTAAACATAAACTTTGTATTAAGGATTTAATATGGAAAAAAAATTTAAAGGAAAATTAGATATTATCTTTAGATGCCGATGTTGTGGGAAAAAGTAAATTAAAACCAAATTTTTTATAACATTAGGCAGACGCGTTTGTTCAAAGGCTAATTTTAAATTATTTTATATCTTGTAACTTTTAACCATTTAATATATCAATAGTTTATATACACAGCAAAGTGTATGAAAGAGTTGTAAGGAGAAATAGACATGTTCATTAGATGCCTAAGATATGATATGAAAATAAACGGCATTCACAATCGAATTTGTAGTAAACTTCGGATATTGAAAGGTTAATTATAATTAATGTTACTTGCTGTAACATATAATATATTTAATTTCGAAATAATATGTGACCAAAGTGTACGAGGTATGAAATATTGTATAAACATGGGTAAAAGTATGAAAAAATGGAAAAAAGATACGTTAATAACATAATTTGTTTTAAATATTAAAGTAGTGTATGAACTTCGTAATGGTGAATGAACATTGAAGAATTGGAAGATGGATTAGAAATTATCTCCAGATATCTAAACTATGGGTAAACATTATATTAAAAACCGAATTTTTTATAACATTTAGACAGATGAATTTGTTGAAAGAATAACGATTAACGAAAGAATGTTTGTTGAAATAATAATTATAAACGAAAGAACTTTTTTTGAAAGAATAGTTATTTACCTTCGCAATAATATGTGAAAAAAGTCTACGAACGTCAAAATCGTGTATAAGCATGGGTAAAATTAATTTCTGAAGATTAGAAATATTCTCAAAGAAAAAAATGCGTTAATAACACAATTTGTTGTAAATATTGTGCAGGAAGGATATTTATAAATAATTTTAAACATTGAATTTCGCAATAGTATACGCACATATCAAAGTAGTGTGTGAAATTTGCAATAATGATTGAACATGGAAGAATTGGAAGAATGATTATATTCAGATAACTAAGCTCTGGGGGGAAAAGTACATTAAAAACTGAATTTCTCATAACATTTACACAGATGAGTTTATTGAAAGAATAATTATAAACGAAAATAAATTTATTGAAAGAATAATTATAAACGAAAATAAATTTATTGAAAGAATAATTATAAACGAAAATAAATTTATTGAAAGAATAATTATAAACGAAAATAAATTTATTGAAAGAATAATTATTTAATTTCGCAATTATATGTGAACAAAGGGTACAAATTTCAAAATAGTGTATAAATATGTGTAAAATTTGAACGGAAGATTAGAAATAATCTTCAAGAAAAAATGCGTTAATAACGTAAATTGTTGTAAAATTGTGAAGGAAGGATATTTATAGATAATTTTAAACATTGAACTTCGCAATAGCATATGCATTGCATGAACTTTGCAATAGTGATTGAACATTTAAGAATTGGAAGGGGGATTAGAAATTATATAAAGATATCTTAGCTATGGGTAAAACGTACATTAAAAATGGAATTTGTCATATCATTTAAACAGATGATTTCGTTAAAAGAATAATTATAAAAAAATATACCTCTTTTCACATTAAACCACTTATCTTCCCAATAGTGTATAAATATATGAAATTTATATTTCAATATCTCATTCTAGATGTATAGTTTAACACATATAATGAGGCATAATTTGTTTTTTTCTTCCTACCTTTTTATGATCATGTATTTTGAACTGAAGCGTTTGGATTCATCGAAGAGTTTTCAGCATAAAAACCAGCAATAAAAGTAAAATCGGATATTGTTGGAAAATCCCTTTCATTCCGGTTCTATGACTAAAAAGCAACGTGGAAAGTTATGCCTACAGCAAGAGCAGATGTGATGATATTTGTGAGTGTTTGTAGGCTTATCGTTCCCTGCATGCAGCAGAAAATCAAGAAAATAAGCTATCCGGATCCAAAACTTAAATCCATCGAAGGCATATTCTTTATATTTATATGCTCCGTTTCTCCGAGGGCAGTTTTGAATTTCTCTTTCCACAAGGAGCATTTATGATTTATTCATGTAGATATACACTATGTAAGCAGACGAGGAACTGTTTTTCGAAGGATTATGAATCTTTTCCCCCTGTTTAGATATCGCACCTGTATGTTTCCCAAAGAAAGGAACGAAAATAACTCGAGAGGTGACATTGTTCTGTGAAATATATATATATATATATATATATATATATATATATATATATATATATATATATATATATATATATATATATATATATATATATATATATATATATATATACATATATATAATGGACAATTTAGAGCACTACAAACGGAAGAGGTTCTACACATGCTTGGGTTCAGTCAGAAGGAAAAACGTAGCATGAGAGATAATTTTGTTTCATAAGAACTGCAGTTTTTTGTATCATCCTGTTCAGAATGCTGTTGGTTCTTGAACCAAAATAAAGGAATTCATAGGTGTGTCTCCCAGCCAATCAAGGTTATTCAACTGATGACTTGGACGAAGTGAAACTTATTATATAAATCTTTAAATAAAAAGTGATTATTGATTTAGGGATTAATTTTTATGTTTTCAAGTTCGCCAACATGATACAAAGAAGAAAATATAGTCGCCAAATTTTGCCAGAAAAGAATAGAATTGCCCGAAAATTATTTTAAGTTAGAGTAAGATGAAACAAGAATTTATTATATATATATATATATATATATATATATATATATATATATATATATATATATATATATATATATATATATATATATATATATATTTATATTTATATATACACATATACATATGCACATTTTTCTATGTATGTATATATGTATCTCTCTCTCTCAGTCATACATACATATATATATATATATATATATATATATATATATATATATATATATATATATATATATATATATATATATATATATATATATATATATATATAGTATAAAACTTCAATTAATATTAAATTACTTTCCATACAACTTTTTAAAAAACTACTATAGGAATTACTACTACTAAAATTATCACGTTATAAATTTCTGATAACATTGTTTTCACTTTTTTATGCATTCTTCAAACTTTTATCTGTTTAATATTTCGAAATTTGTACATTTCTCAGTGAAAGTATCATAATAAAATAATGTAAAATATGTTGAATAATAAATATAGTAATTGAACATGAATTATTTGATATTATAGATATTATAACCGTATACACAAAATGTATGCATACAAATGCTTACCGTATATACAAAAATATTATATGTGTATAAATTAAAGATAAAAAATAATCATAAATATAGATTTATAAGGCATGAATTTTTCGTAAATAAAAATAACATTAGACTTTATGAACATAATTTTCTTTAAAAAAATTTAGCATATTTTAAAAGACCTATTCCAATATATATTAAAAAATATCCATCAACATATACATAAATATTGCTATAGAATTCTTGCTAAAATTTTATATTTTAATATACATTTTTAAAAGTTTTGTGTTATTGTTTAAAAGTTTTGCATAACACATAGGTATTTATTTTAATTTTATATATATATATATATATATATATATATATATATATATATATATATATATATATATATATATATATATATATATATATATATATATATATATATATATATATATATATATATATATATATATATATATATATATATATATATATATATATATATATATATATATATATATATATATATATATATATATATATATATATATATATATATATATATATATATATATATATATATATATATATATATGCACTTCAAGTAATACTAAAACTAGTTTTAATATTAAAGTAATTGTTTTTTAGTTTTTTTTATCTTATAATATATAAAATATAGACAGTTAATTACACTTTAATTCGTAAAAATCACATTTTAATACATGTAGTTCAATAAAATTCCTAAATAAGACAAATTTCTCTGCAACTACTTCCATAAAATGTTTTTAATACCATACCATAAAGTTTTTTAATTACTGTCTTCTACTCCAACAAAGACAATTATATGTACTGTTTCGTGTCCAGAAAATACCTTTCTCTAAGATTTAATGGCTGCAATGTAATGAAACAATACTTGCTCACAGTAAATATAGCTTGATATATATGGGAATTCTGTTAGCGAGAATTCATTGAAAATCTGTATAAATTTACTTTTAAAATATACTGTAATTCCATGTCTTAAAATAAGCTCAATAAATGTAAATTCATGTCATGAAACAAATGCATAAATTATCACTATACAATTCAAAAGTATACATCGGCTGAAAAGTGAGATTTAAACTTATTACATGCATTTATCATTGTAAGGATGATTATTAAAATATTGTTTTGTAACTTAAACATTAAAGCTTTAAACCATTGCCTGTGGAGACCATTAATCCAATGCCATTTGAGAAAAAAGTTTCAAAATTGAAAATGTTTGTCTGATAATTTTGCTCGTAATAATCAACAAACTCTTATTAGATCATTTCTGAAAAAAAAAGTTGTAAATGAATTAAATGTTATTTCCAGTATTTTCCCATATGTGGGAAATGTGAATGAATTAAAGTAGTTTTGGTTGAAAATACAGCTCAATAAAACAGTGACATATTTTTCTGGATAAATATAGTAAACTTATACAAATATATTACTACCTATATCAGCTGTCATGAATTCTAGGTGTCTTAGATTCTTTGAATTTCACAAATACGTAATTTTTTGAATTTCACAGTATCAGAATTATAACGACAAATGTCGCGAAACTGATGAAATTTTTGCAGGAAAGTATATCTATCTATTGAGAAAACGGCAAATTAAATATCATTCATAGGATAAAACGATTTCTGGCTTCACGGAATTGAAATACCCTTTTTTCTTTCCCGAACTGAGGTTGGACATTCCAAAATTGACGTATTGGTGACGCGACCCCTCATAGGTCCGCGAGGCGGACCTATAAAGCCGAGAGTTATAAAATCATTATAACTCTCGGAATAACCGGTCCACCGCGCGTCCTCGCTTGTTATGAAAAACAGAAGATATTAGGCCGATGCCAAATCCACACCCATTCTTCTTAAGTTAAGGAATAATTGCTTTTCTTGAGTTACAGGGACTCGCAAAGCTCATACATAGTAATTCACAATGAGACATTACAATTGTTCTTTAAATCTGTATTTATAATAATTTATAACTGCATAAAAATAATGCAATGAATCGTTAAACTTATTCACAATTTAACCAATATTTTGCGCATTTTAATATAAAAGAGGTATATTTACCTAAATATTCCTATTAATTTTATGTTATATAATATATATTAATAAAAAAATAAAGATTTTATGAAACCATTTTTTAAATAAGGAGACATTCAGGTAAAAGTTTGAGAACATTGTCTTAATATTTTAGACGGATTCTCTGCAGAAGTTCACATTTAAATCTACAATTCTTTAAAAATTGTGTATTGAAAATTTCATTTTAGTTTACGAATTTTTTCATCTTGGTCTGTTCAGAGTTATATAATTTCTTCAAGACTTTCAATATGAGAAAAATAATAAACTTTCAAAACTCCTACGAAAGTTTCAAAATTCGTCAACGATAAGTCACTGCTGCTTTATATGAGAGGGTTGAATTTCGATGATTTTTTTTTACCTTTCTGTACTTCTATTAAAATTAATTTTCTTAACAGATAAGTTACTATGTTAAGAAAATTATCATTAAATCATTTTCTTTTAGATATTTTTCAAGCTAACCTGAATAAAATATGTTTAAATAATAATACCACAATAGTTTAACATGAAAATTAGATGATATTCGAAAATAATGCAATAACTTATTTACTATCAACTTTATCATGTATCACTTTCGCGTTTTCTTACAGCGAAAGTTACTTTATCTACTATCTATTACTTACCGAGTGAATAAAAATATAATCAGCTCAAATCATTCAAACACATATAATAAATATACATATACATGATTCTTTGTAATCAATTCCTTTAAAGCGCTTATGCATGATTCTTTAAATAATAATAATATTGTTTTGTGTAAGATTAGATATTAACATGTATCATAAGTCATACTATAAAATAAATCTTTTTCATCAATTATAATGCAAAAATTCAGGAAAGGCTAATATATATATATATATATATATATATATATATATATATATATATATATATATATATATATATATATTTCACTCGAAGCATGTATTAATGTATGTTATACCCCTTTTACAAATAAAAAAGATTATAAGTATCTTCTTAGTAAGGATTTTAATTATTTTTTAAGATGATATAGAAAATAACGAAATTTATTAAGTATGTTGTGTGAAGTATCTTATCTGATAATAAATATTAAATAATCGTTTAATCCCTATAAATAATTTTATTTCATGAGCAGCTGAAACAGTAGTATTATATTTATAAAAATATATAGTTTAGATATTATAATTTGAAAAGAATACCATTTATTAAAATGAAATATTACAATAGTATTTATAAATCAGCAATTTTGAATAATAAAGAAAACAATTTTATAGTTTAGTGGTTATAGTAGTTTTAGTTAATATTAGAGAGCAAAACGAAGTAAATGTTACTAGAATGCTAATAGTATTTATAAAATTATATTTCAGACACATAATAACCAATTTATAAAATTTATTATTTTTTAATAATCATTTTATTCCTAGAAATGAGACATTTTGCCTGGACTTCTGTAGCTGAATAAATTTTAGACGGAAATCTCTATTGTTTTTCTTTGGAACCACACGCTGCTTTTATCATTTATAAAGCGAATATGCACAAAGCGTTTTCGCTAACAAAACAAATAGAATGACAATGTAACCTTAAAAATATATCATCATTACGCTTCTTTAAATGTGTAGAATCAAGGGAACAAAGAATTTGCTGCTGTAGACATAAACGGGAAGCAGATAAGAATAGTTTGAAAAGAACGAAGCAACGTATTTTGAATGATTTGCGTGCAAACAAATAATTGCTGTACTGAAAAATTTACATATTTTTCATTAAGAAAAAGACAGAAATAATTGTAAATTAAATTACGGGTAATTTATTTTGCACATAAAACAGGCAGTATAATTCTATAGGACAGAAATTTCAATGAAATAAAATTTTAATAAACACCTAATTGTACTTAATGTATATAATTACAAATTTTACTTTATTTATAACTTATATAACATTTTTTTTAAATCATAAGAAATTAAAACATTAACGTTACAAAAGTTTTCTAATCTCAGTTTCCTAAAATATATAATTTATTATTGAATTTTTAATATAAAAAATGAGATTATTTAAAATAATCCAGACACTAAAACCTATTTAAAATGCATTTTACTGGAAATTAAATCAACCAATGAAACCTTCAATATATTTTCTAGAGAAAATCATATTTGTAATATACTTTCATTATTTTAATTATGGTATAATATTTAAAGAGAAACTTTTTGTTTTTAAAAAATGTGAATTTACTTATAATAAATAAAAAATAATACAGTGTTTTATCACATTTTTTGACATGTATTAGAAATATATAATTCCGATACTATTACAAATTTTATATCCTGAAAATAAAATTGTTATTTTATAAAACATGTCTAGTTTAATATATAGAATTTATATCAATTAATCCCTTCCTTCCACTAAACTTCCACTCCTACGTTCCACTAAACGACACTAGAATCATCATTTTCATAGCTTTATTGAAATCCAAAACCACACTACTCAACAATCATCTTCAATAGCACCTCACATTGGTGCCGACTTTTAACAAAAGCAGGCTTAGCTGCTTCGGGTAACCACAGCTCTGTCCGTGGAATTTGCACACTGCTCCCTGCTCTAGATGACTGCGCGTGAGCTGTATTTATGTGACTAACTCCTCACGCCGCCTCACTCTCAGTAAATAATCCCTAATTAAAATCTTTTAAAATTAATCTACAATTTAAATCCTGACATATATATATATATATATATATATATATATATATATATATATATATATATATATAATATATATATAATATATATATATATATATATATATATATATATATTTATATATATAATGTTTCTGAATAGATCTTACAACCGTTTAACAAAAAAAGACCTTTTTAAAACTCTTTACAAAAGCAAAAATATTAAATTTTAAAAGACAAACCGATGAATTCAATATTTAATTAAATATGAGGGAAAAAAGCGGAAGAAAAATTTAAGTTAAATTCTAAAATATCCCAGTTTAAAAAAAAAGTAAAGTGGAACTTTTTTTCCTGGAGAAATAGGGTTTCATAGAAGAATTTTGTATAGTAAAAGAAAAAAATGAAATGAAACGAAGGAGAATAATAACCGAAAGTTGCTTTGTCTTCTATCCGTTATTTCAAACAACATAAAATCAACTGAATTCCAAACACTATAATGTCCTTTTTTCAGTGACTTTTCCTGTTTTAGCCAAAATTTATCACCTTTTTATTTCAGAAACACACTTAAAGAGAAACAATTCAAAATTCGCCATTGTTTCTTACATAACAGTCCGAGGCAGATTTTATTTATTTTCAGCAATAATGGAAAATAATATCTGGATTTGATATCCACACCACGTATAAAAAGAAATTAAATAATAAAATCCGAACCAGATGGTAAATTTTTAACAACCAGAAAACCAATATCAAATAGGGAACAGTTTATGAATAAAATATCAATAACCAAGAAGAAAATGTCTTTTATAGATATAAAGAGAGTGCAAAAACATTTCTTGTCTCTTAATTTCCATAGTTGCTAATAGTAATTTAATATTGTAATTGAAATTAACAATATATATGTATATATTATATATACATATATATATAGATATATATATAATATATATATATATATAATATTATATATAATACATATATATATATATTATATATATATATCTATATATAATATATATTATATTGTATAATATATATATATTATACATATATTTATATATATATAAATATATTATATATATATATTATATATATATATTATATATATGTATATATATATATATATATATATATATATATATATATATATTATATATATATATACATATATATATATATATATACATACATATATATAATAATATATATACATATATATATATACATATTATATATATATAATATATATATATTACATATATATATATATTTATATTTATATATATATATATATATATTATATATTATATATATATATATATCTATATATATATATATATATATATATATATATATATATGTATGTATGTATATATATGTATTTTATATATATGTATATATATGTATTATATATATGTATATGTATATATATTATATATATATATATATATATATTATATAATATATTTATATATATATATATATATATTTATATATATATATATATATATATATATATATATATATATATATATATATATATATATATATGTATATATATATATATATATGTATATATATATGTATATATATATATATATATATATATATATATATATATATATATATATATATATATATATATATATATATATATATATATATATATATATATATATATATATATATATATATATATTATATATATATATATATATATATATATATATATATATATGTGTGTGTATTGTATCGTACTGGGGCTCTAAGTGAGCCCGGAATATATAGCGGAGGCCTACATGCAGACTATGATATTTATTAAGAATATATTGATATATAAGATACAGATGAAACGATGAATATCTACAATGAAAAAGAATGATCGATATAGCTTCCTAAGAGAAAAAAAAGGGTGGGGGAGGACACTCTCAGTCGCTCCCTCGAAATCTGGGTCGATGAGTTCACACACCAGACTCGATCGGTCAAAAATCCTCTCTCTGGACCTCGAATTCTCTCTTCTTATATATCGTCTGCCCGCAAGAATGTCCGTCCCAGCTGATCGGACAGCTCGTGGATAACGTGTTGGAGTCAACGCGTGTCGGCTCTCTCGCCAGCAGGTGCTTTTGAGGCTTGCAGTAATCGAGAGCAATCTCGCGTTGCCCTTGGACAACCTTTGGCGAACAAGATATTGTGGTTTGTAGAATTGTTGCAATGTAGAGGACTTATTGTAGTGTGACAGTCTTTCTTCGGGATGCCATTGAAACGAACACTGGAAACTGTTCGCTAGCATCCCAATGACTGTCTCAGACAGAATGATTTATGATGGTCTTCGATGTCAACAATCCTCCATTCAGCACGACGAGAATATAACGAGAATTCGTTACAGTATATATATATATATATATATATATATATATATATATATATATATATACATAGGCGTAACTTGGCAGTTTCAACTGGGGGGGCAAAAGTTTTCAATAATGAATATTCCTTAATCCTAAAACGTAATGTTTTAACCCTTTTTTTAACTAGGGTCTGGTGGGGAAAAGGGGTATTTTTTATATATTACTTAAGAGACATCATAACTTTTAACAATTATTTTTTCTTTCCAATATATTTTTAAACATTTGTTGGCAACATTTATTTTCCTTAAGAAGCTTTATATTTTGCATCTGTCAACATAGGTTCCCTTGTTTGCAAGTCAGGTGTATATTCTTCTTTACTGAGGTCTTAACAACTTTCAAAAAAGCAGTATTTTATTTCTTTTATGATCAATATTTTTTCAATAATCAACTGCAAGGGTTGAGCAGTTTTTCAAGAACAGGCAAGAAATATTTTAAATATTTTATGTTTAATGATTATTTTTGTATGATGGTTGAAAATGGGTACTGGTTAGTCTTAACAATTTATTATAAAGTTCTAAATTTTTAGATGTAATGATTTAAACCAGCCCTCTACTTTTAGTGTAAATAATATTACATAGTATTTTTTAAAAATTTATTTGCTGTGGTATAGCGTAAATTAATGAAATAATAGTGAAATTGAGCTAGTAAGCCTAAATATACATGTGTTTACATGGCTGTTTTGTACATCTGCGACTGGAAATTTTCTTCTACCTTTCACTGTGTACAAAATCTAAATTTATATGAAACTTGGATCAAGGGTGGACCACCTGGTGCATTATCTGACTGCACAGAGTCAGGGTGGATGCATGATACCATGTTTGCATCTTGGATGTGTCAATTTCTCAAACAAGTGGAACACCTGGAAAAACCCATTCTTTTGATATTCGATGGTCACTTGACTTGGTTTAATGAGACAGTAAAACAAGCGATAGACAATAGAATCATCATACACTGACTCCCATCAAATCAAGTCATGCCATACAACCTTTGGATGTCGAAGTATTTGCCCCTATGAAGTGTGCCTGGAGAAAAATCCTGAAGATGTGGTACACGGAGATCTGTCTTCAAAATGTGTCCAAAGCGACATTCCCTAATCTGCTGAAAGAGTTATTTGAGTTATTTGACACTATGAAGGAAAAAGGCTGTTAAACACGAAATAGTGTTAACTGAAAATGATGGAGCAATAACTGTAAACAGTGTTGCACAGACTTCAACAACAGCTAACGTGGAAGCTCTTTCTACGCAAACTTCCAGTTCAACCACTTCAAATTTTGGTATTTCTTCTTCATATAAGAATTTAAAAAAGGCCATCCTTACAACAGTTTCACCTCTACAGTTGTAAGTGAAAAAAAACCTTAGAAAATGATAGACGTAAAAGAAACAAGGGTACAAACTAAGGTCGGAGAAGTGATGACTGTTTCTGATGTAGCAGAAAGTAGCTCAACTTAATAATCATGGACATTTACAATTTTGCAATATAAATTGTAATTATATCACATACAAATGTGTTAGTAGCTAAAAATTAGTTTTAATTAAATTTTGTATAATTAATAGCATTTTTTAATTACTACCCATTTTATCCCACCTCTAGGATAAAATGGTTATAAAAAATGAAGTAAAAATTATAAATTTGCAATTTAAGAAAATGTATAAAACTAGTTAAACAATAATGGTAATGAACCCATTGCATGTATACATGCAAAAAAACTGCTTGTTTATAGTTTTTTTAAGTGAAAAAGAGTGCGGAATGAGAAATCACGTTTTTTCTACCCATTTTACCCCACTAGACCCTATTATTTTTATTATTGTTTTTTAGTTATAATGGCAAAATCTTAAGAAACCTGTAAAACCGATGCAAAACATAAAACATAAAGGTTCCTTTCGTTTATTCTTCCGAAAAATGTTCTCTCTCACCAAGCTTGCAAATATATCTGTCGCGATCGAAGGGAGGTCAGATTAAGCGGTAAATGCCTCATAAATTAACTAAGTAAAAATAAAATTCAACTAAGTAAAATTAAATTCAGCTGGATTTTTCCAATTAAAACACAAATTGATTTTATCAAATGATATAGACATAATTTATTTTCTTGACTGCATAATTCTACCAATCCATCTCAAATAATTTGTCTTCTTTACCTTCTTGATCTTTCGCCACTTCAATCAAACACATTATTTAAGACAACAAATCAAAATTTAAGTTTTGTTTTACTTTTCAAATAAGTTTAAAAATGAAACACTAATATTAAGATTTCAGTATATTCTGCAGTTATTGCATATTATAAAACTAATAATTAGGATTATTAGAAATTATAACATGGATTGAACTTTAGAATTTCGGCGCACATTTGGGATTTGGCTTGGTTTAATTTTGGAGTGCAACGGTCTACTGTTTGGCTCACGTGGGCAAATAAGACCGGGACTTACTGCTTAAAGCCGATTCCAAATGGCTACGAACATCCATGTCATTAGCGGCATTCGAAATCACGAACTCCGGTACTGAAAAGCAGCGCTCTCCATTTGGCCATCCTTCGTCTGCATGTTTGGAAACACTTTGGATTTATCATATTTGATCTAACATAGCTCATTCGAATGATAGTAAAGTTCGCCGTAAACTCTCACATAAGAGCCCCCCTCCCCCAATTGTCGAAATAATTGCCCCTATTTGGGAGAGAAGATGAAATTATTATTTTGACTCATCTTTATTATAATTTGAGCCACTTTTGGTATTGATCAAATGCCAAAAATGATTGTTAAAATCGGATCTAATGATGCTCTTTCGAATGACTCTAAAACTGTCTCAAAATTCCAACATGTGGAAGGGGGTGAAATTTTTTTATTTGGGGACACCTTTGGGGTAATTTGGAGGCATTTTTGGTGTTGATTAAACCCCAAAAATGGTTTATCGAAACTGATATAATGACATTGATTCGAATGATATATCGTTCAGGTTTATAAGATCATTTTAAAAAATTAGTAAAAATATCCCCCCCTTACAGATTTTTAATTTTTTTTTAAATTTATCAAACGATGAAATATGTTGATCAAACCTGATCAGTGATCAAACGAATGACGTACTTTAAAATGCTTCGTCATGAGGGGAGCTAACTTTATCAGGGATTATTTTCAGTGACATTTAAACTTTGAATTGACTTTAATGCCAAAAGTATCAAAATTACATTTTAAAAATTTCTTTAATCAGGCGTTTAAAAAAAATTAATATTTTGAAATATTTTGGTAATTTTTAAATAGTTCCTTGTAAATTAATTTCGCTTTTCTTCTAATATTACCTTTTTTAATACTGAAAAATATTTTTGGACACCTAGGAGGTATTATTTTGCAAATAAACTGAATAGTTAATTTGAGGGGAATATTTTTTAATTGCACTTTGAATATTCATAAAATGTTGTCGTATATCTAAATTTAAATTTAATTTTAATAACTGTAATAAATTCAAAATTTAAAGTGGACAACCCAAATGTTTTTTAAACAAAAAGCAGTATTTGCTAAACATTTTTAAAAAAATCTATAACAACTTAGGTCGCCCAGACGAGGAGCATTTTAAATATTAAAAAATATTCATAAAAAATCGATTTTCAAACACATCGGATTTTAAATTTCAAAAAATCTGTGATTAATTTACTAATACTTAAATTTATACGCATACAAAATTTCATAACTCAGAGTTTATACTTAAATAAAAATTTTCGTAATATCCACTATAATGATACAATTTTAATGAAATCTGCTTAGCATAATATAAAAATATATAAGAAAAAATTAATAGACAAAATTTAAGTTATGAATAAAAATAGGTATACAAAAATGTTATATATACCATGAAAATGCTTTTAGTTAAATTAAAATGCTAAAACTATAAAAGTTTTAACTGTATTTTAATATTTTAAAGATTAAACTGCAAATGACATTTTGCACTAAAATTTTATTTTTTATAAATAGGAAACAAAATTTAATTATAAATGTATATTTTGAAAATTTTTTTTAACCAAATATTATAATAATTATTATTCAGAAACTACTGTCTATCTCAATAAGCTCAAACTTTTTTCACTAAACAAAATGATTTCTATCATCAACATTCAAATTTTTATATACATATCTAAATATGTCTCCTTAATATTCATTCAACGATAAGAATTTTGTTAATCGAAATTTTTAGTAAATATTATAGAAAAACTACAGACTATTTCAATATATATATATATATATATATATATATATATATATATATATATATATATATATATATATATATATATATATATATATATTTCATTCATAAAAATCCCTTTTAGTACAAAAACTACACAAGTTTATGGTTAATTATGCGTTTAAATAAAGTACAGATTAAATAATACAAAGAATGGAATTTTAATCAAACAAAATAAGTGACAATTGGCATGAAAATTTAAGAAACCTATAAATTTTTAAAGGGTCTTTATGGGACCTAGTTTGAAAGTAAAGATTTCAAGAGCCCAATTTTTAAGGATCTCACTATTTGAAGTAGTTTTTAAAAATTTTGATAAATGTTTAAATCCTCTTGTTGTTCTCTCAAAAGATATAATACTTATATCCGCATATAGATAAACACAAATATTAAAGCTAAACATGAAAACAAAAAAATATATATATATTAAAAAATACTAACCAATTTGCTTTATGTTTACCATTTTAGCACTTTAATCCAACATATCTAATCATATCACACTTATCTAATTTGAAAATCTGAAACTGTTGAATGCTGCCAATATCTTTTTAAAGTGCAACTACTCTATCACCTAAACGAATGATGGCTTAGTTGGACTTAGTTCCTTTTGTTAAGTCTGCTATTTAAAATGTTATTGTATAAATCTTGCGTTAACCGATAATGAAGTACAGCTGTAAGGTAGGGTGGAATATTTTTATGAATCCTCTACACTTAAAATTTAAATCATGCCTTTTCTGATTAACATCTCATTTATTTAATGGATTTAATGAACTATTCCATCTTATAAACGATTCCAAGAATAGTAGAGCCTTAGGTTAACGAAACTTTAGCATACCAGATGTGCAATTCCCTCTTCAAGGAGAAAAAGATCTATTTAAGACAAGTTTCTTAAGTAAATGGCTGTTTATTCAGTTTTGCTAATAATGACTAAATCCCATGCACTCCCCATATTGTGTCCATTCCTCTCCCTCTCCGGCCTTCCTGGACATTTTCATCACCTGTAGTGTTTAGTTTCTGTTTGTTTATGTTATGTCCCCAACACACACACACATTCTGCAACCTACGTAGACCCTTCAATTGCCCATCAATCAATGTCAAAATGAATGCCAAAGATTACGGAAATTAACACCCCCCGAAATTTAACCACATGGTGTGGAGAAAACTTGCGGACCCGCAAGACATTTGTGCCCGAAGCGGTCTTCTTCTAAGAAAACTGTTGTCTATAGCGAAGCAGAGAGCACAAATGGTCCATTTTCTTTCCACGAAATGGTCTTTTAGAATTTCGACGGGCTGTGGCAGTTCCCTTGACTACGGCTTTGAAGAAACAAATCTGTTGGTTTCTTGTGATTCCTTTTTCTGTGGCACGTGTTTATTCCTGAAAAAAGGTCTTGGAAATGTCGAGAAGCATACAGTTATTCCAGCATCTATACTTGCTTTAATGAATTAAAAAAACCCAAACCATTCGGAGGGACAAAACGACAAGTTCGAATAAATATACGCTTTAAAAATGTCCCAGGAAAGGAAGATAACTGTAATTAAAGTAAGTCTTAAGCACACAAATAAAACCAGAATAACTTCAACATTCCTTAAAATGTCGAAACAAAAATTTCATATATGAATAAAATCCTAAAAATCTAGAGCGGCAAAACTACAAGTTCGAGTACCTATACGCTTTAAAAAGGTTCCAGAAAAGAAAGATAACTGTAATTAAAATAAGTCTTAAGCACACAAATAAAAACAGAATAATTTCATTATTCATTAAAATGTTGAATCCAAAATTTCATATATGAATAAAATCCTAAAAATCTGGAGGGGCAAGACTACAAGTTCGAATACCTATACGCTTTAAAAATGACCCAGGATAGAAAAATAAGTGTAATTAGAATAAGTCTTAAGCACACAAATAAAAACATAATATCTTCAACATTCATTAAAATGTCGAATCTAAAATTTCATATATGAATAAAATCGTAAAAATCTGGAGGGGCAAAACAACAAGTAGGAATACCTATACGCTTTAAAAATGACCCAGGATAGAAATATAACTGTAATTAGAATAAGTCTTAAGCACACAAATAAAAGCATAATAACTTCAACATTCATTAAGATGTCGAATCTAAAATTTCATATCTGAATAAAATCCTAAAAATCTGGAGGGGCAAAACAACAAGTAGGAATACCTATACGCTTTAAAAATGACCCAGGATAGAAATATAACTGTAATTAGAATAAGTCTTAAGCACACAAATAAAAGCATAATATCTTCAACATTCATTGCAATGTGGAATCAAAAATTTTATATATGAATAAAATCGTAAAAATCTGGAGGGGCAAAACAACAAGTACGAATACCTATACGCTTTAAAAATGACCCAGGATAGAAATATAACTGTAATTAGAATAAGTCTTAAGCACACATATAAAAGCATAATAACTTCAACATTCATTGCAATGTGGAATCAAAAATTTCATATATGAATAAAATCGTAAAAATCTGGAGGGGCAAAACAACAAGTACGAATACCTATACGCTTTAAAAATGACCCAGGATAGAAAGATAACTGTAATTAGAATAAGTCTTAAGCACACAAATAAAAACATAATAACTTCAACATTCATTAAAATGTCGAATCAAAAATTTCATATGTGATGAAAATCCTAAAAATCTGGAGGGGCAAAACTATACGTTTGCCCCTCCACTAAAAATTCTGGGGGGGCAAATGCCCCCCCTTGCCCCCCCAGTTTACGCCCATGTATATATATATATATATATATATATATATATATATATATATATGTATGTATGTATATATATGTATATATATCTATACATTCATCTATACATAGTTCATGAAAATAAATTATTTATTTTTAACATTAGATTAAAAAAACAAAAAGACTTTCCATAAAAATGCATCTTTTCAATCTATACAATTACAACCTCAAATAAATTTTATCCTCATCTACTTTTACGAAAAGAATAATAGTAAAACCATTTTTTAATCACTAACAATGCTATTCATTAATTCAAAAACATATATTTTTTTTTGAAAAAAAGAAGTATAACAGTTTATTTTATCCATACAACTAGTGTAAATATAAATATTTTATATGTTAAAAACTAAGTACACTAAAATGCTTCCTTTTTTACCCTCTAAGCAATTAATTATAAGAATAATGCTTCTAATAGCAGTTTAATAACCTGCTAATCCTCTTCTAGAATCATTAGCAAGAATTGGCATATTTATGCTTCTATTCAGTTATCATCAAAACATTATTTTGTAATTCTTTTCACACACTTTTCTGACCTAATTACAATAAGAATATAAGATTTTAATCCTGATTAAGTGGACTTTTAAAGAAATTTTAATGTCGTTAAATCTTTTTTACATAAAATATGTGTAACAAAATGCATACATTTAAATGAAATTATATATGAAAATATATTTTAAGACAGATTAAAAGAATTTAAAATAAATGCGACATGAAAAAAAATTAGAAGTAGTTATTTTGTATTAGGAAGTACATATATTAGTTATATTCTTGTAGGATAAAGTTTATTTTATACAATATTTTGTTTAAAGTAAATTATTTTAAAATAAACGTCTGTAAAATGGAGGTATATACAAAAACTGACACATGCCACAAACCACACACACGAATAGGTATGTGTGTGTTTGCCTACCGATAAAACGATATTATATATATATATATATATATATATATATATATATATATATATATATATATATATATATATATATATATATATATACAAATAAATCATAAAATTATTCGTTAATGTACTCAAATAATTATACATCTTATAATAATTCAGACCATTGATAAATTATATTTACTAGCT
>CM063500.1:22973443-22986958 GCA_032207245.1 Pardosa pseudoannulata | reverse complement strand
GCAGGAGGAGAGTTTTTCTCTCTTTCTTTTATTTGGGAATTCCTTGCAGTGGAAGCAATCTATGTTGAAATGTTAAAACTTACAGAACTACATTGATTCTCAACTCCGGTTTCGATCTTAGAATAAAATACAATCGTTTAAGAATATGTATAATTATTTCGTCAAAATGTATGGATGAAACTACATACTCTAGATCTATGTGTCGACAAGAACTACTGACATTTAAAGAGATTTTATTAATATTTCAAGGTGTGAAAATTGCATAGATGGTTTTTCGGACTGTTGCGTCGGTTACTTAACATCTCTCACTTAAATCTTCAGAGTTATGAGAGGTAGTTGACTATGAAGCAAAATCTCCTTACATCAAGTTTTTCCCAGACTCATCCCCTTAATTACCGGCCTTAATAGCTCCAATGTTTAGCAGTAGATTTCCCAAGGAATGTAATAGCTTGTATTCTTCAAATGGAGAATAAATAAGATAAATTTTTGAAATTATCCAATGAGTCTTGTAAACAGAGAACAGGTGCACACACAATATTTGGATGCATTGGAAAAGAACATCGTCAATATAAACGTTCAAAAATTTTCCCCACACTTTGCACGTGAAATGGATAAAGCATTAATCCCATACGTCACTTTCGACTGTTACAATTGCACTGTCGACGTGCTGTTACCATAGACACTTCAACCATGCTCAAAGACTGAATCTTTTTGATAGAATTTTGTACTAAAAGAACGCTTTTATAAAACCTTATTGTGTGTATACATAAAATAATATTTTATGTGCTTGAGTACTTTTATAAAGATAGTTATATATTTTTATATTGTTAGTGTCTTAAAATACAACAAACCTTTCTGAATTCAACGCATTTTGTCGCACTTTTTGAAAAAAATATATATACATATACATATATATATATATATATATATATATATATATATATATATATATATATATATATATATATATATATATATATATATATATATATCTCTGTGTGTGTGTATTGAATCAATACTTCTTAATAATTACCTAAGAAATGCAAAATAATTGGGAAATACATTTTTCGATTTTTCCTGCAAGACCAAGTCCGTGACATACTTCTTTCATGCAAACAACCACGTAAAACAAAACCAAGGTTAAAAATAGTAAGTGTCACATACATACCTCCTTACGTCTCCGACGATGTAAGAAAGAGTTTAAATGTGGAATTTAAATGATTTCAGACGTCTACGTTATTATAAAAGTATAAAGTACATTAAATACCGAACTTGTTGTAAAATTTTGACAGACAAGAGTGATGGACAGTTATTGTATATTAATTGTATATTTATTGTATATTAATATTGTATATTATTGTATATTGTAAGTTTGGAATAGTGTATGAAAATCGTAATATGGTGTACTAATTTGTAATAGTTTGAATATGAGAAATAGGAGAAAGGGGAAATACAAACAATCTCCAGACGATTAAACTGTGATGTTGTAAAAAACTTTATTAAAAATTGAATATGTAGTAAAATTCGGACAGTACATGATTGAACCATGATTGAAAATTAATTTTTTTCCCAAGTTACACGATTGGATAGCAATTGTCTATGAACATAAGAAATAATTGAAAGAAGGAACAGAAAGTATCTTGAGATGTCTAAGTTGTTATATGGAAAGAATACAGAAATTCAAAACAGTAAGTTTTGGGTAAAAACAGTAAACTTTCCGTAGAAGCAGGTGTTAGAAAGTTAATTTTAAATAATGTTACTTCTTGTAATATTTAATATTTTACCTTCACAATAATGTATAACCAAAGATGATGAGCTTGAACATAATGTATTAACAACGGGAACAGTTAAAAGGAGGATTAGAAATAATCTCCTCGCATAAGTTATGATTTGGAAAACAAAGTGCATTAACCATAGAATTACTTGTAAAATTTGTGCACACCTGTTTACCTGGAGGTTAACTATAAGTAAGTTTACGTCCTGTTACGTTTAAACATAAATTTGCAATATTGATTTAATATGGAAAAATCTGAAAGGAAAAATAGAAATTATCTGTAGATGCCGATGTTGTGGGAAAAAGTAAATTAAAACCAAATTTTTCATAACATCAGGCAGACGCGTTTGTTGAATGGCTAATTTTAAATTATTTTATATCTTGTAACATTTAACCATTTAATGTATCAATAGTTTATGAACACAGCAAAGTGTATGAACTTTGCAATAATCCATGAACATAATAGAGTTGCAAGGAGGAATACACATGATCATTCGATGCCTAAGATGTGATATGTAAATAAACGGCATTCACGAACAAATTTATAGTAAACTTTGGATATTGGAAGGTCAATTATAATTAATGTTACTTGCTGTAACATTTAATATATTTAACTTCGGAATAATATGTGACCAAAGTGTACGAACTATGAAATAGTGAATAAACATGGGTAAAAGTTGGAAAAAATGGAAAAAAGATGCGCTAATAACATAATTTGTTTTAAATATTAAAGTAGTGCATGAACTTCGTAATGGTGAATGAACATGGAAAAATTGGAAGGTGGATCGGGAATTATATTCAGATATCTAAACTATGGGTGAAAATTATATTAAAAACCAAATTTGTCAAAACATTCTGACAGATGAATTTGTTGAAAGAATAACGATTAACTAAAGAATATTTATTGAAAGAATAATTATAAACGAAAGAACATTTTTTGAAAGAATAGTTATTTCATTCGCAATAATATGTGAAAAAAGTCTACAAACGTTAAAATCGTGTATAAACATGTTTAAAATTGAACTGAAGATTAGAATTATTCTCAAGGAAAAAAATGCGTTAATAATATAATTTATTGTAAAAAATATGCAGGAAGGATATGTATAGATAATTTTAAACAATGAACTTCGCAATAGTATACGCACATATCAATGTAGTGTGAAATTGCAATAGTGATTTAACATGGAAGAATTGGAACTAGGATTAGAAATTATATTCAGATATCTAAGCTGCGGGGGGAAAATACATTAAAAATTGAATTTGTCATAACATTTACACAGATGAGTTTATTGAAAGAATAATTATAAACGAAAATAAGTTTATTGAAACAATAATTATTTACCTTCGCAGTAATATGTGAACAAAGTGTACGAATTTCAAAATAGTGTACAAATATGTGTAAAAGTTGAACGGAAGATCTTCAGGAAAAAAATGCATTAATAACATAAATTGTTGTAATATTTGTGCAGGAAGGATATTTATAGATAATTTTAAACATTAAACTTCGCAATAGTGTATGCATATATATAGTAGTGTGTGAAATTTGCAATAGTGATTGAACATGGAATAATTGGAAGGGGGATTAGAAATTACATTCAGATATTTAAGCTGTGGGTTGAAAATTACATTAAAAACTGAATTTGTCATAACATTTACACAGATGAGTTTATTGGAAGAATAATTATAAACGAAAATAAATTTATTGAAAGAATAATTATTTACCTTGGCAATTATATGTGAACAAAGTGTACGAATTTCAAAATAGTGTATAAATATGTGTAAAAGTTGAATGGAAGATTAGAAATAATCTTCAGGAAAAAAATGCGTTAATAACAAAAATTGTTGTAAAATTTGTGTATTAAGGATATTTATAGATACTTTTAAACATTGAACTTCCCAATAGTGTATGCATTGCATGAACTTTGCAATAGTGATTGAACATTTAAGAATTGGAAAAGGGATTAGAAATTACATAAAGATATCTAAGCTGTGGGTAAAACATACATTAAAAATGGAATTTGTTATACCATTTAAACAGATGAGTTCGCTTAAAGAATACTTATAAAATAATATACCGCTTTTCACGTTAAATCACTTATCTTCACAATAGTGTATAACTATATGAAATTAATATTACAATATCTCATTCTAGATGTATAGTTTAACACATATAATGATGCATAATTTGTTTTTTTCTTCCTACCTTTTTATGATCATATATTTTGAACTGAAGCGTTTGGATTAGTCGAAGAGATTTCAGCATAAAAACCAACAATAAAAGTAACATCACATATTGTTTTAAAATCCCTTTCATTCCGGTTTTATGACTAAAAAGCAACGCGGAAAGTTATGCCTACAGCCAAAGCAGATGTGATGATATTGGTGAGTGTTTGTAGGCTTATCGTTCCCTGCATGCAGCAGAAAATCCAGAAAATAAGCTATCCGGATCAAAAACTTAAATCCACCGAAGGAATATTCTTTATATTTATATGCTCCGTTTCTCCGAGGGCAGTTTTGAATTTCTCTTTCCACAAGGAGCATTTATGATTTATTCATGTAGATATACACTATGTAAGCAGAAGAGGAACTGTTTTTCGAAGGATTATGAATCTTTTCCCCCTGTTTAGATATCGCCCTGGTATGTTTCTCAAAGAAAGGAACGAAAATAACTCTAGAGGTGACGTTGTTCTGAGAAATATATATATATAATTATATATATATATATATATATATATATATGTATGTTTGTATATATATATATATATATATATAATTATATATATATATATATATATATATATATGTATGTTTGTATATATATATATATATATACATAGATAGATAAATAGATAGATAGATAGTCAGACAGATAGATAGATAGATAGATAGATAAACAGATAGGTAAGTAGATAGATATAGAGATAGCTATATAAATATATTCATATATTTATATTTATATTCACTCGTAAATATATTCACATTTATATATTTATTTATTTATGTGTGTTTGTGTAATAACAAATATCAAATACTGCTTTTCTATTTAAGTGATAAGTGTTAAGTGTTTTAATTACTATGAAAACATTTATAATAAATTATTTTCTTGTATGTTGAAATATGTTACCATATATATATATATATATATATAGATATATATATATATATATATATATATATATATATATATATATATATAATGGAAAAGTTAGCCCACTACAAACGGAAGAGATTCTACGCTTGCTTGGGTTCAGTCAGAAGTAAAAACGTAGCCTTGACAGATAATTTTGTTTCATGAGAACTGCAGTTTTTTGTATAATCCTCTCCAAAATGCTGTTTTAGCTTGAACCAGAATATAGGAATTCATAGTTTTGTCTCCCAGCCTTTCAAGGTTATTCAATTGCTGACTTGGAAGAAATGATTCTTATTATATAAATCTTCAAATAAAAAGTGATTATTGATTTAGGGATTAATTTGGATGTTTTCAATGTCTCCAACTTGATACAAAGAAGAAAATATAGTAGCCAAGTTTTGCCAGAAAAGAATTGCTAGAAAATTATTTTAAGGTAGATTAAGATGAGCCAAGAATTGCATTATATATATATATATATATATATATATATATATATATATATATATATATATATATATATATATATATATATATATATATATATATATTCCTCAAGTAATACTAAAACTAGTTTTAATATTAAAGTAATTGATTTTAGTTTTTGTATCTTTTAATATATAAAATATAGACAGTTAATTACACTTTAATTAGTAAAAATCATATTTTAAGACATGTGGTTCAATAAAATTAAGAAATAAAACAACTTTCTCTCCACCTACTTCCATAAAAGGTTTTTAATACCATACCATAATGTTTTTTAATTACTGTCTTTTACTCCGACAAACAAAGACTATTATATCTACTGTTTCGTAACCAGAAAATTCCTTTCTGTAAGATTTAATGGGTGTCATGTAATGAAACAATACTTGGTCTCAGTAATTAAAACTTGCTATATGTGGGATTTCTGTTAGGAAAATAACAATTCATTTTAAGATTTGTACCAAATTTACTTTTAAAATATACTGTAAATCTATGACTTAACCGTTTTTATCCTGACGGTACCGCTTTAATCAAACACCTATATATTAGTAATTAAGCCGTTTTTTCGGACAGTACTCACAAGAACATGAATGATACAGTTCCTACAGTAGAAAAGAAATGTCATTATGAAACAGGAGTCCTTATTATACACATAGTACGGATTTTATAATTGGCGTGCTGCATTCGAAGGTCATTTTGTGGAAGAGTTGATGCACGTGTTGTTTATTTGAGTAAATTTAGTTGTTTATTACCAGTTATTTGCTACTATTATCTTTTACAGAATTCCATACATCGGAGGTAAGCATTGCATTTGTTTTATTCATAACTTAATTCTTTTTTTTTCTATCATAGAGTCAAAAATATATCTTGGCACTAGAAAGTACCAGCCGAAAAATTAACTATTAAAATACAGTAAAAAATAATTTTCTTTTTTCTAGGATTATTTTCCATTAAAACTTGTCTGATGATGCAAAAAAGCAGTTATAAAATTGATTTTAAGTTAATCCAGCATATAAAGGGTTAATATAGATTCTTGTCATGAAACAAACGCATAATCGAACACTATGCTTTTCACAAAGTATACATCGACTGAAAAGCGAGATTTAAACTTATAACATGTAGTTATAATAAAGATAATTATTATTGTAAGTGAATCATTATACCTTTAACCCCTTTCCTATGGAACAGATTTGAAAAAAAAAAGTCACAAAATTGAAATTGTTTTTTCTCATAATTTTGTTCCTTATAAACATGAAAATGTTAGAATTTGATTATACTGAAATAAATGTAATTTCCAGCATTTTCACATATATGGGAAATGTGAATGGATTAAAGTAGTTTTTGCTCAAAATACAGCTAAATAAATCAATGACATAATTTTCTTGATAAATATAATAAAAGTATACAACAATAATATTACCTATATCAGCTGTCATGAATTCTATGGCCCTTAGATTCCTTTGAATTTCACAGTATCAGAAACATAAAGGCAAATGTCGCGAAACTGATGAAATTTTTGCCGGAAAGTATATATATATATATATATATATATATATATATATATATATATATATATATATATATATATATATATATATATATATATATATATATATATATATATATATATATATATATATATATATATATATATATATATATATATATATATATATATATATATATATATATATATATATATATATATATATTGAGAAAACGGAAAATTAAATATCATTCATTGGATGAACCGATTTCTGGCTTCACGGAATTAAAATACCCTCTTTTCCTTTCCCGAACTGAGGTCGGGCATTCCAAAATTGAAGTATTGGCTCCGCGAACCCCTCACAGGTCCCCCGCGCGTCCTCGCTTGTTATGAAATACAGCGGATGTTAGGCCGACTGCAAACACATACCCGTTTTTCTTCAGTTAAGAAATAATTGCTTTTCACGAGTTACAGCGGCTCGCAAAGACCAGTAAACATAGTAATTGACATTGAGACATTAGAATTGTATTTTAAAATCTGTGTTTACAACAATTTATAACTGCATAAAAAAATAATGCATTGAATCGTTAAAATTATTCTCATTTTAACCAATATTTTGCACATTTTAATATAAAAAAGGTATATTTGCCTAAATATTCCTATTAATTTTATGTTATATACTATATATTAATAAAAAATAAAGATTTTATGAAACCATTTTTTAAATAAGGAGACATTCAGGTAAAAGTTTGAGAACATCTTCTTAAAATTTTAGACGGATTCTCTATAGAAGTTCACATTTAAATCTACAATTCTTTTAAAATTTTGTATAGAAAATTTCATTTCAGTTTACGTATTTTTTTTTATCTTGGTCTGTTCAGGGTTATAGAATTTCTTCAAGACTTCCAATATGAGAAAAATTCTAAACTTTGAAAACTCCTACAAAAGTTTCAAAATTCGTCAACGATAAGTCACTTCTGCGTTATATGAGAGGGTTGAATTTCGATGATTTTCTTTTTACCTTTTTAGTATTTCTATTAAAATTAATTTTCTTAATATATATGTTACTATGTTAAGAAAATTATCATTAAGTCATTTTATTTTATATATTTTTCAAGCTAATCTAAATAAAATCTGTTTAAATAATAATACCACAATAATTTAACATGAAAATTAGATAATATTTGGAAATAATGCAATAACTTATATACTATCAGCTCTATCATGTATTGCTTTCGTGTTATCTTACAGCTAAATTTATTTTATTTACTAATTATTACTTACCGAGTGAATAGAAAATACAATCAGCTCCAATCATTCAAACACAAACAATAAATATACATATGCATGAATATTTGTTATCAATTCCTTTAAAGCGCTTATGTATTATGCTTTGAATAATAATAATATTGTCTTGTCTAAGATTAGATATTATCAAATATTTATAAGTCATACTATAAAACGGAAACTTTATCATCAGGTACAATGTAAAAATTCAGAAAGGCTAATATTATATATATATATATATATATATATATATATATATATATATATATATATATATATATATATATATATATATATATATATATATATATATATATATATATATATATATATATATATATATATATATATATATATATATATATATATATATATATATATATATATATATATATATATATATATATATATATATATATATATATATATATATATATATATATATATATATATATATATATATATATATATATATATATATATATATATATATATATATATATATATATATACATATATATACATATATATACATATATATATGTATATATATATATATATATGTATGTATAGATAGATAGATAGATAGATAGATATACTGAATAGCAAAAATAAGAAGTGGTATAAAAATTTGTTTGCAAATAAGAAGATAACAGACCAATCAGAATACGGCTCTACTGTTGGTAACACCTATATAAGACAACAAGTGTCTGGCACAAATATTAAATTTGTTGCTGCTGCTAAAATGGTAGGTTATCAAGATTTAAGGGATTTTAAATATAGTGTTCTAGTGGCTCAAGGGAGATGAAATTTGGATTTTCACAAATGATCATTTCTCGAGCGTACCGTGAATATTAGGAATCCGATAAAACATCAAATTTACGAAAAAAAAAAGAAAAAGATTGTGCAAGATCAAAACAAACGACAACTGGGGAGATCATTAAACGCAATTCCCTAGGCAAATTCATTATTTTAAAGCTGGGCCATTGCATGTACCATTAAAAGAGACATCATCGATATCGGCCTTTGGAACCGAAGGTCCGATCGCGTTCCCATGATGATTGCACGAAACAAAACCTCGCCTGGTTCCATCAACACCAACATTTGACTGTTGATGACTGGATACACTTTGCCTGTTCTTATGATATCTGTTTCAAATTGTATTTAGCGTATAGACATGTATGGGAAAGGAGACGACCTCATTAAATTAATGGACCCTTCATATTAATAAGGTATTGTTGGAGATAGTGAAGGTTATTTAATGGTATGGAGGTCGTGTACTTGGAGTGATGTGATACTCTTGGTACCACTAGTACGTTTCTGATAAGTGACACTATGAAAACATCCTGTCTGATAACCTGCACTCATTGATGTCCATTGTGCATTCCGATGAACTTGGATAATTCTAGGAGAACAATCCGACACCCCCACACATAAAAAATTGCTACAGAATGGCTAAAGGGCTTTTAACACATCCGCAGCAATAGACATGGTGTCAATTGCCCCTATCATTACTTCCGACATATTTCCATCCCATGCCAAGTCGTGTTGATGGGGCCTTACACGATATTAGATAGGTAAATCCTTTAATTAAAATATTTAATAAGCACAATTTAAGCATCATACTCGCATTAAATTTACATATACTCACACACAGTTTTAGTGTTTGTAATAAATTGGACTTCACAATGGATGCTTGCAGTCATGGCTCATAAAAATGACACCTTTTTAGTTAAAGACCTTTATTGGCAGAAAGTTGGAGGACTCGTTCCCATTTCATTATAGGAACAGGAAAATCTGAGGATAGAGCTTGAAGTTATAAATAAAAAGACCTTAACTCCTGAATCAAAATCTCAATCAATATCTCTGGGAAAATTTGTAGAAATATCTGTTTCCGATAGCGTGCATCTACTTCCTAAATTTCCTAAATTGTCCGCTAGGGCAATGTGGAATTATAATTGATTAGACCCCCTTCTCTGAGTAGTAAATAGTAGGCCCAGTTATTAATTTATGTTAAGGGTTAAAATGGGGAAAGAAGGGGAGGCGGATTTTTTAGCCCTTGACTTAAGACATAAAGACCCCTGATAATTTTACGTATAATATTTCATTCGACTCATGTATTAATGTATGTTATACCCCTTTTACAAATACAAAAGATTATAAGTATCTTGTAAGTAAGCATTGGAATTAATTTTTAAGATGATATAGGGATAGAAATTCATGAAATTTATTAAGTATGTTGAGTGAATTATCCTGTCTGACAATAAATATTAAATAATCGTTTAATCCTTATGCCCAATTTTATGTCATGAGCGGCTGAAACAATAGTATTTTATTTATAAAAATATACAGTTTAGATACAATAAATTTGAAAAGAATATCATTCATTAAATGAAATATTACAACAGTATTTATAAATCAGTAATTTTGAATAATAACAAAAACAATTTAATAGTTTAGTGGTTTGGGTAGTTTTAGTTAATATTAAAGAGCAAAAAGAAGTAAATGTTACTAGAAAGCTAATAGTATTTATAACATTATATTTGAGACACATAATAACAAATTTATAACATTTAATATTATTTAATAACCATTATATACCTAGAAATGAGACATTTTGACTGGACTTCTGTAGCTGAATAAATTTTAGACGGAAATCTCTATTGTTTTTCTTTGGAAACACACGCTGCTTTTATCCTTTATAAAGCGAATATGCATAAAGAGTTTTCGCTAACAAAGCAAATAAAATGACAATGTAACCTTAAAAATATATCATCATTACGCTTCTTTAAATATGTAGAATCAAGGGAACAAAGAATTTGCTGCTGTAGACATAAACGGGAAACAGATAAGAATGGATTGAAAAGAACGAAGCAACGTATTTTGTATGATTTGCGTGCAAACAAATAATTGCTGTACTGAAAAATTTACATAGTTTCCATTAAGAAAAAGACACAAATAATTGTAAATGAAATTACAGGTAAATATATTTTGCACATAAAACATGCAATATAATTCTATATGTGATAAATTTCAATGAAATAAAATTTTACGTAATTAATTAATACGTAATCGTAAACTCCAAATGTTATTTAATTTATAACTTACATAAGTTTTTATTAACTCACCATAAATTAATGAATTAACGTTAGAAAAGATCTCCAATCTCAGTTTCCTAAAATATCTAATTTATTACTGAATTTTTAATATAAAAAATGAGATTATTTAAAACAAGCCAGACAATAAAATGTATTAAAAATACATTTTACCGGAAATTAAATCAACCAAAGAAATCTGTCAAAATGTTTTCTAGAGAAAATCATATTTGTAATATACTTTCGTTATTTTACATATGTTATAATATTTAAAGAGAAAAGAAATTAAAAATGTGGTTTTACTTATAAAAAATAAAAAATAATACAGTGTGCTATCACATTTCTTGCCCTGTATTAGAAATATATAATTCCGATATTATTAGAAATTTTATATCTTGAAAATAAAATTGTTATTTTATAAATGCATGTGTAGTTTAATATATATATATATATATATATATATATATATATATATATATATATATATATATATATTATATACATATATATATATATATATATATATATATATATTTATATATTTATATATAATACGTATATATATATATATATATATATATATATATATATATATATATATATATATATATTATATATATATATATATATATATATATATATATATATATATATATATATGTGTGTGTGTGTGTGTGTGTATGCGTGTGTGTGTAAAATTTAATGCTTTACTCTTAAACTAAAGATGCTAAATCTTATATTAAAAAAACACCAAATCAGCGATTTCCTTATCTTGGTAGCCTTTTGGCGTTAATCTATTTTGTCTTAGAATGTCTCCTTCCTCTTGGCGAAATTAAATAGCCATCTTTCTTTGCTGATTACGCACATTTGTTTTCTCACAACTGTTGCTTCCCAAAAGTTATAAAAGGCCACAAGACCAATTTTTCAGAGATTTGGCTGTTCAACGTTGCTAAATAAACATGCTGCTAAAGTTATCTTGATAAAACTTAATCTTTTGGCCGACGACTACACCCCTTCTACTACGTTATACATCTGAAGCATGGCATGCTCTGCTATGTTTCATATATATACAATTATATATCACTTACTGTAAAAATATGTTCATTATGAACTGTAATAAAATATATTACGCAAATTTTAAATTTAATGATTTTTGTAATTTAATACTCAAAGCACAAGTAATATTATAAAATCAACAACACATAGTAAAACGAACTACAGTTTAAACACAGTTAAATCTTGAAAGAATAATAAAATTTTCTTCATTGAATACAAAATTAAAATATTGATCGGTCTACAGTAAGTGCTGTTTGTATGTAAGTCAAAACATACGAAATTTTTTAATTGATTCCTTAAACGAATCAGAATATTTTTCTAACTGCTTTACATCTACATATTATGTCGTATAAGGTAAATAATATATATAATTTAACTAATCAATACAATACACACTCTCTTCACACTTCTGCGAATTTGTAATTTGGTTTTTAATCTCGAAGTAATGTGATAAAATTTCAAACTTCTAACAAATTCGTGGGTGATGGAGGAAAAATTTTGAAAAATTTTAAATTAACCCCTTTACCCGTTTTATTGTAAATTAAACCAGTCTTTTTAAAAAAAAAAAAGCCGGCCAAAACACATCAGTTTTTATAACGTAATAAACACAATTTAGAGCACTGTCTTTACAAAAATACAAAATTTGACAATTTAAGAAAACTAAAATATAATCAAAATTTTTATTGCAATTTTGGATTTTACTAACATTGAAGAAAATATTCGAATATTTTAATGTTACACGAACGTAGATATTATTTATCTTTCTTTCAGAATTCTCATTTCAGAATAAACATTATTATCAGTAAAAATATATATTTATACTTTTAAAACATAAAAAATAACAATACTAGTATTTATAAAATTAATCGAAATTTTTGTTGTGAATAAGGTGCAGCACATAGAGCAACATTGCAACTATTGCACATGTAACGACTCTCTTTTATTTTCCTTTTTCCTTTGCTATCACAACAGACAGCGCAATATCTACAAAAGTACAACGCCGCTCGAATTATCTCGAGTGTGCACACTTTGACCAGTTTAGAGCGATCGAGTTAACTCGAGTGTGCACGTTAAAGAATTAACAATCTTGGCCTACTTTTGTTCGAATGAAAAGGATAAATTGTGTTTGAATTCTTTGGATAAATTTAAGTTTCCAATCACCATAATTTTAAGAAACTGTAGAAAGTTTGAACTTTAAAATTTATAA
>CM063500.1:22930943-22963443 GCA_032207245.1 Pardosa pseudoannulata | reverse complement strand
TTGTATTAGGAAGTACATATATTAGTTATATTCTTGTAGGATAAATTTTATTTTATACAATATTTCGTTTACAGTAAATTATTGTTAAATTTACGTCTCTATAAATTGATGCATAAACAAAAAATCTCACATGCTATCCCCATACACAAATACGTACAAGTGTATGTGTGCGTACCGATAAAACGATATTTCACGATACACTTTTAGTAGTCCATACTTTTTATCTGCCTAAGATATTTTGATTAATTTTATTATGCAGTCATTTCGAGAAACGCACTTCTTTAAAAACCTATTATTAGGAGATTACTTTATGAGTAATCTTTTATTTTCTTCATATTTTATATAAAATACTTTCTCCGTATAATACTGGACACGTGTTGCATATTTTGGACTCGTCGTTCATCTATGTTTCTCTGAAACTGCTCTCCTTGAGGTTTAATCACGAGATATATCATTTCATGGACGAGAGTTTTAAACAACGGTTCTTCTGTAACTGTTAAAACATCATGACCGGAAAAATGTACCCGGATATAATTCATACAAATTTGAAAATGTCCCCAATTTCTCCTGGAATATATCAATTTTAAAACAAGCGTAAAAAAAAGCCTCAACTCTTTTCTATTAATCCTTTCTTTAATTTTTATTGTACTCATAGGAAGACAATATCAATTACTCATCCCTTTATTATTTGTCTGAGATAGTAAAGATTAAAAATATATTACTGATTGGAATAATTATAAGGAGTTTTAAGAAAGCATGTATTTAGATTTTATAAGGATTGCACCGTATTGAGAAATGGACATGTGCAGAAATTATATTACAAATTTAGTTTTTAAAGAATTTTTCTCTTATTACGGAAGTAATGTCTGAATATAATTTTTCTTACTTTCAATACTTCTTCACATCATGGAATAAAGAAATATGAATTCATATGAAAATGTATTACTTAAACGGGATTGTTAGTAACATTTAAGACACGTTCGTGGTTGTAAGTGAAATGATAGAAATTATTTTACTTTGTGTTACTAATTGACAAGCAATATTTTACCTAATTTAGAATTCTTGTAGTGTATTTTGGGAAAACAATTGTGTATAACTAACTGATTTTTACCGCATTTAAGAATTATCTGGTGAAAAAAAATTTAAAAAAAAATTGTATTCGAGAGCCAAAAATGTGTTGAGTGAAGAATTTTATTCTACTATTTACTATTATTATTTTTTTTAGAAATAAATACAATCATTAAAATTAATATTAAATTAAAATTGGCTTTTGTCATCAGTCATTTGATACTTTGACTACTACTGTGAAACTAAATTTCGTTCTAGATGTAAGGTATTCTAAATATATTTTTAATAACAGTATGTGTGTTTTCTTTTTGGAAATGTATACACTTAATTTTAATGAACATTCAACAACACTGATTTTAAAATATAGATGTAAAATTTAAAATTTAAACATTTTGCATGCATTCATAGAAATATACATAACTGTAAAATATAGTATTATGATTATTTATAAAACATTCTGACACTTTAGAAGAGTTTAGTGCAGTTATACACTACTCTTTGTTGCTTTTACTTTAAAAAAATGTTCACTTATACAAATAACAGTTGGATTTATTATTCCCCAAAACAGTTTATATATTGGAATATAAAATAAGCTTGTACTAATTTTGAAAAATTAAAATGTACATACATATATATATATTTTTTGTAAGTTAAATATTTATCTACTGAAAAATTGAAACTTTGATTTAGGACAATGATTTAAGTTATAATAAACTGCAAACTTGTTCATGAATTTCAGTAATTTTGTTGATATATGAAAATATTTGGACCATTAAAAATGATAAAATAAAAATGTGATATATGTTATGATGATTACATATTAGAATAAATGTACAGGCACAAAATACTTAATTACATGGATAATAAATTTTCACAGAATGTAAAAAACTATTATGCATATTAAATAACTTAATAATAAAGAATATAATACAAAATATTGTAATTGAATTATATATATATATATATATATATAAAATATATATATATATATATATATATATATATATATATATATATATATATATATATATATATATATATATATATATATATATATATATATATATATATATATGATTTTCCATAGCATAAATGTTTCGTGGTAAATCAGAAATTTGAAATATCAATACAAATAAATTATATAAATAATTCAGTAATGCACTGAAATAATAGTACATGTTTTAAAACTTTATTTCATAATTTTGATAAAATTATATTTACTAATTCTACTTTGTATATTTCAGGTAATTCCTTGAAATTTGCATTGCTTAAATATAAATAATAGTTGCATAATGGTTTATATTACATTTTAAATACATTTTTGTGGTTTGGAAGTAACGCGTATTAAGGACTGCAGTTTATTTTATGAATTCTTATATTTCCTTACATGCATATCTATAACATGCTGAAAATTCTCTCATTTAGAAGAGAATTTCGTGTAATTTAACAGCATTACGCTGTGGCTTCCGTACAATATTCTGAAGGTATTATTTATAATTTTAAGTTTTTTGTTACAAATCTATTATATTCCTCAACAATCTGCAGAATAAGAGATTTAATCAACATTTCTATTAATACGTCATTTACCTTAATATAGTGGTTTTAAACCCTTAATCAAAATGTTTTAATACCCAGACTGAAAGCTGGATGCAGAGCAGCTAGTTATTATATATTACTCACTTTAGTTTAAGAACATGCCTATTAAAGTAAGGTTTCTGAAAGAATTTCTATTATACTCCTTAAAACTCAATATTGAACCTTTCAATTTAAAAAACACCAAGTTTTTACCTAAAGAAGATTCTTGCCCGTCAGGTAGAAACAGTGAACCAGATCGAGTAATTAGTCTTTAAAATGAAGGGAATATGAAGTATTTGCCAAACTTCGTTGCAAATAATGTTTTTACTTCCTTCCCAGTTTCAGAACAAAAGAAGAAAGTAAGAAAAAATGAAGTGAGTTGATTCTTAAGTGAAGATAATGGTTTCCTGCCTTAAAGTTCTCCAAAAGAAAGAAAACAATTTATCTCGAGACGTGTTTGCAATCTTTTAAGCCCGTATACCGTTCTTTGTTTACCGGGGAAACACCTGCAACAATTCCCATCAGTTTACAATGATTAACTCGGTATCTTTCCTAAACTGTTGCCTTACATTCATGTGCACTTGAAAATAGATATTTATATTAACTCTTTTCACTGGAGACGAATGGATGCAAATTTAGATTTGAACGTTATTAAAACGCTTACCGCTGATCTCGTAAGTTTTATTTTGGCGTAACAACCATAGATTTTTAACACCATACAAGACTACAGTATAATAAATTACAGTATTATGCATTACAGTATAATAAAAATGCTAAGCAGTACGAAATATTCTAAACTACTTGACTTTTTTTTATTTAAAGTATTTTTATAATTATTTTATATTATTTTTTATTTGTATTATTTATATAACTCTGATATATATATATATATAATATATATATATATATATATATATATATATATATATATATATATATATATATATATATATATATATATATATATATATATATATATATATATATATATACATATATATATATATATATATATATATATATATATATATATATATATATATATATATATATATATATATATATATATACATATATATATATATATATATATATATATATATATATATATATATATATATATATATATATATATATATATATATATATATATATATATATATATATATATATATATATATATATATATATACATATATATATATATATATATATATATATATATATATATACATATATATATATATATATATATATATATATATATATATATATATATATATATATATATATATATATATATATATATATATATATATATATATATATATATATATATATATATATATATATATATATATATATATATATATATATATATATACATATATATATATATACATATATATATACATATATATACATATATATATATATATATATATATATATATATATATATATATATATATATATATATATATATATATATATATATATATATATATATATATATATATATATATATATATATATATATATATATATATATATATATATATATATATATACATATATATATAATATATATATATATATTTATATATATATATATATATATATAATATATATATATATATATATATATATATATATATATATATATATATATATATATATATATATATATATATATATATATAAATTCTGTTTCACCAATCTATTGTGGATGGTTTCAATCCCCTTTTTATCACCTACACCCCTCCATCATATTACAGTCACATTTGACTGAGACTCTATGTCAAATGCTGGTCGTATTATACATTTACAATAGAATTTGTGTGTATTTATAAATATATATTATTAAAATATATTAACATATTTTAATATATTTATAAATACATTAAAATAAAAATATATTAGTAACATATCATTTAATAATAAATATATATTACCATATATAGTAGTATTTAAGCGTGTATCTAAAAATTTTAGAAAAAGAAGCATGACAATTTTATGCTAACATATTACAATACAATGCTAACATATTTCATTTATAGTAGTTTTATAAATACTTGTTTCTTATACTGCTATAATGGTGTTAGTGCAAATTGCACCAACTATGAGGCTGAAGTCGCTGATGTGCAAATGGCTGAGTGATGTTCGAAATATTGTTATATTTGTTTATTTCCAGTCCACTATAAAAGCTATTACTTCCTTCATGCTATCTAACACGGATCCAGCCTACAGCTGCAAACTTGCATTTGATGCTCTAAGGAATAGAGGAGGAAATGTTGTCCTGCAATGAATCCCGAACTACTGTGGAATCACAGAAAATAAAATTGCAGACTCCGTGACCAAGAAAGGTTCCATCCTCCCACAGCCTAATTCATTTGCTCACTATCACATTGTGAAAAGAATCATCGAATTAATGTGCATCTTTGAAGGGTTTTCAGGGATTTGGTGGAGGGATAGAGTTGGAGAGACTTAATAGAACTTCCCATCCCTCTGAAATTAAAGATTGGTGTTCTAAATATTGGGATATTTGTTGATTCACAGTCCACAATAAGAGCCATCACTTCCATAATCTAACAAAGATCCAGTCCATGGCTTCCAACTTGCACTTTTTGCTTATATGAATAGGGAACGAAATGATGACCTGCAATGGATCCCGAGTCACGGTTTAATCACAGAAAATGAAATTTTAGACTTACTACCCAAAAATGTCTCCAACCTCCCACTACCTGATTCACGTGTTCACTATCACAATGTGAAAAGAAGTATAGATGGTATACTTAAAGTACATCTTAGAGGGTTTTGAGGGATTTGGTGGAGGTAAAGAGTTGGAGTGACTTGATGGAAAATCCCATCCGTCATGATCTAACCAGAGCTGTTGGTTGTCTCCAACTTTAGAATTAAAAGTGGGTAGGACTATCTTTTAAAACATTTGCATAGATTTGGTTTGGTAGACACCCCGACTTGCGCACTATGCAGTGCCTTTGATATGTCTAGAGATCACTTGATCATTTATTATGGACTTAGTGACGTAGCAGCAGTCAATTCTGCTGAAAGTTTTTCTTCCTTTGTTTGTCTGTCTGAACTCTATTGAGCTGCCCCTCACAGACTAATAACAGTCATGCCAAGCTCTGGTGTAGGATAAAAAATATACTTCTATAAAGACATATTACTTACTTGCATATAACCCGTCATATGACGAGATCAGTAATTTTTTTATTTTTCACAATTGAAAAAATATTGAATAAGGCAGATAAAATTGGTTTGTTATTTGAGGGAGAATTATGTGGTACAAACTAAATAATTTGTTTACCTTCATACTCATCTGTCGTAGAATAAAAATTACTGGTATAAAAATATATTACTAGCATATAGCCCGTCATATGACGGGATCAGTAAATTTTTATTTTTTAGAAAGTACGCTATGAGGCAGTTAAAAAATGGTTTGTTTTTTCTCTGACAATTATCTTGTACACGTTTAATAATTCATTTACCTTCATACTCTTCTAAAGACTCTCGATTCTACGAATGCAGTTTAAAATGAGTTCAATTCATTTAGAAATTTTAAGTAATTTAAATATAGTACGAAGAAAGTATTTTCATTATTTTTTGTTTATTTCCTTCATAAACTTTATTTATTTTAAATAATAAATGTAACCTAGCTATATTTTGATCTGTAATCTGACTTGGGACTAAAATTTGCCTCCCGATACTGTAAAGGCAGTTTAGTATCACGTTAAATTAATTTAGAAAGATAATTGATAGTTTTCTTAGCTATGTCGAAATTATCTTTAAGTTCTCATTTTTTTTGTCACAGTAATTAATGGAAGTAAATTAATGAAGCTTTCTTTCCTCTACACCATGCAGAAAGATAGAATTTATTGTTAATACCGGTAGTAATATTTTCACTGCAACAAAAAGTAATCGATGATTAAATTTAACATTATCAAATATGTACATAATCTATTATTTAAGCCAAATGTAAAATTATTTACGTAATATCTAAGCTCAGTGATAAAAGTATGAAAATGATGCAGAAGATATTTATATAATTTAAAATAAGAAATTATTAAATGATATGGTTATGGAAATGAAGTCATAAAGCTAAAAAAATGCTATTTTTAACCTATTTATTATGTGATATATTGATAACTTTAATCGTCTTCTCTTAAAATGGAAAAAAGCTTGGAATAAGGGCATTAACCCATTAGCGCCCAGTGATCTATTTTTAGATCGCTAAACATGGCTTGGTAAACTCGCTTTTAGATGACCTTAAACCCACCCCACACATTCTACACTCCACAGGGGGCAAGACAAGGCATGCGCCTGTTTACCAATAAGTGGTTTTCTTGTTTTGTTTATATCATTGATCTAAAACGATAAGAGAATGTTTGAATCGCCCTTTCGTTCCGCCGTTTTTCTACGTTTCTTAGCATAAACACTGAAAACAGCTAAGTAATGAGCGAAAGTTAAATTTTTCTTGGCGATTTAATATCTTCATAGATGTAGCTATCAGAATATAAACCGATATTATCTTAAAACAAATATAAATAGTAAAAATTAGTGTCAAAATACTGCTGATCTAGAAATAGATCACTGGGCGTTCGGGCGTTTTTTTTCCTGAACCTGGTAATATTACGTTTTTTTTTACCTTTAGATGAAAATATGAGTTGAAAAGTATTTAATAGCTTTCAGGATGCAGTTGATTATCTGTTTTCTGAAGAAATTAAAGAGGATATTATTGCCATATCCACTGATGTAGATGAACTGACAGATGAAGAGAAAATAGATTATAAGTTACATGCTCCATTTGTAAAGGATATTGTTGGTAAAATAGAAGTAATATCAAAATATGAGTGATTAAATAGATTTACCTTCAACGTTTGAGAGGAAGCCTAAAATATTAAAAACAGAAAAGCCAAAAATTGTTTGGAAAAAAACCTGAATTATACCAAATGGTCGGAATTAGGGGAAACTTATAAGAATAATATTTTGGCAATGGAAAATGATCTTGCAAATGCATCTTGCATCATTGCTTTGAAAAACTTTTTTTCTGATGAAGTATATAACGTAATTGTGGATGAGACTATTCTCTATGCTAAAAATGTCAAAAACGACCATGATTTAATTATCACTAAAGAAGATATAAAGATATTTATAGGGTTTTTGATATATTTCAGCTATCTTACTCTTTCAAGTGAAAGATATTATTGGAGTGATGTAGAAGATTTAGTGATAGGTCTTGTACAGGACTCTTTTAATAGAAATGCTTACCTAAAAATAAAGTCATATATTCATTTCCAAGACATTTCAAAAGCAGATGAACGTAAGAATGACAAATCAAGATAAAACTCCTTTTGGAGAGAATAAGAGGTAAAATATGGTACTGGTGTGCATTCACTCGAATAATTGATATGGCTGTAGTTAATGCAAGTATTCTGCACAGAAATATTCATAAAGGTGATTCTATGCTCATGTAAGATTTTCGAAGAGCTGTTGCTGTAAAATATCTCAAATTGGGAATCGGAAAAAAAGTTTTGAAAGGTCGACCTTACAGTTTTCCTTCATCCTCAAAAGCTAATCTCAGTCATGATGTTCACTTTTATAAAAGGGATAACATTATGAGACAAAGAAAGGGCAAAAGACGCTGTTGACTTGTAGGGTGCCAAGGAAGGCCCCTAACATATTGTGAAACTTTATGCAAGAAGTGTTTCTTCAAATTCCACACTAAACTGTAGAAACATTGAAATTTTATTATTTTTAAAATAATTAAACTTTACTAAGTACATTCTGTAATATTGGGAAATTCTGCATAAATAAACGTTTTTTAAAAGAAAATGCATTAGTTTTTATCTATTTGGTTCGTTTTTATCACGTTATTGAAGTACTAATGATTTTTTGCTAAAATATATCCTCCGAACGCCCAGTGATCTATTTTTAGATCAGCATTTTTAAAAAAAACTAAGGTACGTATTGATAAAATTCGATAACAATATTCATGTTGATGGTAAAAGATACCCAATTTATGAATTATATATCAGTGTGTCAAAATAAAATAATTTGGGCGTTAATGGGTTAAATTGGAAAAAGGGGGGAAAGAGTCGATTTCGAACGTTGCTAACCCTAACTCATCGGGAATCCAATATGGATCCATTCCATGTCCAATCGCTTCAAGGACAAACGGATAGATAACTTAGACTATTATTATATAGGGTATAGTAGGAAGAATATCAAAATAACTCTTTCATCTCCTCAGTGTCATTTTGACTTTGAATATTTTCTAAAACTGACGTACTGAATTTTCAAATATTTTGCAGTGTACCGTCACTTTAAAAAAATGTAGTTTTATTATAAAGAATGACTATGCATCTGAATTCTGATTTAGAATCCCGAACCATATTTTAGAGAAATGAGCTGAGTTATCGTCACGCAGGGACAAAAAATTTTGCATAATCCATTTTATCTGGGTTTAAGGAAATATTTGACTGCTTTCATCAGCTACCGCTCATAAATTATCGGGATATACAAATTTTTGTACGAACATTCTTTTGTAGAACTTTCTTACCAGCTAGCTCAAAATATTTACGTGAAATATGTTTTCATTAAATATAGAATTCCTAGCTGCAGAGCTTTACAAACACAGTAAAATACTCTACATTCCAACTAAAAAGAAAAAAAATATTTGATGTAAATAATATAAAGTTTTGATATTATAAAAATTTTATTTTTAGATATATTTTTAGTCTGATATCAAATAACGTTATTTTATATACAGTATGTAATGCTAATATCTACAGCAAGACATATTTTAATTAAAATAGATTTGAAAACTTTGAAAACATTTTTATTAATGTTTTCTTTTTTAAACCATATAGAAATATCATATTATCCTATTATTGTATGCATATTATTTTTAAGAAAATATAACTCAATATTGAATATAACTTACATTATATTAAAAGACACGAAAATAGTTATTTATATTTGTTTAATATTTCTAAACCCTGTTTAGGAGTTTTATATACTTGGAAAATAATTAATGTTAAATAAGCATGTTTAGATTTTGACAAAAAATTAATAAACAGTGACCAATAATTTTAAAATGGTATGGTAATTCATTAAAAATACTTTTTCTATCCAGGAGTCTTTGAGTTAAATTTTTATTGATTGCAGGAATATTTTTAGCCTGTTTTAATGAAATTTTAGATTAACTTGTCTTAAAAGATTATTCTGTTATAATTCTATTGTAATTAGCATTCGGGATGCAAAATCACCGCATATCTAAAATCCAAATCACATTAAAAATTTGGAGTAAATGATCACCAAATCAATTTTATATCACCATCAAGAGAAGAAGCATCAGTGCCCAAAATAATTATTAATTTAAAATATTCAATTCAAACTAAAAATATGGATTAAATAATCACCAAAACAATTTTATGTCACCATCAAGGTAAGACGAATAAATGCCCAAAATAATTTTTAATTTAAAAACTCAAATCAAACAAAAAATATGGTGCAAAGGATCACCAAAAATCCTTTAGGTTACCATCAAGGTTGGAAGGATAAATGCAAAAATAATTTTAAATTTAAAAATTCAAATCAAATTAAAAATTTGGAGTAAATGATCACCAAAAAACATTTATGTCACCCTCAAGGTAAAAAGAATAAATGCCCAAAATAATTTTTTAATTTAAAAACTCAAATCAAACAAAAAATATGGAGCAACGGATCACCAAAAATCCTTTAGGTTACCATCAAGGTAAGAAGGATAAATGCAAAAATAATTTTAAATTTAAAAATTCAAATCAAATTAAAAATTTGGAGTGAATGATCACCAAAAAACTTTTATGTCACACTCAAGGTAAGAAGAATAAATGCCCAAAATAAGTTTTAAATTTTAAAAATTCCAGGGAACAAATTATAGATTTTATAAAATGTACTAGTAATAGTGTAGAAACCAGTAAGGTAAAATATTGCCAGAACTAATGTGAGTAAAAGTATGCTTTGAGGCAAAATTATTTCGCATTTGGGATCATGTTTTATAATTAAAAAAAGGCATATTTAAGACTTAATTATCTATTTGTCAATAACTTACTAGACATAAAGCATATCAATACTAAAAATTATAATAAAATATTTGAAAATTTTTATCTAATATATCGACATTTTTATCACATTTACCTATTTATAGCAATTGTTTACTTCAATTTGAATTTCATTTAATTGGTAAGTCTTTTGAGATTAAAATTCTAAAGCAAAAAAATTACACTGTAATTCCATGTGTTTTAAATAAGATTTTTGTTAAAAGAAAACTAGAAATAGATGTGACTTTTCTAAACAAAAATTCGTATGTATATAAAATCGACAGCTCTAATCTTTTTTAAAGGCTGTAAATAATTTTTTTGCTTACTTTCTGTCAGGTTGATTATTTTATGCTGCTCTTTGACATTTTAAGGCATTTTTTGGATTTAAGTCGGTAACCTAGTGATGTCTACATTTTTATAACACCCATCATATGAAAATTTTCTTAAACTACGAAAATATGTTTATGTGTGAAAATTTTAATTACGGTTTTTAATTATTGTAATACATCAGTTTTTCCTATTCTCGTATGATCGATTTTCCTTCAGAATGCAAAATCTCACTGTAATGCCAAAATTGAAATCAAACTAGAAATGTGAAGGAAAAAATTACAAAAATCTTTTATGCCACCGGAAGGTAAGAAGTATCACCGTCAATAAGTTTTAAATTTTAAAAATTCAAGGGTACAAATTACAGACCTTTTTAAAATGAACTAATATTAGTGTCACCCTTATCCATATAACATACTGCAAATACTGATGTGAGAAAAATATGCTTCGACTCAAAGGTTTTTCCCATTTGACATAATTTTCTTCAATTATGTAAACTTATATTTAAGACTTTATCAGCTATTTACCATCAACTAACTAGTCATAAAACATATCAACAGCAATAATAATAATAAAATATTTGCAACTTTTTATGTAATAAACAGACATTTTTAATACATTTATCTATTTGTATCAATCGTTTATTTCATATTAAATTTCATTCAATCCGTAAGTCTTTTGAGATAAAAATTACTAATGCAACATATTACATTTTAACTTCATCTGTTTTAAATTAGGTTTTTATTAAAAGAAAACTAGAAATAAATTTGTTTCTTCTACACAAAAATTCGCATGAATAAAATCAACAGCTGTAACCTTCTCCTTTAAAGGCTGTAATTAGTTTTTTGCTTATTTTCTGTCAGATTTATTATTTTATGCTGCCCTTTGACATTTTAAGGCCTTGTGCATATTTAAGTAGTTAACATCATAATGTCTACATTTATGTAATACCCATCAAAAGGAAAGTTTGCTAAACTACGAAAATGCATTTATTTATGAAACTTTTAATGAAATTTTCAACAAGTGTCATATGGGATGACACTTGTTTAGTGTCATACTAGAGTGCATACATAAGTGTCCTGGTGGATGACAAATGGTTTTGTCATCCCGTATGATACAAACATATTTCAAATGTCCGTATGTTTGTCCATATGTACATCCCGTATGACAAAAGGTCTTGTTTGGATTTAAGTCGTTAACCTCATGATGTCTACATTTATATAATACGTAGTTTACAAAAAAAAAAATTTTGTAAACTACGGAAATATATTTATTTATGAAAATTTAAATTCAATTTCCAATAAGTGTCATACGTGATGACATTTTTTAGTATCATACGGGAGTGCATACATAAGTGACATACGGGATGACAGATTACAGTAAGAGTGCATACATAAGTATCATATGGGATGATAAATGATTTTTGGCTTATTTTCTGTCAGACTGATTACTTTACGCTGTTCTAAGACATGCTACGACCTTAAGTCTTTAACCTCTTGGTGTCTACATTTATATAATACTCATGAATAAATTTTCTTAAACAACGAAAATATATTTATTTATGAAAATTTTACTTAAATTTTCAATATGTGTCATAAGTGATGACATTTATCTAGTGTCATACGGGATGACAGAGTACAATAGTAGTACATACATAAGTGTCATACTGAATGACAAATGTTTTTGCTTATTTTATGTCAAATTGATTATTTTATGCTGCTCTTTGACATTTTAAAGACTTGTTTGGATTTAAGTCCCTAACTTCATGATGTCTACATTTATATAATATCCATCAAAAGAAAATTTTTTAATATAGTTATTTATGAAAATATATTTATTTATGAAAATTTTTATTAAATTTTCAATAAGTGTCATACAGGATGACACTTGTTTAGTGTCATACGAGGATGCATACGGGATAACAGAGTACAGTAAGAGTACACATATAAGTGTCATACAAGATAAAAAATATTTTTGATTATTTTCTCTCAGATTGATTATTTTATGCTACTCTTTCACAATTTAAGGCCTTGTTTGCATTTAAGTCGTTAACCTCATGATGTCTACATCTATATAATGCCCATAAAAAGAAAATTTTTTTAAACTACAAAAATGCATTTATTTTTGGAAATTTTAAAAATTTTCACTAAGTGTCATACATGAGGTTTTTTTTCTGTTCTCGTATGATCAATCAACTTCAGTTTATGAATCTTTATTTCCCTACTACAGGAATTTTTTATACAAGTTATTTGTTTACAGTTATAATCAGTTACTTCATTTAACTAAACAAAAACCCATGTAATCAAAATGTACACACATTAACAAATTGTATATAGTCAAGTTTAAGGCTTAGGTTTTAATGGCTTAGGCCAGGTCTGGTTACAATACACTTATACAAATATTACTTAATGATCTGTTTTTGTAAGTATACCAATCGCACTTTCGTAGACTATTAAATTATAAGTAATTTAATCTCTGAGCAAGCATGTTAGCTGAACTTTTAATGCACTTTTTTCCATATCACAGCTGTCAAGACAAATTAATATCTGATTCTTCTTTCAGCCTTTTCTATATCATAAAATACGTAAGCAGTACATTATATGACTTTTGTTAATTTTAAATGGGTTTTTGTGTTACGAGTGGTATTATACATAAGGTCAAACACCAGGAATAATACCAATACATGTTTAAAAAAAGGAAAGATGCAGGGGAAATTTTGAAAAAAAAATAGGAATTAAAAATCTAACGTTTAATTATAAAAAAGTGTCAATTAAATTCTTATATTGAACTTGAAAATAACCAATACATTAAAATATGTTCTTTCAAAATGCAACCTATGTGTAAAATTTTGTTGATGGCAAATAATACTATTTAACCGAGTTGGATGCGCACTAACCGTGGTAACAGGTGAACTTTCGCAGGGCCTCTGAAATCCGGTGCTATTTTACTCCACTAAATACCAAGACAATTGCTTTTGGTGTTGAACAGAAAATTTATATTACCAAACATACTTAATTAAAAAATTAAATGTATTACGAATTATTTAAAATATTAAATTTTTAAAGTATTTTGAAATGTAGATATGTTTTTTATTAGTATTCCGAGATTACAAATATAAGACATACAAAAGTTAAAAATTTAAATAATTTGAATAACGATGTATTTTTACAGCATCTCTCCTCCGACCACAAACACTAAATAAAATTACAAAGGTGTATATACGAGCACTGGGTTTCTGGATACCATATAATTATAAAGTATGAGTTTCTGAGGAACATATTTAAAGAAAATTATAGAAATGCGTGTTATTGAAAACTAGAATAACTGTCGCACAGCTACTGAAAATCTAAGAAGATTATTACAATTGATTGATTTATTAAAACGTTTTTTATAACCAGAACACTTCCTCGCTGGTTAAATTTGAAGTTGAGTTAAATAATAGTTCAGGTCAAATTAGCTCATTCGTTTCGAAAATTCATATTACAGAGTTTTTTATCAGTCAAGAATATATTCGTAATTATGTGTCAGTAAATTACTATAATTTCAATTGGTATAAGTTTATCATACGAAATATTTCATTCATAGATCATTTCATTCGATATATAGTAGTTAATAGTTATTATAAAATATGTAAAAGACATTTACATCAATTTAACATTTTATTGTGTATACTTCATTATTTCCCCTCTTAAAGCAAAGATAAATTTAAAATTTAGAAATATGTTTTATTACATTAAAATCTTTTATTTAATAGTTTAGGCATATATATTTTAGTTCTTTTCCAAATTCAATCAAAAAAAAAAATTATCTACCATAGAAAATAAAATAAAAATCAAAAGATTTCTCTCTAAAATCACGATACTCTTCGGCTACATCTTAAAGTATTAAGAGACACTAATTGAAAATTGAATCTACTTTGAAACCACTTTTTCTTTTTTTTTCGATGTAATTTTTATTTAAACTATAAAAAAGTAAAATAAAAAATTAAAATTATGTTTTTTCCTTAAAATATAGTAATATTTTTCAGTTTAAACCACATTTTAAAGTTAAGAAGATGAAATACTTAATTTTCCGATTACAAATTCTAATAACGCTAAAAAGTATTTTTAAAATAAATATTGAAATACCATTAAAATTTCAGTCATAAAATCTTTATCTTCAAATAAACTACACTTACTACTGAATATGAGGAATGGTTTAATAAGAAGAATTATTAAAAATTGAATAGAGTTTTTTAAACAGTTTAAAAAATATCACTTCGTATCTAAATTTTTTTAATTTGAGAAATATTTTTTCAAGAATTTTAAATTTTTCATTTATGTTAAGCATAAATGCAAAATTAATATTTTCTGACTCATACATATTTTAGCTGGAAATCTGAGATTTATTTCAAAAATGTATCGTCAATTTTGTTTTCTTATTTTGTGCAAATTATTTTAGTTTTAGGGCTCAAAACTTAAACCTCTCTCTATATATCACAATCTTTCTTTCTACGTACTTTCCTAATGTAGGGATTAATTTCACCATTCAGGGGTTATTTGACTACTGATAGACTTTACACAGCGTCATTATAAGGTATTGTTGGAAGAAGATTTGCAATTCTAAAGGCTTCATAGCCAAAATTTCAGGGCATCAATTCTCCTCATAATATAAGAGTAAGCGACTATGTAAAACGATTTTTGTTTGAGCATACGTACACTTTGATGGAAGTTTATTCTTTTTCATACATGCCATTGCAAAATATGAGACTCAATAATAGTTTTCCCTTCTATTATAAACGAAATGGGGAAGTAGCATATAAATCAAGTGTTACACTTTACAAATTTATAGCCTTAGCACTGTTAAAATATACCATACATTTTTACAACGTCCATACTAACATATTTACCAGCGTTCATACAATGCACTAGCCGAGATTGTTTAAATCAAAAGTGACACAGCACATTTTTATTGTCATTGAATTTCATTATTGCTATATGTACACTAGTAATCTGATTAGTTTTTATATACAATTCTCTCTAATTATATGCCCCTTATTTTTGTATGAAAGTTATTTTGTAAATTTATACGAATGTTGTTAAGCGCTAACACTTATAAAATGGCTCAAAATATGCTGTAAAATTTAAGAATTATATATAAATTTCGAGTATTAATCACATATATTTTTAAATTCATTTCATAAAAATGAATTATCTTTGCATAGAATTCATTCAATATCTAAATAAAACGTATAGTATTTCATTGTAAATTAAAATACCATATTGGTTATTTGTATCATTTGAAAGATTTATCTTACATATAAGGACACAAATTTGGGAATTGGAATGCTACAGGACGTGAAAATCATATAGAAGACACGTAAAAATCATGAGTAAAAATAATAATGTTAAGTTATTCTCTCTTGCGAAGGTAGCAGGAATAGTTCAGAAAGTGAATAGATGCAAAATCTGTCAACAGGCTTGAATTACGCATGGATATACTCTGCTTGAATTGGAAGAAGAGTACACATACATTGCTAAAGCAATAAAAATTAGATATGTACACAAAACTACTGTTTTGCATTTCTATCCCTTCAAATGTACCCTATAATTAAATATGATCAGGGAGTACATTCGAATGCATTATCTGACATTTGAAATTATAGACTTTTTTGTTTTAATATAAGTACTTAATTGATTTCAGTGCAGAACATAAATGTTCTTAATATCAGTTGTCGAGAAAATTTATGACCCATTACCAAATATGTGGATTGTCATCTTATGTTCTAGGTTGATTCATATGTTCTCGTACAAAAAAAAAAAAAAACCAAACTTCTAAATATACATCATGCATTAATTTGTTCATTTACTTACTTCTGCATCTTCATTGATAAATTAGACATTTACTTCCGGTTCCAAACTCTTAAGAATTGATCAATCAGCATTTTGTGATTTTTCTATCATAAATGAATATTATTTTAAGGGAATGCGCTGAATTTTGAATGAAGAAGTACTTAATATTCACTTACAAATCACGCAAAAAATATGCATATAAGTAACAATTTTACTTTATCTTGCGAAGGTAATAAAAATAATTCAGAAATAGAATAGAAGCCAAAACTGGCAACTATCATGAAGTACTATGAATATACTCGTGTTGAACTAAATGAAATAAGGGTACACATACGTTGTTAAATAAATAATTAGATAATTAATATAAAACTCTTGTTCCATTTTCTATCCCTTCAATATTACACTAGCATTATGATCCTGGCATATGATCCTAGAAATATGATCCTGGAGTGCATGTGAATACGATTTCTAATTTCGGAAGTTAAATATGTTTTTACTATAAGTCTATAACGTGTATTCAGTTCAGAGAATATTAATAGTCAATATCAGTTGTCTAGAAAATGCATGACCCATTAACAAATTTGGATTATGCTATGTTTTAGGTTGATTCATATGGTCTTTTACACCAAATTGCTAAATATACATCATGTATTAATTTATCAATATATTTATTTATGCATCTCAAGGCATAATTTATAAAACTACTTCAAATCCTGACATATGATCTGAGAAATATGATCCTGGAGTGCATACGAATACATTCTCTGATATTTGAAGTTATAGATTTTTTTTATCTATAACATGGAGTCTTTAACATGGTTTCAGTGCAGAGGATATGGATAGTCAATATCAGTTGTCTAGAAAATGTATGACCTATTAACAAATATCTGGATTATGCAATGTTCTAGGTTGATCCAAATGGTATTTTACTTTAAATTCCTAAATATACATCATGTATTAATTTATTAATATATTTATTTCTGCATCTCAAGGCATAATCTATAAAATTACTACAAATCCTGATATATGATCTGAGAAATATGATCCTGGATTGCATACGAATACATTCTCTGGTATTTGAAGTTATAGATTTTTGTATCTATATCATGGTTATCTATAACATGGTGTCTTTAACATGGTTTCAGTGCAGAGGATATGGATAGTCAATATTAGTTGTCTAGAAAATGTATGACCTATTAAAAAATATCTGGATTGTGGAATGTTCTAGGTTGATCCAACGGTATTTTACATCAAATTACTAAATATACATTATGTATTAATCTATCAATATATTTATTTCTGCATCTAAACACATAAATTATAAAACTACTTCAGATCCTGACATATGATCCTAGAAATATTATCCTGGAGTGCATACGAATACATTCTCTGATTTTTGAAGTTATAGATATTTTTATTTATAACATTAAGTCTTTAACATGCAGAGGATATGGATAGTGAATATCAGTTGTCTAGAAAATGTATGTCCCATTATCAAATATCTGGATTATGTAATGTTCCAGGTTGATCCAAATGACTTTTAAAACAAATTGCTGAATACACATCATGTATTAATTTATCGATATATTTATTTCTGCATCTAAAGTCATAAATTATAAAACTGCTTCTGATCCTGACATTTCATCCTAGAAATATGACCCTGGAGTGAATGCAAATATATTCTTTGATATTTGCATTATAGATGTTTTTAATATAAGTCTTTAATGTGCAGAGGATATGACTAGTCAATATCAGTTGTCTAGAAAATGTATGACCGATTACCAAATATTTGGCTTATGTTATGTTCTAGGTTGATCCACCAAATGGTCTTTTACAACAGAATGCTAAATATACATCATTTATTAATTTATCAATATATTTATTTCTGAATTTCAAGGCATAAATTATAAAACTATTCAGGTTCTAATAATTTTTGTAATGATCTGTCTGGGTTTATGACTATTTCAATTATAAATTTGAATTATTTCAAGGGAAAATTTCAAAGATATTTCGTAAAAGTCTTACGTATTGTAGGGAAACAGAAGGTTAAATTCTGCTCTGTTGTGCTATTTATTTATTTATTGGATATTTATTTATTTATTGTATATTTTATTTATTTATTTATTTATTGTATATTTTATTTATTTATTTATTTATTTATTGGATTGCTCGACCTAAATTGCTTGTGCCGAAATTCTAAAAAAATAGACTGCATTGATAAATGACATCCTTATTTTGAAGTGGGGCATGCTTTAATCTTTCTGATAATTGTGCTAAAATAAATGGTTATACCTAAAGCTACTTTCAGGGAGCCAGTGATGTTGAAGGAAAACTACGCTTTTTACGGAAGAGATAAATTAATTTTTCTTCAAGAAATTACTATTTGATCATTTTTCTTGTAGGTAATATCAAAGAGGTAATAGACCCTTGATAAATGCGGTTTTTATCATAGAAAAGCAATTATTTACCTTCGAAATATTTCTATATGCTATTTTTGCCTTGCATGAATTACCAAACAAGGGAGTGACAAAAAAACATTATAATAGTTAAGATCTTTATTATGGAGAGAGAATAATTCATATTTCAAAGTAATACTTGTGCCCCAATCTCTTTTCAAGACGACTGTTCACGAGAAAAAAAATTATATAATAAATCTTTCTAGTAAATTTCATTTTTCTATTCAATACACTATCATATGCGTCTTATATTAATTTCGTAATACATTCAAAATATATGTTATTTTCCACAAATATGTTTTATATACATTTTCAAATTTCCGAAAAGAATTGCTAATTACACTTCTTTTGATCCCTAAGGAAATATAATTACCTAGTTTATCTGTAGTATTATATTTACTAATCGTTTTTATTGTCAAAATTTTATTGTTTAACATTTAGTTATTTTCCTATTATTCTACAATTTAACTATAAATTTTAAAATGAATTACTAAATTCCTAATAATTATAAAATATTTGTTTTTCCTGTATATTTTAGAATATGATTAAACGAATTTGTTTTTAAGTGTTTTATTTATTTTTAGATTTTATTTTTAAAATATTACATATAATTTTACATTAATGATATATATTCACAAAATGTACATTTTTTGAAAAAAATAAAGAGATTTATTTAAAGCCTAATCAGAGAATGTTAATAAGTCTCTTAAAGTTATATGTCTAATAACCATTTACTTTAATCATTTTATGCCTAGCGTATCATTTTTGATAAATCTAAAATATAGCTGTTATAATTCTTATGTTTTCTTAGCAAAGTTTTCGTTTTGAGCATAGGTAGAGAGCAATCTTTTAATCTATCTGCAAAATTTTCAATTAATTTCTATATTTATAAATTTTTCATTTAGATCGAAACTTTATGATTTTCCAAACAGCTCACATAAATTTACCTTTTTGTCACGTACATAGACGGAAATTGTGATAAATTGCTTTATCTATTATAAAACTCCATTTTGCAGATGTTACTATGCATTTGAATAATACCGAATAGATAGTTTTTAACGAAGTTTCTCCTTTTTCATAAATAGCATTCTATGATGTTTAAAAAGATATCACTTACGTGATCTGCTGTAGTATTCACAGCTTTTTAATCTTCACATTTGCTTTATTCCATGTAGTCTACATTAACTTAAATTTAAGAAATGCATCGATATGGAATCTGTAGAAATGTCTACAGCACTGAAGGGTTAATTAACAGAAATATTAAATATGAATAACATAACTGTAATAATTTCACTACATTATATATACTATGGTATACTCTAATAACTTCGCTATAATATGCAAGCTAAAATAATTATACTATAATAATGTCGTTAAAATACGTACACTATAATAATTATCCTATCATATGGATACAAAAATAATTGTATTATAAAATGTATTCTATGATATACTGTAATATTTTCACTATAATATGCACACTAAAATAATTATACTATAATAATTTCACTATATTAAAAACACTATAATAGTTATACTATAATATCTATACTCTAGTAATTGTACTATAATATGTACACTATAATATATTGTAATACTTTCACTACAATATGTATTCTACATTATACTGTAATATTTTCACTATATTATGAATACTATATTATACTGTAATAATTTCACTACAATATGTGTATATGTCATACTCTAAAAATTTCACTATAATATGCATACTAAAATAATTATACTATAATTATTTTACTATAATATGTATTTTCTAATAATTGTACTGTAGTATGTATATTATGATATACTGTAATAATTTGCGTATAATACGTACACTATAATAATTATACTATAGATGTATACTATAATAATTGTACTTTAATATGTATACTATGATATACTGTAATAATTTCACTCTAATATGTATACTATGATATACTGTAATAATTTCACTATAATATGTATTCTGTATTATACTGTAATATTTTAATTATAGTATGTATTCTATCTTATACTGTAATATTTTCACTATTATATATATACTATATTATACTGTAATAATTTCACTATAATAAGTATATTATAATAATACTATAATCAGCTTTATTTTGGTAGGCATTCATGCAACTTAAATTCTATGCTATAGTAAAAGTTAAACAAAAATACTTTAAAAGTGATATAAATGCCTGTTTCAAATAAAACATGAAGCAAAACTAGAAATCCAATATAATTTAATGCCTTCGTTGTCTATCACAGAGGTAACAGATCAAGTAAAGAAGTGTTATGCACTTAGAATGGCACCCTTAAACTTTTTCTTCACATTGAGTTCTTACACAGCTGAGTAAAAAAGAGAACAATTCCTCAAAGGAAATAAGTTTAGAATACAAATCACAATTTCGTCCGTCCATAACATTTACTTAGAGTTCCCAGAATACTAAAAACCCTGCTTCTTTCCTTCTCTAGTTTATTCTACTTATTCATTATGTATTACAAGAACTCGTTTGGTTCTTTATTCTATGCTATAACACAAAACACCATTAGACATTTACGGTTACTTAAACATTGCCGCCGTACAGCTAAATGAAATGTTTCAGTTATTTTTAAGAGCATACAGCAAGTTTTCTAAAAGTAAACATATTATTCAACACGATCTATTTTATATTTTAGAATTGGAATACTTATAATTTAATAGTACAAAATACCTTCGAAATAAAAATATTTGACCTAAAAATATAAAATGTTTTTTTATTCAAGAAAAATAAACTGTGTATAAATTTTACAAAAACAGAATAAAATTTTCATTTTACTTCAAATTTACTGAAACAGGTGTTATTTTTCTCACACACCCTTATATATTATATTGAAAATATATATTTTAGTTTAACAGATTTTGTAGTGTATTGATAGTTTTAAAACGTTCCAAAATGCAATATTCTTACACATTTTTTATTCAAAAGTTTTCATTTTTTTCTATTAAATTTTTTGTTTTACAAAACGGGGTTCAATTTCATTACACACAAGTTATTTTCTTAAAGTAAAGAACTTAATAATGCAAAGCATATAGGCAAACAAATTCTGTGCAACTTGAAAAACTTGTGTTATATAAATATTTAACGCAAGTTAATTTTTTTTCTTAGTTTCATTTTAAATAAATTCTAAAGATAGAATGAAAAATAAAAGCATTTGGTTTGTGTGGTGTACACTAGAGTTTTTTAAACTTATATAACTGTATTACATTATATTTTTCAAAACGTCTTTTATTTTGATAATTTTTGAGAAAAGGTTTTAGAGTGCTATACGTTTCCTGCAACATTATTATTTACTGTTACAATAACACTTTCATTACAATGAAAAAGTAACACCTGAAATTATACGTCCTATATATTTTTTAAAAGGAATTACAAACAATATCACACTTGTAAAAAAATTCTTGATTCCAGAATATATTTTGCACACTCTGCAATATATTATAGGATAATTTGCTTTTATATTGAAATACGTAATAAATAATTTATTTTTAAAACTTCTTGAAATATTTAAATTAGTAATATATGCTATGTAGAATTTATTCTTGTTATTCGTTTCAAGGAATGAAAAGTTGAAAATTATAATTATTTTAAAGATTTTTGAATTTGAAGAATCGTATGACATTTTTAAGCAATCCAGAAATTGTAAGGAATAACTTATATCTGAAATTTATAACTCTGTAAAGAAATTACTTTAAAATTTTGAAATATCAGTTATCTTTTGTAGTATTCAAGTTTTAATTTGCGGGGAGTTCATGCCTTATAATTTCGCTTAAAAATGACAGAAAAATATATCTTAAAAGTAATATAAATTATTGCAAATACACACACATATACATACATACATACATGCAACATATATATATATATATATATATATATATATATATAATATATATATATATATATATATATATATATATAATTTGATTCCTTTGTTGTCTTTTTCTGAGGTAACACATCACGTAAAGAACTGTTATACACTTTGTATAACTACCGAGTACACTTCCATTGTCCTCTTTTGTTCTTACATAACTGTGTAAAAAGAGAACAATTCCTCAAAAGGAAATAAGTCTAGAATACAAATCATAATTTCATCCGTCCATAACATTTACTTAGAGTCTCCAGGATACTAAAATCCCTGCTTCTTTCCTTCTACAGCTTATTCTACTTATTCATTATGTATTACAAGAACTCGTTTGGTGTTTTTTTCTAAGCTATAAAACAAAACACCATTAGACATTTACGGTTACTTAAACATTACCAACCGTAACCGTACAACTAAATGAAATGTTTCAGTTATTTTTAAGAGCATCCGGCAAGTTTTCTATATGTCTAAAAATAAACAGATTCTTCAACACGACCTATATTATATATTAGAATTGGAATACTTATAATTATTAGAACAAAATACCTTGGAAATGAAAGTATTTGAGCAAAAAATATGAAATGATTTTTCGTTCAAGAAAAATAAACTATGTATAAACTTTACAAAAACAGAATAAAATTTTCATTTTACTTCAGTTTTACTGAAACAGGTTTTATTTTTCTAACTCATCCTTCTAGTAAAATTTTAAAAATATATTTTTTAGTTTCATAGTATGATATGCAATAATCTTACGTAATTTTTATTCCATTTGTTTTAATTTTCTATTAAATTTTTCTTCTCAAAAAACGGGGTTCAATTTCATTAAACAAAGTATTTTCTTAAGGTAAAGAATTTAAAGTCGTGGAGAGGCGAAGTATATATGTAAAAAAATGATGGTCAACTTGAAAAATTGGTGTTATATAAATATTTAACGTAAGTTAATATTTATGCATAGTTTTATTCTAAATAAATTCTAAAGATAAAATGGGAAAAATAAAAGCATTTTGTTTATGTGCTGTGCACTTGAATCTTTTTAAAGATATATTGCTGCATTACAGGATTTTTATCAAAAAGCCTTTCATTTTGATAAATTTTGCAGAAAGATTTTAGAGTGCTATACGGTTCCTGTAAAATTATTATATACGGTTATAATAAAAATATCATTAAAATGAAAAATAACAGGTGAATGTATGAGTTCTTTGATTAGTTCTAAATTTCAAAAGGAATTACTATCTAACACTTATAAAAACATTCTTGATTACAGAATATTTTTGCACACTCTGCATACGCTTATATTATTACGATAATTTGCTTTTAAGCTGAATATATTAAATTTTATTTCTAAAACCTTCCAGATATATTTACATTATTAATGTCTATTAAATAATTATGTATTAATCATCTATCACATTAAACAAATACGTTATATAAATATTTAGGGATATACAATTGATAAATCGACAAAAAATTATAATTTCACAAAATTATATATGAAAAAAAATTAGGTCTGAACATTTTAAATTAATCCACGTAAAAAATTTCAATATGAATACTTATAAATAAAAACGTGATAGCTGTTTATTATACACAAATTTAAACTTACAAAACTTTAACTTGATTTTCTTAAAATTATGAATATTTTCATGTAACGTGCATGTTATCTCAGAAAGATTTAAAAAAAATTTACAAGATGCATACACTATATTTTCAACCGATTGAAGCTAAATTTTCTTGTATCATTGCAATATTATTTTTTTCAAACATAAATTTTTCATTAAAAAATGGAAAATTTATTTGTTTTTCAAATATTTTTTTAAATAATAAATACGCAGAAACTTATTCTTAAAGATATTTAGAGAAATTTATCTAAATTTTGAAGCAATAAGATAGTCTTAAACTTGATAATAATATTAGTAATCGTCCACGCTAACCTTGACATCATCTTTGTTAAAAAATGGTATATTATTTAAAACTTTCTAACAAAAATATTCTTTTATATTTCAGAAATTAAAGAGATATGTGTGTAAAGATAATTATTTGCTCTAACAATGCTAAAGAAGTTATGTTTGTAAAAACTAGTACTTTTAAAGAAGGAAAAGTAGAAAATTATAATTATTTTACATTTTTTGATTTGAAGAAGCGTATGACAATTTAAAGTGATCCAGAACCTGTAAAAAATAACTGATTTCTGAAATATAAAACTCAGAATTATTTGAAAATTTTAAAAATTTACTAAATCTTAGTAATCTCGATGTTTTAGAAAAAATATAACTGAAAAGCAACTCAGTTCTGTACATTTTAAAACAGTCCGCTTAATAAAGATTCCAATATTGAGAGGAGTAATGGATAAAAACGTGTCAGCTGTTTACTGTAAGCAAATTTAAATTTACAAAACTTTTAACTTGATTTTTCTCTAATTGTTTATTTTCTATATAGCGTTTTTAATAATTTTCATGCAATTGTTAAAGGTTGTACACAATATATATTTCATCAGAATATATTTCCTAAGCTATGTTATTTGTTAAATTTTTTTTGCAATGACATTTTTTCTTTTTAGGGAAAAAACAATTTTTTTTCAAATATTTTTAACTATGTAAATATCTTAAATGCATTCAAATTTAAGTTCTGAGTTATTTTGAGATATTGTAGTATATTTTTAAATAATAATTTTGTCTTAAACTATTATATTCTTATTATATGCTTAATAATCATAAACTGTAGCCTTGTTATAATTTTTGTTAACAACAAAGTGTCTCTTATTTAAATCTTATTTTTCAGATAATAATTATGTTAATTATTTAGATAATAATTTGCTCTAATTATGCCAAAAAATTATGTTTGTAAAACTGATAGTTTTCAGCGTATAAGAAGTCAATTATGATAGTTATTTTATTTTCGAATTTCAAGAGTGATAGGACTCCTTAAAAATAAAATAAATCCCATATAATTTGATTATTTGTTGTCTATGACAGAGGTAACACATCACGAAAAGAAGTGTTACAGACTTTGAATGACTCCTGAATATACTTTTATTTCGTTCTTACATAACTGTGTAAAAAGAGAACAATTTCTCAAAGGAAATAAGTCTGGAATACAAATCACAATTTCATCCGTCCATAACATTTACTTAGAGTTCCTAGAATAATAAAAACCCAGCTTGTTTCCTTCTATAGTTTATTCTACTTATTCATTATGTATTACCAGAACTGGCTTAGTGATTTATTCTAAGCTGTAACACAGAACACCATTACGCATTTACGGTTACTTAGACATTACGGGTGTTCAACTAAATGAAATGTTTCAGTTATTTTCAGCGTATTCAGGAGGTTTTTTTTCAAAGTCTTGAGATATAACAAATGCTTGCAGTATGATGGTTTTAAATTTTCGAATTGATGTCCTTATAATTTAAATAGACAATATACATTTAAGATGGAATGAATTAAAGAAAATAAAAAACTAGTCATATATAAAACTAGACATGCGCTTCGCTATTAAAAGGCGTTGTTTCAATAGCATGGATATTCAATATCTTTCTTATTTTAACGTTATTTTACTTTAAAAAAATATTTTTAGTTTAACCATTTTTGCATTTACCTTAATTTCGCACGTGTAGTCCGATGACTATCTGTGTTTAAAAATCAAATTTTTTCAGCCACGGACTATCTGTCGGAGCCATCTGCTCAATTTTAATTGCTCAAACCATCAAAACCAGTAGAAGGGGGGGAAAGCATGTCGCACGAACGTCTGATGATCAAATGTAAACAAAAGCACGAGACATCAAGAAAACATCGTGTTGTATCGGTAATAAACCTTTAAAAATGCAGCCCATAAGGCAGAACAAATCCGTAGTAGCAAGTAGCGCAATCTTAAATTGTGTCCTAGAGTACGGGAAAATATCGATAGTCATTATTTACAGCTCCGATGGCCAACAGCGAGTGGACGGGTTCAAGACCGAAGGTTGAGTGTCGAAGGTCATTTCAACACGAGGATCACTAATAACAGAGCATTTTATTTTCATAATTTTGATGTTCGGTAATCTTGATTATTCATTATGTCTTTAAAACATCGTCGCAGTCTTACTGCTGATTTCAAGCTGAAAGTAATTCAGAAGGTCGACGAGAAAGCAGTAAGAAATTGGCGATCTAATCGTCATAGAAAATACAATGGTCTACATTAGAAGATGATTTACATAGCTGGGTTCTCGAACAGAGAAATGTAGGTCTTTCTGTTTCTTCGGTTAAAATTCGTCTCCGAGGCTATGGCAGAAGAAATGATTTCAAATTTTAAAGGTGGAATTGAGTCTAAATCAGACTTTTCGACACTCTACTGCATTTAGGATTTTATTCTTAAAATGATTTAATATTGTCATACTAACATGCATGATTTTGCAGGTATAGTCCGTAGATTATCTATGCTTGCGGACTATCTGGTGATTTATGATTTTTTTTTAAATAAAAACCGTTCCCGCGGACTATACGATGGTGCGGAATTTACGTGTGAAATTACGGTAATTAGTAATTTGAAAATAATTGCAAGTGCATATTTTTTTTGTATTTTTTTAAATTTAACGATTGCCTATAAATGTGTTTGTAATAAAACTGGGTATGATTTTGTTAATCGAAATCGATTTTTTGTCTATTAGAGAATTCATGAATAGGCACAGTATAATTACCAAAACACTGTGTTACTTGAAATAAGTGTGTTACAAAAATACTATTTAACAAAAGTTCTTCTTTATATCTAGTTTTCTTTCTAAAAAAATTCTGAAGAGAAAATGAAAATGTAATTAAAATAGGTTTGCATGCCATGCACAAGAGCCATTTTGGAAGAAATACTGTTAGACGATTTCATTTTTAATTAATAGTATCTCATTTTAAAGTACAATTTTTTTTCTAATAGATTTTAGTAGTATATCTTTCCTGTAACAATTATATATTCGTAACCTAAGAATAATGTTAATTTAAAAAAATAGAAATAAAGTATAATGCTCTCAAAGTAAAAATTATTCTTGTATTTTTATATTTCCCACGCATGTTTGACAAAATAAGAAGTTGTGTGTTATGAACGGAATAATTTTTACTGCTTTTAGTAATTAAATTCTATGTTAATACATTGAAAACTTCTAACATAAAACTTCATTTTTCCCCTAGATTTGGGGTCGGCAAACTACAGATCACGAGACACATTCTGCGCTTTAGAATGACGTTTTTAGCTTATGAGATCTATATCTCTGTATATTTTATTAAAACTAGACTAGACTAGACTAAAAAATTATAAAATAAAGACTTTGCCTATTGAATGCATTTTATAAAAGTTTTAACGTTGATTCCCTATATTATGGTCTTAAACATTTGGTAGTTATTCCATTAAATTATATCTTTTAAAGAAATGGTAAATCTTATAGAGAGTTAGACTTTATTTAAGTAATATAGAATATATAAATTTCATAATGACAATTTCATTGAGACCGGGTGTATACATGTGCTTATATAAATGGCTTTCTGATATCGTATTTATTTTGTATCATTGAATAATTGTTTTATTTCGACTTGACTAGTGCTCAATCGACCATTTATATATGAAAATACTGTTTCGTTTCTAAATAAAATTGCAATTAGTCTGTGTGAACGTTATATCTGTAATAGTCATCATCAGCATCAGGATTGGCATGACAGCCCTTTGTGGACCTGGGCCTTCCTTAGAAGCTTTTCCCAATCTGCCCTTCTCCCAGCAATTGATCTCCAGTTCTTTACCTTTAAGATGGCAAAATCTTCATCCACACAGTCTTTTCACCGCTTCTTAGGCCTTCCTTTTGGTCTTTTATTGGAAGGGAATGCATTAAAACCCTCAGAGTTGTTCGTTCTCGGCTCATTCTCATTATATGTCCTGCCCATCTCATTCTATTCAGCTTTATAGATTTGATAACATCATCACTGTTAAAGATCTTATATAATTCCAAATTATATCTTTTTCTCCAGTTGTTATTTTCAAAGACATCACCAAAGATGGTTCGCAGGATCTTACTTTCGAAGGTTGCCAACATCCTCTCCTCTTTTCTTGTTAGGGTCCAAGTCTCCGAGGCATAAGTCAAAATTGACTTGATCAATTCCTTATACAGTAATATTTTTGTGTTTCTTTTTATCAAGTAGGATTTCAGTAGTGATCTTAAACCAAAAAAACAGCGATTGGCTGCAGTAATTCCTTTTCTAATTTCAGGATTTATGTCATTTTGGCAGTTTATTTCTGATCCTAGGTAGGTAAATTTTTTTACAGATTCAAATTTAAAAGAATCTATTTCAAAGAATTTGGGGATGGTTTCTATCTTACCACAATACATATATTTTGTTTTCTCCACATCTGTAATAGTACAAATAATATTTATTATACAATAAAAATTGTGTTTAGAGTATTAAATTAAATAAATTTTTATAATTTTGTTTTTAACTATTACTAAAGTGAAGACCGACTGAGCGTCTAGACTAGCCGCAAGTATAAGTGGAATTCCAGTGAGAAATTACAAAATAGAAAGAAAAATAATTCCTCCTGCTCATTTTTTTTTATTTTGAATATATATAAAGGCGTAAATAGCAAATAAAAAAGCTAATTAGGCCATCATGCCAAAGAGACCATACTCGATCGAAGATCTGGCCAACATGGCGTCTTGGTCTTAAAAAGAAAATGGTGTTAGAATTGCCTGAGAAGATTTTTAGCTGCACACTATTTCTTCCTCGATCTCTCTCTGAGGGGGCCCCCAGTTCTCTCGAAAAAGTTCTTTGGACAGTGTTACTTGGGACGAAGATGGCTACTCCGCGGTTAGTAACCCCTCTTGACCAATGGGGTGAAGGAGGGTTACTGACATCACTTTCGCCTGTGGGTCAATTTCACGCTGGCGTTTTAGCAGTGTAACTCTTTGTTAAAACTATATTTATTACATACTATATTTCTTACCCATTAATGATCATATCATTGCTGTGAAATATATACTGATTAAAATATTGAATCTTAATTTATGTTGACGTCGTAAATTAAAACAAATAAAGAAATTTCAGATTTAAATTTTACAGCTGGATTTCATTTGTCATCCCCTGTCAAAGTAAAATTCATAGAATTTATTTATATAAAAAAAAGAATTGTTCGATAAGGCATATAAGGTTAAAGAAAGTAAAGTTCGATAAAGAATGTAATGTTCGATAAGGTTAAAGGAAGAAATGTTTCAAAATTGTTTTAATAGAAAAAGACATTTATAGCAATTTCAGTTAATACAAGCACTGTAAAAATAAATTTAATTGCTTTCCTGGAAAAATACAAAAAGTGTGTCCCGAGTACGAATACGTTAAATAATAGCAAATATTCGAAAATTACGTTTCTACGAATATTACTCCTCTACAAAAAATTACGAAAATTTCTTTTCTACCTCCGATTAAAGAAAAGAATCTGAAATAATAAAAAAAACTAGTTCTAAGCTTGAAAAAAAAACACTAAGCATTAATAAGTTCACGATATCCATGATAAATGATTTTTCCTTTGTATTCCAAATATTATAAAATATTTAATTTCCTTTCAGGAAATTTAAATTTCTAAGTCATAAAATATTTTTAATTCTAAAAATATATAATTCATAGATAATATTCATTAAACACGGATTTTTTTATGTAAAGGAGGAAACATGCATTTTAAGGTTGCAATTATTAAGAGAATAATGTTTTACACCAGCGAAATTCTATATTTAAATATATGAGAAGTTTATATCTTATAACATATCAGACTGATACTTTCGTACTTTCCACATTCTTCGCGTAACGGAATCGGATATTGTAATATATCACACACGTAGTGAGAGTTAGAAGGAATCACCACACTGTCCGACACAATCAATAGTATATGCAAAAAAGAGGATTATATTTGATATACGATCATGATTACGTAGGGGAAAGTAAAGAAAGAAAGCAGGGAATGTAAAATGAATCCAGTGAATTCCAAATAACACACAAGCAAAAATGACTTCCAGTGAATAAAGCAAAATTTTTCAAAAAGAATGATCCACACAAAGTTTTCAACGCGATTCTAATAATAAATTAATGGAAATGTATAATTTTTCATCTTCAAGGAATTATACAAATATTTTTATGTGAAAATAAGAGTAAATATATATTATATTTATATATTTATATATTATATATATATATTTATTTATATTATATACTGATTAAAATATTGAATCTCAATTACTGTGGACAACGTAAAGTATAACAAATAAAGAAATTTAAAATTAAAATTTTACAGCAAGCCTGGGTTTTTCATCATCTGACAGCTTAAAGATCACACAGTTCCTTTATTACAAAAAGAGCTGTTCGATATACCGTATGTTAAAGAAAGTAATATTTAAACAGCATTTTAATAAATAAAGACGTTTTTTGCAATTTCAATTGATGCGACACTGTAAAAGTAAAATTATTTACTTTCCTGAAAAATATTAACATTCACTACCAACACATTAAATTAAATTATAATTAATAATTACTTATTTAATTAATGGAAAATAATCTAAATTTACGTTTCTATAAATTTTACTGATCTACCAAAAATTAAGGAAAATTTTGTATCTATCTCCGTTTAATGAAACAAACATAAAAGAATCAAAAACGAATGTTAAGCTTGAAAACTAACCCTGAAAAGGAAACTAGGCTTTAATAAATTCACGATATTCAAGATAAAGGATTTATCCTCAGTATTCTAAATATTAGAAAATATATAATTTTCCTTCCAGAAATTGAAATTTCCAAGTCATAAAATATTTTCAAATCTTAATATGTATATTTAAAAAATAATACACAATAAGCACGGTTTATTTTATGTAAAGGAGGAAACATGCATTTTATCATTGCAAATGTTACTAGAATAATGTTTTACACTAGTGAAATTCTATATTTAAATGTACGAGACGTTTATATCTTATAACATATTAGACTGATATTGTCGAACTTTCCATATTCTTCGCGTAAAGGATATTGGAATATATCACACATAGTGAGATTTAGAAATATTCTCCACACTATTCAACACATTCCATAGTATACCCAAAAGTGATGATTATACTTGATATATGATCATGATTACTAAGAATAAAAGGAAATAAAGAAATAAATAAAGAAAAAAATCTGGGAACGTAAAAAAAAATGCTCTGAATTCCAAATAACATACACGCAAAAATGACTTCTAGTGAATAAAGCAAAATTTTTCAAAAA
>CM063500.1:22923443-22925943 GCA_032207245.1 Pardosa pseudoannulata | reverse complement strand
AACTCGTCCTATATGTTTCCGCTTGACCTATTTACCCTATAAGCTTACGGATATTTAACATTAATTGTTATTACGAAAGAGTTCCTGTTTAAATTGTCCACAACTCACCATATATAAATATATATATATATAATTTCTTTGTTCAACCGGTTGCAAATAAACTAAACACGTAGTTATGAACGCATACCGTAAGTAGTTGGAAATGTATCTAATGACTGCGAAATACTACAGCAAAACTTTAAGTTAGTTTAAATCAAATTTCGCAATGCATTTTGAGCAAAAATGCACTTTTCCAAAACATAGTGAATTTTCTAATAAATATGGGTAACACAGTTCACTCAAAAATTTTTAAAATTATAGGACCAGAATCAGGTGGTAAATAGTCAATATCAAGAGGATAAAATATGTTAGAGGAAAAACAATTTACCAAAATATGTTACATTTTTTATCCTAATAGTCCTTAAGATTCTATAAGACATTATAATAATATTTGAACTATATAAATATAAATATTTAAATATGATTTTATAAATATATTATAATTGAATTTAGGTTTAAATTAAATTTATACGAAGATCCTTATATTTTAAGTGCGTAATTTTTTATTACAAGTTATTAAAAGTAATAAACGAAAATAATAATTTATTTTTAAAAATAGTCATTTTAGAAGGAATTTCAATAATTTTAGAATTTCAAAAACTTGCATTTTTATTCAGAATGTTTATGTACCCTATCAGAGATTCTTTTTTTATGCAACGTTACCAACAAGAAAAAAACTTCTTGTAGGTTATTATTTCTAGAGTTATTGCTTTTCTCAATAGAAAACATTTATATCTGACACGTATATTATTTGGAATTCAGTGCATTCATTTTACGGTCTCAGCTTTCACCTTCACTTTCCCTTACATAATCATGCTCATATATCAAGCAAGATACTTTCTTTTGGATTTGTTGTTGATAGTACTGAATACTTTAAAGATACTTTCTAAATCTCACTATGTGTGTAATATATCAGAATATCCTAATGCATTACTTAAATAAAGTGGAAGGATTCAACGTATAACTTGAAATATTATACAAAAGCCATACATATATGTAAATACAGTCTTCTGTTTCTGTAAAACCTTATTCAAGTAAAATTTCAGTTGCAATATGCAAGCAGTATGTACTTTTACTCTGATATGCAATACAATTCGTGTTCAGTATACATTAAAAATTCTTGGAAATATGTTTATAATCACAAAAAAATAAATATCTCCAAGCGAATAAGAGATCATTACTAGGTGTATGGATCACACATATGCATATTATCTATCTAATATCTATCTATCTAAAATATATATATATATATATATATATATATATATATATAATATATATATATATTTATATATAAAATTTATGTATGTATATTCCTTCCTTGTTCTCTAAAATTAATAATTTTAAAATAAATGATTACTGAAAAGGTTATATATATATATATATATATATATATATATTATATATAAATATATATATATATATATATATATATATATATATATATATATCTTAATATATATAATATAAAAATTTAAATATATATATAAAATATAAATAAATACTATATATACATATATATATATATACTAATATATATATATATATAATACATATATATATATATAATATAAAAATATATATATATAATATATATATATATATATATATATATATATATATATATATATACATATATATATATATATATATATATATATATATATATATATATATATATATATATAAAAAATATTAATATATATATATATATATATAATATATATAAATATATATATATATATATATATATACTATATATATATATATATATATATATATATATAATATAAATATATATATATTTTTGTGTTGTGTGTGTTTATGTGTGTTGTTATGTCCATAATGTCCAGTCCTTGTGTCTTCTCTGTTCGTTGATCTATAGAATAATTTCTCGTCTTTCATTTTTGTGTTGATTCTGCTCTCCTTATATAAACTGCTGATTATCGGCGACAAATATCCCGTATACCTTGGAAGCTGTTCGAAAAGGAACACCTCTGTCAGTGGATTTCATTGATAAAAATATTTGTTATATCCTATGTGCTGAAGAATTCACCTGTTTTATTAACATAAAATTTCGTAGACTTCTACAGATAAATTTAAGTAGTCAAATGTCCGATTCTTTTATTTTATCACATATAATACGATAATTTTTGTGTAAAAAACAAAATTATATGTTTCTCCTTCTCGTAATGTAAAAGAATCTAAAAGTCTTTGGTTTTCGTCGTGTCAAAAATTGTGATTAAAAATGATTATTTCGGCAAACTTTTATCGTACAGTTTTTGTCCGATAGAATGTCTTTAGTACTGAATAGAATTTATAACGATGATTTCTTAAAGCCCTCGTCTTTTCTATCTCTTCACAGCGTCGCTCAAAAAAATCCGAGAAAGACTATCGATCC
>CM063500.1:22908443-22918443 GCA_032207245.1 Pardosa pseudoannulata | reverse complement strand
CGAGATATATCTAACTATAAATAAATAGCGACAAAAAACCTTCTGGTTAAATTTTAATAAATAATATGTAAAAAAAAAATAAGAAAACATTTTGAAATAGAAATTTTCTTACAAACATTATTCAACTTTTCTGCAGACAGTTTCTTTTCATTTCTTTTGAAGTCTTATTTTTTTTCATAATGGTAAACAAACTACTTTCTTCTTACCGCTAAGTAAACAAATCCGATATATCTGTTAAATAAATTTCGGATGCTATGAACACAGTCCCGATATAAATCAGTGACATGTATACTTTCATCTGTCTCATACAAAAGCAAAGAACTTCCTTTTTTCAAGGAAGAAATCCGTTTCTAAACGAAGATATTAAATAGAATTACTTTCATCGATTTTTACTCCTGTTGAGGCTTTCCATCTTTTGTATCTCTTCAGGAAACGTGCCGATATTGTACCCCCAAGAGCAGAAAAAGATCACGTATGGCTGCATTGATTTCCGAAAGGCTGGAGAAAAATTTTCTCTTTTATATAAAGTTATTTTTCAAAGATTATTAGATTTTTTTTTGCCAGTGAACTTTTCCTGTTTAAGTTAAATTACTAAATCAAATCCTGAAAGGTTTTCTGCTGTAATATTTTTTGTACATGTAAAATTACGTGAGGTATCTTCATAGACCTAATTTCTATTATAAGTGAAAAATAAATAATTAACTATACTATGGCAAGTAACACATGAGTTAATCAATTAGTTCCTCAATTGAATTTAGCGCTTTATTCTGCAAAATTTTTAACATTGTACAATTAGTTTTCCCTATACTTTTCCTATTTATTTTATCTCAGTGGTAGATCTGTGTTTTTAAATGAACAAGTGTGTCATATTTTGAGAGATTATATATGTTTAATATATTATATATTGATTTAACAATTTGAGAACTACGCTGGTCCCTGAGTACTGACAACACACTTTCAGTTCAAACGTCGAAAATTTTGATGTCCCTTATTTTCAGATGAACACGAATGAGCACAGAGTACATAAACATCAAGAGTGTTTATATTTATATAGCTTTTTTTATATGTCCTATAGATGAACTTTTTTGGTTTATTCAACACATTTTCTTGCTGTTGCCAGGAAATTTCTCCTCTTTTTCCCAGATCTTAACATTCAAAATAAGCTTCTTTTCCCTTAGGTAAATTCTTTCTGTCTTCGCTCTTGGGTGCAGTTTTGATAGAGCAGAGCGATTTCTCTGTCTTTCTCTTGTATGTCAATGACTAGTAAAGATGTCCCTTTTTAGCAACTCTAGAAAAATTTTTAATTTGACGTGTGCCGTTCTCTTCCATGCGCCCGACTGGATCGTTATTACTGCTAGCAGTTAAACATCTACTTGCCCAGTAGCTCGGGCTAGTAAAAACAATAGAGGGCTACAAAATTATTGTGACTAGAGGAAATAATTTATTATATATATATATATATATATATATATATATATATATATATATATATATATATATATATATTATATATATAGTGTGCAAAAAAGGATTACTTTACCATTTCGATCTCTTACAGACAATGCGTTACAAAAATCCCTTAAGGCAAATATCATCAGACATTATTAAGTGCTTTTAGTGACTATGAATGTTTACGAAATTTACTTAATTCCACTTGATTCTCTTTTTTTCTTTTAGGTGGTATATGAAACCATAGTAGTAGCAATACATTGTATATACAGTGCAGATTTTCTGATGACACTAGTTACGTCATTGTATGTAAATCGTTTATTACCATTTGTTTCAAGGTCTGTTCTGTTAGTTCTCTGTTTGTCTCATGACTGGCAAAGCGTTTGTCGTACTTTTATCTATTTTTCCTTACAATCTTAGGTGGTGCATAAGGCGCCAATATTAACTATCCATACTCCTCAGTTTAGTGTATTTTATATTACAGCAACTCAACTAGAAAAATATATTGCAATTATTTATTACTATACAAAGCTACATTGTAGGGTTTTTTATCGTCTTACCATCAGGGTCTTGTTTCAGTCATGTTTTGTTGAAATTATAAGCACTAATATGTAGGCATATACGGATAACACAAAATAATAATTGCTTCTTAATTTCTATAGTAGTGAGACTGAAATTTATTGGACGTCAAGTAAATCTCTAATTTATGAATAATAATTTAGAGTTGGATATTATATTTTGTTAACATATTTCAAAATTATTTTAAATGATTTTGTATTAAAAACGCGCAGTTAGTTTTTAGGCTGTTATGTTAGTTGTAAAATCGGCATTAAAAGTCAGGTCAAAAATTAGTTATATAAATATTAAATTGAGAATAATTTGCATAAATATCGCGTTGGGATATTTATATTCTGAAATTTTACCACCTTGCGTGCATGTATATAACTGCGAAGACCAATTATATTTTTCATACTAATTAATTGTAAATTATAAAATTTTTTTTTGAAAAGATTTTGTTTACGTAAAAATCACTGATGCCGCATGCCGTAAGCTAGAACGGGTTATCAAGTGAGTTGACTTTATATATATATATATATATATATATATATATATATATATATATATATATATATATATATATATATATATATATATATATATATATATATATATATATATATATATATTGTGCAAAAAAGGTTTACTTCACCGTTTCGACCTGTTACAGACAATGCGTTACAAAAATCCCTTAAGTCAAATATCTATCATCAGACATTATTAAGTGCTCTTAGTGACTATGTTTACGAAATTTACTTAATTCCACTTGGTTGTCTTTTTTGTTTTACGTGGTATATGAAACCATAGTATTAGCAATAAATTGTATATACAGTGCAGATTATTAAGTGATTTCCGTTAAAATCTATAGATCTGATAAGCGCTAGATTTTGTAAACATAAATTTTTATTCTACAAAATTTAGCATTTGTAATTTCATCCCTCGTGTTTTCTTAGTGGACAAATTTTCAATTTTAGACAAAAACATATGTAATCTTCAGTTTGCTTACCGCTTCATTGTTTTCCATCTATCACGTTGAATTTTTTAATTAGCAATCCTGAACAACACTTTGCCTTGAATTAAGGATTCTTCAAAGTTTAGAAATTCTACATTTCACAACATAACCCATCATATTCACCTTCCTATATTTGAATCAATCATACAGTTGAATACCTAAAAATAATAAGTGTTTACTAAGATATTTTTTAGAGTATTTTCCCAATATCAGTATGCATATCGATTCCAACAATTCATGCTGAAGGAATTTGAATGTCACTCAATATTTCCTTGAATACCAGTTATCATGGAATAAGAGGACGTCATAATGAATATTTTAAAATATGGTTCATAGAGAAGAATCTTAATTAAAGCGAATATTTCACTCATATATTTGTGAGATTTGCGAAATTGAAGGCCTTAAAGAAAAGTGACAACTGAAAATTTTATCTTATATTTTCCTGTAGTTGAAATAAAGAAGATTTCTAATTAAATATTGAATACTATGATTTCTTTCACTCATTCCATTTGTATTTTATGCAACTACGTCTTTTTCTTCTACCGAGGAAATATATTTTAATAATTGTTTCAGAATGCATCCTAGGTATAAAGCTTTTATATAATAGAAAAGAGTGAAACATTTGGCTATTTTGTCAAAATATTATAACTACCGAAATTTAACACGTATAGTCCGTTGACTATCTGCGTTTAAAAAGCAAATGTTTTCTGAAACGGACTACCTGCCAGGTGAGGACTATCTGCTGTTTGGTCATTTCTCAAGTCATCAAAATCGGAAGAAGGGGATAAAAGCAAGCAGTGCGAACGACCGATGATCTAATGTAAAAAAAAAGCACAATTTATGAGACATCAAGAAAACATTGTATCGTATCTGTAATAAACCATGAAAAAAATACAACCTATAAAGCAGAACGAAGTAGGAAGTAGAGCAATCTTAAATTGTGTCCTGGAGTATCAATGAAATATCGATGGTCACTATTTACAGCTCCGATTGACAACAACGAGTGGATGGGTTTATGGCGACCCCTGCTATGGCTCGACGATGATGAATGTAATATCCGCAGGGATCACCATATATATATATATCCATCCTCAGACGGGATTTGTATGGTGTCGTTAAAATAACACAACTAAGTTCAGGCGTACGCATTTATTTAAGATTATATAAACAATAAATAAACAAACATCATCACCCTCGATGCAACTGAACCTTCGTGCTACTGGGACGCTGACTGTTATATAGTCAGGCAGCATACAGCTATTTTGCATATTTACAATGGTGTGCTGCTACAAATGAAACTACAATAATAAAATTTTACAAATATGAATAAAGATCAATTCATATTACAATATGTCAAGATACATTACATTACAAAATACTTTATAAAGACTGAAAATATACAACACATTGAGATACGACATATGACGTCAATCATCGCCAAAATTGCGTAATCACCACAGGTTCAAGATCTAAGGTCTATTGGTGAATGTCATTTCACCACAAGGATCACTCTTAACAGAGTGTTTTTGTTTTCAGAATTTTGATTTGCGGTAATATTGCGTATAGATGGGTTCTAGAGCAAAAAAAATATATCTCGCTGTGTTTCTACCGTTAAAATTCATCTCCTGGGCTATGCCAGAAGAAATGGTTTCAAATTTTAAAAGTGCAATTAATTGAGTGTAATCCAGCGTTTTCAGCACTATACTGTACTTAGGTTTTTATTCTTAAAATGATTTAATAGTGTGTTCCTAAAATACATATTTTTGCACTTATAGTCTGTGGTTACTCTGTGGTGCGGATCATCTGATGATTTATGAATTTTTTTAAATAAAATATCACACCCGCGGACTATACGATGGAGCGGACTATAAGTGCGAAATTACGGTAATATGTATTAATAAGCAACTCTATTTCACTTTTCACTTTAATTCCTTGTCCTAAAATCAATTCCAATATTTTAAATTTGGGTAGATATTCGATTTTAGATACAATTATAATTCTCTCTCACTTATTGTTTCGTATCTGATTCGTCCTGTCATTATATGAATATAACTTATATTTTTAGAATCCATTTCTTTAAAGCATTTATTTAGGTATAAATATCTGATATAATGTATTGTTGTTGTTGTTTCTGATGTAACTTGGTCAATCCTGATTGAGCCATACTCGTATTAAGGCAAAGGGGTATGCCTTTCGTTTTAACGAGCACTTCAATGATGAAAGTAATTCTCACGCAAGTTGTTCCTCTTAATTAAAGGGCAAAGACCAAGCAGAAGACACATAGGCTTGACTTGCTGTTGAAATTTGATTTTGAATTTAATAATAGTTTTATTCATTTAGGATGTAAGATAATAGTGGTACTTATCTGTTAAGCCACAAGAAACTTTTCACCGGTTCCTTAATGGTGATATACAACGCTAGACACAATTCAGAGTATTCAAATGGTAGCTTTTAAGTCGATATTTAAACAGTGATAAATGAAAATTAATGGATAGAAATAAAAGAGTCCCATTCGTTAGCTTAAAGGAACATTTATTATTCTTTTGTCACTTGCTGATTTTGTCTAAAATTACTCATTCCTCGACATCAAGCCAAAAGCAAAATGACTAAAAAGAGAATAATTTTCGTCCAAAATATCCGGGTGACATCTCCAAAAAAGATCGGCCAAATAATGCGCATTCAACACCGCGAATGGCGAGGTCAGTGGAAAAATCCTGCCAGTGGGAAACCAAGAAAATCGGCAAAACGTAGCATAAATAGGAAGAATAGCCTAGGAATTTTTAATGAAAAGCAACGATCAAGCTGGACAAATGGTGGAAGTCGAGAACACGAAAACAGCAACAGACGGATGGCAGAGAGGGAAAATTGAATGTGATTGGACATGGACAAGCCCTATTCCATAAAATAAGGAGTCAGGAAGCCACCAATTCCTAGTATTCCCTTTTAGATAGAAAACCTCATCTGCTATACCACACGGCTATACCACATCTGCCACCCCCAGATGTATTGATTGACAACTTGAAGGACATTGTGACCCCGAACCTATTTTACTTTTCCCAGTCACCTTTAATGAAGAAGTCGAAATTTAGGCTGGCTTGGGCTCCGAACCCTTAATTCTTCAGTTACGACAACTTTGCCTTTGCAGACTGAGTCACGAAGTTTCTTTAACGTCTTTAATTTTAGATGTTGTTCTAGCTGTATCTTAGAATGTTCAATACAACAAAATGTATTCTAAAATGTATTTTTTAGTTCTCTAATGCTATGTCGAAATATAGTGGTATATAAAATGTTAGATATTATATATGAAAAAGTTTTAGTCATTTCACTAATAAATAAAATGTGACAAACTTAGAAATTATTAGCTATTTGAAAATTGCATAAAGCAGAAGATCCTGATCCAATTTTATTGTGTAACCCTCTGCGTTTTCCGAATTTTATTATCCACCTATTTGAATCTCACACTTATTTAGTTAATATAAAAAACAATTTTGTTTACATCAAGCATTGTATAATTTAATGGCATTATGTTTTTGAACAATAGATTAAAATTATAAAATGTGTCATTTATTAACATTTAAAAAGTAAAAAAAATACATTATGAGATTAATACAACGTTGTATTATTTAGAGACAATAAACTTTTGTTATAACTGATAAATCATATTATACTTTTAATGCAACATTTTTGCATGCGATCTATTTTGCAAAGGACAATTTATTGCCCTACTACAAAAGTTAACGTTCGCAGAATAATGCTCATAAAAAAACTCTGAACATTTAAGCATGCATCTCCTTTTGGGAGACAATAACATCTGGATAATATCCAAAGAGCAAACAAAATTATTTTAAAACTTCTTCCCGCTCTCAGTTTTTATTTAATTTATTGCAGTCCTGTTTTATGTGTCAGATGTGCTATTGTGATAGCTACTTTCCCCCAAAAAAGAAGAATAGTTTTTTTCTGTCGAGAAAAGAAATATCTCATTGGATTGAGAATATAAATTTCATCTTATCCTTTGACATTTCTTGCATTTATTATCATGTCTTTTTTTGTTAAATGATAGTGCAAGGATACAAAATGGGTTTTACTGAAGATTTTTCAAACGCAGTTCTTAATGATATTCAGCATTTTTATCGGTGTTGAAAAATATTTACTTTTTCTCCGTTTGTGTGTTTAAGTTATATTCCTATCTTCTTTTTAACCTTAATTATGGGTTAAAATAAATGCAGGCAGATCATCTTGTTTTTCTTCGTGTAGTTGATGCATACTTTTTGAGGTTCAAACACAAAATAAAAAAGTTTAAAGTTGGAGTAAATTTTTAACCTCCATTTAACAAATGGTGCATGAATTTTTCATTCATTTTCATTCATTTATAAAAGAATGTTTCATTTTTTTTAGCCTTTACCTACTTACTATCTTCATAAATACATTTTCACAAATAAATGAATCTATTACTTCAAGGCCTACTGCAAAATATATGCTGAATGTTTCAAAAGAAATGTGTCAAAGAAGAATGTTTCTTTTTTATAAAGTAAAACTCATTTAAAGAAGTTACACTGTCATCTCTCGAATTTCAAATATGTCTACAGTACGTACTGCGATGGAAACAACATATGTTTTATACATCAATAAAACATTCTCATATGATTTCAGTTCAAAATATTATGGTTTTTTTTCTACTTAATTATTAATAAAATTATATTAACCCTCCGAGTGGAATACGTCGAGGAAAAAAAGTCTCCAAAAATACGCTAAAGGTTTACTGTGTCAGTGGACATAACGTTCTATTATTTTTTCCTTCACCCTTTGTCGACTAGAATGGAATACGTTAAACCTACCCTCGTTATTGTCCCTTTACTTCCGGTTATAAATAAATATATAAATAGATGTTACAGATTGTTAATTTGTAATACACATAAAGCTCGTCAAGTCTCGAAGATCATCCCATAAGAAATAATGGATTCTAAAAGTACAAATAAAATATTCTTTGAGAGACTTATTTATATTTTGTTACGAAAGTCATCAGAGATATTTAAGTGGTACAATTAGAGATGCATCTATTACCGCAAAGAAATACTTCGAAGTAGATATTTACAAAGCCATGAAAAGCTATCATCGTCTTTGGAGGAAAACACTGGCAAAAATGTACATTACATCCATTTTCAGAGCGTTTTTGAAGGTTTAAAATTATACGTTTTGAAGACGTCATCAGTTTGGTGGAATTGTATGTGCGAACCGCTTAGAGGGTTAAACAAATAATCCTCTTTTTATTTGTTTTGTAAGCTACATATATAAGATTATGCTATAATTTAGCTGGTCATTTATGTATTCCTCTTAAAAATCTCCTACTAACTCTTGAATTTTTCCCCAATATCCTTATGATACTCAAATCTTAATTATTAGAAAATCAAGATTCATTATAAATCAACAAAATTATGATTTATTAAATAACTGTATTTGCAAATTGTAATTTAACGTTCCCGAAAAACCGATCTTTTTATTATACAATACCCTATATAATAACAGTCTAAGATATCTGTCAGTCTGTCCTCGAATTTATGAAGCGGTTGGAATGGATAGGGCCATCCAAGTTGGATTCTTGACCAGTTAGGGTTAGCAAAATTCAAATCAATTCTTTAAAACTTTCAAACTCCACCCCTTTTCCTTTTTCGGGCGTTTAATGCCCTTATTTAAAGTTCTTTTTTAAACGGTTAAGAATATTTAATCAATTTGTCACGTAATAAGGAAGCAAAAATAATTTTTATTCTAGCATTATGACGTCATTTCTTTAACCATGTCAATTAGACATTTCTTATTTAAATTATATATCGAATTCATTATTCTCATACGTTTTATCACTGAACTAAGTAATATTACGTACTAATTGTCGTTTATATTTTGCTTAAATAATAATTTAGATATATTGTCACCCTTTAGAGTAACACACAAATTTATTGTATTCAAGTAGCAACTGCCAACTTTACAAGATCGAGAAGTTGCCTACAACTATCAGCTTTTATACCCGAACAGAATTTTCTATAAATAACTAATTTACATAATAAAGAAAGATCTAGAATATTTGAGAACATAAAGCAACAATAAATAACGGTTTTAAATTAAAAATCCATACTTTAGATCAACCACCATGACGAGCATAGAATCCACAACTTTTGGGTCTGGATCTCGTGCTCAGACCATTCGGTCACTGAACTCGTATTGGCAAAGTTCCTTTATGCGATAATATATGTGATAATTTTAGATTTAATGATGGATTATTTTTTGTTACAATGACAATTTTATCACAGGAATTAAGAAAAAAATTATTTTCATAAAAGTCTAGGAGTTTATTTCACGAAATAATAATTATCTAGTTTTTAAGTTATATATATTTGAAAATTTAAAAGTTAGTTCGTTTGTGTGTTTGTCTTTTATATATAATCATACGGTTTCACTAAATGAATTTAATGTGACTTTAACTGTTATCCCAGTATCGGGAGACTATAGAGGAGTATGAAGATAAACAAATTATTGGGGGTGTACCAGATAATTCTCAGCTAATAAACAAAACATTATTTTAAATTTATTCATAGGGTAATATTTTACATTTCTCGAAAATTAAATCTCGAAAATTAATTTCTCTAAATTGTACTAATCCCATCATATAATGGGCTATATGCTATATGGGATATATACGAAATAATTATTTGCTAAAATCGAAAACATACATACAAAAGTATATAGAGGTTTGAGTTTTTACAGTCAAATAATTGCCGGCATATAACTATCAATTTTATATCAAGAGTAAAGATGTGAAGAATTTTAACTTCAGTCAATTGTAACTCACTAGTACACAGTATAAATAAAAAAATAATGAAAACGATTTCTTATATTTTAACAAATTACGATTACAATTTGATATACCATTTAAAAAATTTTTTACGATTTGATATGATGATATTATGATTTTAATTTAAGCTCAGAGAC
>CM063500.1:22888443-22893443 GCA_032207245.1 Pardosa pseudoannulata | reverse complement strand
TTTAATGTAAAATTATTATTATTAAATTACGTAGGCATTAAAAAATAAAAATAAGCCACTTTATGTCACTTAAAGATATTTTGTATCATTTTGAAGTCAGATATTTTTATAGTGGTTTTAAGATAAATAAAATCGAATGCTTTTAGCGTAGTATATAATTTAAAATGACATGTTTAACACCTTAAATATTTTCATAAATTACTGGAAATTTAAACAAATATATTAGAAAATATGTTTTTAAAATCAAGTGTAAATAATGGATTAAAACTAATAAAATAAAAAAAAATATTACAAAAGTAAAATTAAAATTTGTAGTTATAAATATATTTAAAAAGCGTAAATTTTTAATTTTATTTTCATAGCACAAATATAAAATAAATATATTTAAAATTAAATGCTATATTATTTGTTCAATTTTAAATTTTAACTGTAATAATTTCTATTTTGAATGTATTTTTAAATGTATCATAGTCTCCATTTATATAAAATTTTGATTTAATAAAAAAGAAAAATTTATTTCACATGCAGATATTTTGTATCATTTTGAAAAAGATATATTATGATATTGATTTTTAATAAAGAAAATATACGTTTTCAGTGCCGTTCATAATTCAAAATAACATATTTTTCATATTAAATACATCACAGAAGTTTCATATAAAATATATATCATCAAATATATATTTTAATAGAAAATTTAGCGAAGTATATGAAGTTTTTAAACTCAAATAGATATTACATTAAACAAAATAAGGACGTGTAGTAGCTTCGAATTAAAAATTTTCAAAATTTATATTTGTTCTTCTTGTATGTAGATGTATGCTTATATATATATATATATATATATATATATATATATATATATATATATATATATATATATATATATATATATATATATATATATATATATATATATATATATATATATATATATATAAATATATATATATATTTATATATATATATATATATATATATATATATATATATATATATATATATATATATATATATATATATATATATATATATATATATATATATATATATATATATATATATATATATACATATATATATACATATATATATACATATATATATACATATATATATATATATATATATATATATATATACATATTTATATATATATACATATATATATATATATATTTATATACATATATATATATATATATATATATATATATATATATATATATATATATATATAAATATATATATATATATATATATATATAATATATATATAAATATATATATACATATATATATATTTATATATATATATATATATATATAAATATAAATATATAAATATATATATATATGTATATATATATATATATATATATATATTATATATATATATATATATATATATATAATATATATATATACATATATATATATATATATATACATATATACATATATATATAAATATATATACATATATATATATTTATATATATATAATATACAATATATATAAATATATTAATATATATATATATATATATATATATATATATATATATATATATATTTATACATATATATATAATATTATATGAATATATATATAAAATTGTACATTTTAAACCTATCATTCAATACGAAATTTTTTGTCTTAGTATTTAACATATATAATAAATGGCATAATAACAGTGATTTTAAAGTTAGTAAATCAAAATTTTTCTTTAAAATGTATTTTTTGATCGTAGCTGCATAAAACTTTAATTAAATATAAATGCTGAATATATAATATACCTAATAAGTTCTTGGATATATACATACATGTAATTCTTATTAATATATGTAATACAATAATAAGGACATATATCATATATATTGATATATATACACATAATATATAAATATATATTTTTACCTGAAGACAAGCAGTAGCATTAGTAGCCATACGGCTCCTGACATCTCAGTGCAAATTATCCACTTTGTAACAGATACAATTGTACACAAACATTCAGGACCAGTCAAAAATCTGAAATTGACTATAAAAATTTAGCATTTCAAATTCATTTGAATGAGGTGACGACAGTACAGAAATCCGAGTTATAACAATTAGTACCTATTAAAATATTTACTTTACTACAGTCTTGACTGTACGGTTCTACAATTTGAAACTATAGAGATGCATTGTTGTAACGTAAAATAATTTTTTTAACAAATTCACTGTTTCGTTAACGATTAAGTTACAATAGCAGTTAAAATGTTTAAATTTACTAAAAATCTATTGTAAATTAAAGCAATTATAATAAATTTTTAAAAACCATACTCACAGTTTTTTTATGAAAATGCATTAATTATATATCCATATAAGTTTAAAGTTCAATACTTTAATTTTGAATGTTATATATAAGAAACCAGACATAACAAATTAAAGAATTTAAAATATTTTTTTATATAAATTGCCTAATTTCCGAGTTAAAATTTCGTAGACTTATTTTACAGGAATTTCAAACAATTGAATTAAAAATTTTAACAATACGTAGGGATTTAAAAGAAGAAAGAAAAGAAAAATAATCTGCAGGCATTTAGAATGGAATATGTGCAAAATGAATTCTTTTGTTCAAATATTCTTTCAAAAAAATAAAACACAATAAAAGGTATATATCCGGATAAACTACGACTGAAAAAAGTTTTATTCGATAGAAATGAACTGAAGGAACAAAGGAAAAAATATTTTCTTTACTATTTTGAATGCAATTCTATAATTAATTTTTTACAAACCGCATTTTTTCAGGAAGTTTAAAATTATATATTTTTTTCTTTATGCGGACAAAACAATCCCGGTTTAAATCGCTTTTAAGGAAATAGTTCTCTTTCTGTGTTTTACAATAGTGAATACAAATAATACAAATAATTCAAAAGTGAGAATAAAAGAAGACCACGCAATTATCAGTTTGAAATAGAAACCACGTTCGCAATGTAAAACTTTTCTTTGAAATTTCAGCTAATAAAAAGTGATATGCATACCTGTGGTTTAAATTTTTAATGTTATCACATTATTTGACATTTATATGACCCATACGATATTTTCTAAATATTTATTTCTTTGTCTTTATAATTACATAAAAATATACTAGATTTTCGGTTAGAGAAACATAGCCTTCTTTATTTACAATAAGTGAATTATTAAAATATAAATATAAAAAACATAAAAGAATATAAACTCGTGTAATTTAAAATTACATACACTCCAACAATATATATATATATATATATATATATATATATATATATATATATATATATATATATATATATATATATATATATATATATATATATATTATATGAATTTTATGTATATTATAAAGGGGTAAATTTTAAACATATCATCCAATACGAAATTTTTAATCTTACTATTTAACATATGTTTTAAATAGCATAATAATGATTACTTTACAGTTTTTAAATCAAAATGTTTCTTATAATGTAGTTTTTGATCATAGCTTCCCCATATATGTAAAAACTTATTTAAATATAAATGCTCATTTTAAATATACCTAACTAGTTCTTCGATATATACATATCTGTAATTCTGATTATTATATGTAATATAATAATCAAGACATATAACATATATATACATATATATATATATATATATATATATATATATATATATATATATATATATATATATATATATATATATATATATATATATATATATATATATATATATATATATATATATATATATATATATATATATATATATATATATACAACCTGAAGTCAGGCAGCATCATTAGTAGCTATAAGCATCCTAACAAATGAATGAAAATTATCCATTTTATAAGAGTTACATTTGTGCAAAACATTCGTACCGGTCAAAAGTCTTAATTTTATTATAAAAATTGAGCATGGCAAATTCATTTGAATGTGTTAGGAAAGTAGGGAATTTAGACTTCTAACAATTAGCGTCTGTACAAATATTTAATTTAGTATGGTCTTAAATTTTTCTGAAATTGAAACTATTTTGATCCATTATTGTAACTTACAATTATTTCTTTAACAAATTCACAGTTTCGTTAGCAATTACGTTATAGTAGCAGGGAAAATGCTTAAATTTATTTAAAAATCTATTGAAAATTAGAGCAATTAAATTAATTTGTTAAAAAATATATTCACATTTTTGGTGAAAATGTATTAAATAAATATCCAAATAAGTTTAAAGTTCAATAATTTTATGTTTAATATTACGAACAAAAAATAGGAAATGACAAATTAAAGTATTAAAAATAAAATAGTTATATAAATTGATATATTTCAGAGTTAAAATAATATAGACTTATTTTACAGGAATTTCAAACAATTGAATTAAAAATTTTAACAATGCGTAGGGATTGAAAACAAGGAAGAAAAAAAAATAATCTGCAGTCATTTAGTATGGAATATATGCAAAATGAATTCTTTTGTTCAAATATTCTTTCAAAAAAATAAAACACAATAAAAGGTATATATCCGGATAAACTACGAATAAAAAAAAGTTTTATTCAATAGAAATGAACTGAAGGAACAAAGGAAAAAATATTTTCTTTACTATTTTGAATGAAATTCTATAATTAATTTTTTACAAACCGCATTTTTTCAGGAAGTTTAAAATTATATATTTTTTTCTTTATGCGGACAAAACAATCCGGGTTTAAATCGCTTTTAAGGAAATAGTTCTCTCTCTGTTTTTTATAATAGTGAATACAAATAATACAAATAATTCAAAAGTGAGAATAAAAGAAGACCAAACAATTATCAGTTTGAAATAGAAACCACGTTTGCAATTTATAACTTTTCTTTGAAATTTCAGCCAACAAAAAGTGATATGCTTACCTGTTATTTAATTTTTCTACTATTTTAGCATATGGTTTATCATTTATATGACACATAAGTTTTTTCTAAATATTTAAGTTTTTTCTTTATCTTAATAATTCCACAAAAATTAT
>CM063500.1:22873443-22883443 GCA_032207245.1 Pardosa pseudoannulata | reverse complement strand
ATTTACTGAAAGCTGAGGAATAGGTATTGTTCATTTAAGTCACATTTTTAATACTGAAAGCTCGACTGATCTGAATTTAAGAAAAGTACCAAAACCAAAATAAGAAACTTAAGGTCAAACAAATAACAGTTCACTCTGTAAATCGGTTTCATGACGCAGTGTAGACCTAAGGGAGATGTGCTCTTTAGTTGAGGTACTAAAAAAAGATAAATTATTATTTTATTTATTTCAAGCTATGGAAAAAGTATTGTTCAATTAAGTCGCATTTTTAATACTAAAAGCTCGACTGATCTGAATTAAACAAAAGTAGCAAAACCAAAATACGAAACTCCAGGTTAAACAAATAACAGTTCACTCTGTAAATCGGTCTCATGACGCAGTGTACACCTAAGGGAGATGTGCTCTTTAGTTGAGGTACTAAAAAAAGATAAATTATTATTTTATTTATTTCAAGCTATGGAAAAAGTATTGTTCAATTAAGTCGCATTTTTAATACTAAAAGCTCGACTGATCTGAATAAAACAAAAGTAGCAAAACCCAATAACGAAATTCCTGGTCGAACACATAACAGATCACTCTTTAACTCGGTCTCGTGACACAGTATACGCTTATAGCAGGTGTGTACTTTAGTTGAGTTACTGAAAAAAAGATAGATGATTATGTTATTTATTTAAAGCTGTGGAATAAGTATTGTTCAATTAAGTCACATTTTTAATACTAAAAGCTTCACTGATATGATTTAAACAAAAGTAGCAAAACCCAATAACGAATTTCCTGGTCGAACACATAACAGATCACTCTTTAACTCAGTCTCGTGACACAGTATACACCTAAATGAGGCGTGCCCTTTATTTGAGGTACTAAAAAAAGATAAATTATTATTTTATTTATTTAATGCTGTGGAATAAGTATTGCTCAATTAAGTCGAATTTTTAATACTGAAAGATAGACTGATCTGAATTTAACAAAAGTAGCAAAACCCAAATACGAAAATTATGGTCAAACGCATAAGAAATCACAATGTAACTCAGTCTCGTGACACAGTATACACCTAAAGGAGGTGTGCCCTTTATTTGAGGTACTAAAAAAAGATAAATTATTATTTTATTTATTTAAAGCTGTGAAATAAGTATTATTCACTTAAATCTGATTTTTAATACTGAAAGCTTGACTGATCCAAATTTAACAAAAGTAGCAAAACCCAAATACTAAAATCCGGATCAAATACATAATAGATCAATCTGCAACATGGTCTCGAGACACAGTATACACTTATAGCAGGTGTGTACTTTAGTTGAGTTACTAAAAAAATATAAATGATTATGTTATTTATTTAAGTATTGTATAAATAAGTCAGATTTAATCTGAATTTTGCTCAAAGCTGATTAAAAAATGCAAATACCAATACGAATATCCTGATCAAACACATAATAAATCAATCTGCAACACTGTCTCGTACACAGTATACACTTATAGCAGGTCTGCCCTTTAGCTGATGTAGTAAAAAAAAGATAAATTATTATTTTATTTATTTAATGCTGTGGAATAAGTATTGCTCAATTAAGTCGAATTTTTAATACTGAAAGATAGACTGATCTGAATAAAAGCAAAACCAAATAAAATTATGGTCAAACAAAATAAATCACAATGTAATCTCTCTGACACAGAAAACAAAACCTAAGTGTGCCCTTTAGTTGAGTTACTAAATAAAAGATAAATGATTATTTATTATATTAAGCTGTGATAAGTAAGTTAATTATATTTTTTTTTTTGAATGTTTGATAATAAATAGTGTATAAACAGAAAACTAATATCATAAAAAATGTTAGAATATATAATACATATCTATATATATATATATAATTGTACTAACATTGTATATAGTAATTATATTTATATATTTATATATACTACTATATTATATAATATATATATTGTGAGTGTATATATATATTTATATATATAAAGTATATATATATATATATATATATATAATATATATATATATATATATATATATATATATATATATATATATATATATATATATATATATATATATATATATATATCATATTAGTCTGAATTGAACTGAAATAAATTTCTTTACAATATCTAAACTAGTTTATGTTATATGAACTACTATATAAATAAAGGACTGCCAAACTAATCAATAATGAGTTAATAAAATTTAAAATAAACTAAATTTTACAAATATTAAACTATTTTTTAAATAATTAATTAATTAACCTCTAAAATATTAGAGTTTAAACAATGATGTGAATAATGTTGAATCTTATTTAAAAGCAAATTTAACATTATCTTTTAGTGGTCTCCAAGGAGCAATTTGAAACTGAAATTGAAACCGTACTAGTCGCCAGCATTTTCGGGAATAAATGCATTTATTACTTATTACTAAAACATTGATACTAACTCAGTATGTTGTATATAAAATTATAAAAAAAAATATTCTCTTATATTTTACAATAAAATTTAGGTTTGTATTTTATTTTATAATACTTACTTAAAATCTAAAAACAAAAGTCCTATTCTGTGTAAAAATTTTGGAATAAAAAATACTTTTAGATTATAATTACTAGATTATAAAATTGAGAATCATTAAAGATGCAATAAAAAGAACTTTCATTTAAAATCGTTTACAAGTAGATGATTTTGAAATTTCCTCAATGTCCTTTAATACTATTAGAAATAAATCACAAGTGCAATAAGTAAACTTAAAAAGCATTTTATACTGTTTCTTATCATCTAATGTATGTATGTATGTATGATGCCATTAGGTCAGATACTTAATAATGTTGAAATCTGTTCTATTATTTTATTTTGAAATATAGACTGAATAAGGAGAATTGCTTTTAGAGTCTGAATATTCGAATGTTTCGAATTAAATGTCACCCAACATGGAAAATTCCTAAACTCACATATGGAGAGCAAGATGTACAATATATTATTCTGTACCTTTATCTCATGTACCCATACACACCTAAAGGTTGTATGCTCATAAGGTGATGTACTTAATATAGGTTAAATATGTTCTATTATTTTACTAAAATCTCTGGAATTACGGGATTTTTAAATATTGTCTCATATAAAGAAGCTTAGCGAACTAGCTCAGTGGTCGAATGGTCAAAACACGCGATCCAGACCCGGAGATTGTGGGTTCGATGCTTGACATGGCAGTTTATCCAAAGTACGGATTTTTAATCTGAAAATGTTATTTATTGTTTCCTAATGTTCTTGAATGTTCTAGATCTTTCTTTAATATGTAAATTAGTTATTTCTAGAATATTCTGTTCGGGTATAAAAGCTGATACCCACTAGTTGTAGGCAACTTCCCAATCTTGTAAAGTTGCGAGTTGCTACTTAGCTTTAAAAAATTCTTCTGTTAAGTTAAACGGTGTGTTCATTCGAATCTTCGTGACAATATATTCAAATGATTTAAATTTAATATACTCGGGATGTAACCAACCCGGGAAGTAGCAAAATCCAATCAATCAATTTGGTTGAATTGGATTATATGGGCCTCGCCCTCTAAAGGAGAGACATCTGCCAATAACCATAAAAATGGCAAAGTGTGGAAAATAAACAGCTAAAAGAGATAGTTGGGTGGATTCGTGAGTTCACAAAAATCTTGAGAGTAGAAAGTAAGGGATAGAAAACACAAAACATTTTGTAGCTAGGTACAATCGTATGCTGTGACAACGAGAGGAATGAGTGGGTTTGGGATTCGGCGATATTCGATTCCCCACGAGTAGACCAATTAAATTGCAGGTATTCGACCAATGAAATTTCTGGAATCATACAGATGGAAAATGAGTACTCTTGTTTGAAGCAAAACACACACACTATACTTTTATACTTAAAACTGTGGATAAAAAGTTTTGAATTGTGCTAATTTTAAATGCTCTATATTGAAATGATTTGAATATAATTTAGACGAAACCTGGAAGTAGTAAAACACAACTACAAAAACGCAGATCAAGCATAAATCATAGGTCTCATGAAATATACATCCAGACCTAATGAGTAAAATAGGTGTGGTCATTAGGTAAGATATTTAATAGTGGAAAAAACTGTTCTATTATTTTATCAAAAGTATAGACTAAATTTGTAGAATGTTTTTATAGACTGAATATTCAAATGTTTCGAATTTAATGTAGCCTAAAAAGGAATGTTTTAAAACCCACATACGGAAAGCTTGATCGAAGATATAAAGATCACTCGTACCTCAGTCTCATGACAAGTGAAGGTGTGTTCCTCAGGAAAGGTACTTAATACAGGAATAACCTGTTCTATTTTTTATTTAAAACTGTAAAATGTACTTGATGATTTACGTATCTTATTAATACTAAATGTGTTTGTTATCTATATATTTCTACAATATGAAATATAACTATGAATTATAATAATAATAATAAAGAAATAACGAATGGTAGCCGCCACATCATCTATTATCCACTGAATGTAGTCGTGTCCATTGGGAGTCCTCATGTGTGTAGCAAATAGAGTCAAAAAATGACTAACTTCACCCAACTCATTGGTTTTATTCCATTCTTACATGATTGCAATAAAAGCACATATCTGAACCTTGCGCTCTGTTACCAAGGAACAGTAAGTCCAAAATTTCCCCAGCAACCAGAACTCACCGAACAACTCCAGCAACCCTTCGAGCATTGGTGCTCGCCTATTTAATCCCTTCTAGGTTCATTTTATTTCGGGATTTTGGTTCAAAAAACTTCATTTTTTAATCTTTATTTTCATACATACTCAGCTTTTTAAAAATTATAGCATCATTTACATACAAAATATTCTAAATATTAATGTAAAAAATCAATTTAAACAAATGAGCATTTTACCTGTATATTTGGCTTTCTGTGATTCAGAAATCATTAGACATTGGAATCAATTAACACCAACTATAAATATAAAGCTTAGAATAAGTAGCTTTTATCTTGAATTAAATTTTATTTATATCATTCGCATTTACACAAATGATTATGAAATTATTAATCAAAATTTGATCGTGTATGGTACAATCGGAAACACGGCACTGCACAGAGTCCAACATCACAATCTCGACAGTAGAACCTTGTTTCTCTCATTACCTTCTTCCCTTTGTTGTTTCTCTTTGAGCAGAAAATAATCTAGTAGCCAGAAAAGTAAACAAAAGCATTCGAAACCATAAAAATCCATGTGAGACAATTCGGGAAAGATTGATTAGACAGTGTAAAATTTCATAGTGCCCGGACTACACTAGGGATGAGCCAGGATGGTACATTTTGCCTGCCAGAGTTCAGCTCGGGAAAAACAGGGAAGGGGTGCCCTGTAGTCTGGTATGAAACAGGAGGAGAGTGGCATCCGGTGGCACCAAAAGCAACAATTGATCCGACTAACTTCGTTTATTCTTGTTTCACATGATTACAACAATGAGAACCACAACTTACAGCAACCAGAATCACGAACAACAACCTTTCGAACCTTGGTGCTCGCCTATTTAAAAATATTTCAAAATCGGAATAGACTTCATGATTGACGCCAAGAGACAGCGAATCATACAGCATAGAAAGTTCTCGAGAATTCTAAAACCCCATTCCACTAACAGAGTGCCATGTGCAAATCCCAAAACCAGAAAAACACTGCCATTTTATAAGAAATGACATATAGAATTTTGAAACAGAAACAGAAATATTTTAAACAACGAGCCCCATTATTAAATGTATATTAAAATTATAATTTAAAAATTGAAAATAGATAGTCCACAAAATATTTTAATGGTAGTCAATTTAGCTATGTTTCGATTAATTTTTCACCAGTATTAAAATTCTACTTTAAATTTTCAAACAAAACATGATGAACATGAAGTTAGCACTTTTAAAATAGTTTTAAAATACATAAAAATATCCGATATTGCAGGTGAAATTACATAGTTTAAAAATTCTGTTGTATTAAACTGTTAAATGCAATTTTTAAAACTGGATAACACATCTTTGTACGTATTTACTTAAAATTTAAAAAACAAAATCCTATTATGTGCTAAAAAATTCGGAATAAAAAATACTTTTAGATTATGCTTAGAATATTATAAAATTGAGAATCATTAAAGATGTAATAAAAAGAAATTTTATTTAAATTCATTTGCAAACACATCTTTTTGAAATATCCTCAATGTCCTTTAATACTATAAAGAAATAAATCATATGTGCAATAAGTAAACTTAACAAGTAATTTATATACTTTTTTTTTATATATCTAATGTATGTATGTATGTATATTGAAAATTATAATTCAAAAATCAAAAATAGATTGTCAACAAAGTAGTTTAATGGCAGTCAATTTAGATATGTTTGAATTAATGTTTCTCCAATGTTAAAATTCTACATTTAACGTTCAAGAAAACATGATGAACATGTAGTTAACACTTTTAAAATCATTTTAAAACACATAAAAAATCTGATAGTACAGTTAAAATTACATAGTTTAAAAATTCTTTCGTATTAAACTTTTAAACGCATTTTCTAAAACTAGATTTCACATCTTTGTACGTATTTACTTAAAATTTAAAAAGAAAAATCCTATTATGTGCTAAAAAATCTGGAAAAAAAAACTTTTAGATTATGGTTACTATATTATAAAATTGATAATCGTTAAAGATGTAACAAAAAGAAATTATATTGAAATTCGTTTGCAAATAGATCTTTTTGAAATATCCTCAATGTCCTTTAATACTATAAAAATAAATCATATGTGCAATACGCAAAGTTCAGAAGTAATTTATATACTATTTTATATCTATCTAATGTATGTATGTATGTATGTAGGTATGTATGTATATGGAAAACTATAATTTAAAGATCGAAAATAGAATATCAAAAAAATATTTTAATGACAGTTAATAAAATTATGTTTAAATTAGTGTTTCAACAATGTTAAAATTCACTTAAAATTGAATAAAATTTCATACAAGGATTTTAAATGAAAAATTATAAATGAACACGATGAGGACGAATTGTTTAGTTTTATAAAGCATTTTGTCTGTAACATTTAATAAAAATAAGAGTTTAAAATAAAAGTACCAATGGTGTATTTATTCGGTTGGCTGAGATTAAATTTGTGTACAAAATAAATTAATTCAGAATAATTCGAATTTTTTTTTTCAATTATATATTCAATTTTGTTCTCTATAATAATCGTGTATTACGACTATGGGTTTATTTGAAAAGCAAAAGTTTAAAATAAGCAAATTCAGAATAATTCGAAATTATGTATTTTTTTAATTATCTATTCGATTTCAATTAATATTTTATTTTTAAGATATATAAAGATCAAGAATTAAATTGCATGATAAATCCTTTTAGATTTAAGTAATACTTTTTCAGTATATCTTAGTACTATTTACATAAATTTATGAAGATGGTAACTAAAAATCTATTTTTCTTATATCTATTAGTTATAATTTTTTAAAGTCATCTAACCGACAATTTATTTTAAAATTCAAATATCGAAAATAGATTGTCAACAAAGTAATTTAATTGTAATCATTTTAGTTATGTTTAAATTAATATTAATATGATGTTAAAATTCTACGTTAAATGTTCAATAAAGCATGATGAACATGAAATTAACGCTTTTAAAATCGTTTTAAAATACATTAAAAAATCCGATAGTCCAGTTAAAATTACATAGTTTAAAATTTTTTTCCTATTAAACTTTTAAACGCATTTTTTTAAAAATAGATCGCACATCTTTGTACGTATTTACTTAAAATTTAAAAACAAAATTCTTATTATGTGATAAAAATTTCGGAATGAAAAATACTTTTAGATTATGCTTACTACATTATAAAATTGAGAATCGTTAAAGATGTAATAAAAAGAAATTTTATTTAAATTCGTTAAAATCACATGTGCAATAAGTAAACTTAAGTAATTTATATACTGTCTTTATTAATCTGATGTATGTATATTGAAAATTATAATTCAAAAATCGAAAATAGATTGTCAACAAAGTAATTTAATGACAGCCAATTTAGTTATGTTTAAATTAATGTTTCTACGACGTTAAAATTCTACATTAAATGTCCAAGAAAGCATGATGAACATGAAGTTAACAATTTTAAAATCGTTTTAAAATACATAATAAAATCCGATAGTGCTGGTAAAATTACATAGATTAAAAATATTTTCGTCTTTAACTTTTAAACTTATATTTTTAAATCTAGATCCAACATCTTTGTACGTATTCACACTATTATATTCAGCTCGGAGTCTTTCGCTATCTGTAACATTACATGCCTTTAATTTACGCTGATTTGCATTTCCTGTTATAGATTTCTAAACCTACTTCCGAAATCCAGAATCTGATTACATCAGCAGATGTGCGCAAACATGTGACTAATTTCTGTAAGCAGTAAATTCCTAGGTTAACGAGCCCTGAAATACGAATGCAAACTCTATTCCTTTCGATGTGAGAATCATCTGTTCGGCTGATAACCTTCTGTTTTCATAAAGTTAAAACTTTCGCTTTTGAAATAAACCTATAATCGTTTTACCGGATTCTTATGGAGAACTGTCTATTCGGGTGTGTTTCACAGAACAAAGATGATATTAAGTTTATAGTAAGTTGTAAGTTAGATTACTTTAAACGATTATAACTAATAGATATAAGAAAACAGATTTTTAGTAGCAATCTTCATAAATTTATGTAAATAGAACTAAGATATACTGAAAACTATTACTTAATTCTAAAAAGATTTACTATGCAATTCATTTCTTGATTTTTATATAATTTAAATATCCAATGTAATTTGGAATTAAATAGATAGATAAAAAATATACAAAATTTCGAATTATTCTGAAGTAATATATTTTATACACATAAATAATCTTAGGCTAATGAATAAAAAAATACTCCATTGGTACAGTTATATTAAACTCTTAATTTTAATAAATGTTCCAGATAAAATGCTTTATAAAATGAAATAATTTGTTCTCATCCTGTTAATTTATAAACTTTCCTGTAAAAATTCTTGCCTAAAACATTATTCATTACTTAATAATCTATTTAGATATTACTTTTTTTATTTGCGTGAATCGTAAAACAGTAAATTATGAGTATGAGTAAAACATTAAATTTTTAGAAACGTTTAATGAATATATTTATAAAATAAAATAATTATCTATAAAAGGAAGCATATATCTTCTTATTTTTTAAAAATTTTTTGTTCTTTTAAATCAATGCTGATGATTTTATTTTATCAAAAATTTTATAAAATAATAATGACTAAATAAGAGTGATTAGGATTGTAGCAAGAATAATTTTAGTATTAAAAGTGCTTTATTTATCCAAATCTTATAAACATTTTGTTTTTCAGTTTTATCTATTTCTTCTAAATATTTTACAATAACGTATTCTCGTTCCAAGAAAATAAATAAAATTAAATACGTTTGTTCTGAGAACATCTTTCACAATAGCTAGTAAATACAGATTATCAGAACAGTTTGCTATAAATTTTATCTTATATTTCAAAGAATTACTTCTTGTAACTTATAAAATGTAGTACAATATGTTATTCAAGTTTAATCAATATATTTATAAAATAAAATAATTATCTATAAAATTAAGCATATCTTCTTATTTTTGTTTAAATTTTATTTTGTTCTTTTCCATCAATGCTGAAGATTTTATTTTAGGAAAAATTTATAAAATAACAATAGCTAACTAGCAGTGATAAGGAATAAGCATGAGACGTTTTTAGGAAGAATAATTTCAGTATTAAAATGTTCTGTTTACCCAAACCTTGTAAATATTTTGTTTCCCAGTTTTATCTCTTTCTTCTAAATATTTTACAATGACGTATTCTATTTCCAAGAAAATAGATAAAATTAAATATAAGTTGGTTCTGAGAGCATCTTTCACTATAACTAGTAAATACAAATTATCAGAACAGGTTGCATTAAATGTTATCTTATATATATATATATAT
>CM063500.1:22858443-22868443 GCA_032207245.1 Pardosa pseudoannulata | reverse complement strand
TTCTTTTTAAATGAAAAAAAATACAATTGCTTCTGAAGTTTCTAAACACATCATTCACATTAATGGATGTTATTGTTTATATGAACTTCATATTTTATTTCTACCAGGTTGTCCATTTTTGTTTCCCTTTTATATTTGTTTCGAAATGAAAAACGTAGTTACATATTTAGTAAATTAACTTCCATTATCGAAATAGTTTGTAATTCTAAGTGCTAGCGACGCATTATTTAGAAACTAAAACACAATATTTTAAAAAATAAGTTTAAGGTAGCTATGTTATTTCGTTTCGTATTGTATCTCGATAATTTAAAAACTTCTAAAAACAAACTATAAATATTTCCTGCTTTGTAAAGTTTAGTATATAATTATAATTTATTATTTTCTTCATTAATTTAATTATACATGTTCAAAATATTTTTTTCCATTATTCAAAAAAAAAAAAAAAACCCAAATATTATTGCAAAATATAATTCATATTCATTTAGAATTATTTTTACCCAAGATTTACAGCAATTCGGTCAATCTTTTGTAACACGAATACTAAATTAACTCGAGAATTCTCGAGCAGTATATTACTTACCAATCGAGAAAACAAACTTTAAATACCTTATTTAAAGTTTCATTTTAATCTCCGTTTACAAATGGAATGATATACAGTGTAACTGACTTTGAGGTTATAAACTTTGATAAATAAGTTTTCTTCCCAATCTTGATTGAAAATGGATAATTTACGTATAGATGACTATACGGTTAGATATTTTAATATTTAAGGTTTCTTTCCAATCATGCTTTGAAAATGGATGATTTACCTTAATCTAGCTGTAGCTAGCCGACTTGAAGGTTATAACCATAGACGTGTTTTCCCCAATTTTGCTTCGAAAATGAAATGATTTACCGTGTGGCTTACTCAAAAGGTGTAACCTTTGTAATTTAAGATTTCTTTCCAATCTTGCTTCAAAAACGATGATTTACGTGTAGCTGACTTTAAGGTTATGACGTTTGATCTTTAAAGTTTCTTCTAAATCTTGCTATCAGAAATGGAGTGGTTTACTATGCAACTGACTTTAATGTTATATCTATTGGTATTTAATATTTCTTTTCAATCTTGCTTTGAAAATTAACGATTTACTCTACAGCTGACTTTAAGGTTGTAAACATTTATATTTAACGTTTCTTTTTTTCCAAGTGTGCTTCGAAAATGAAATGATTTAAAACGTAATTGACTTAATTGCTTAAACGCTTGACTTAACTTGAGGTTTAAACTTTATTTTTGTCATTTAAGCTTCTTTCTCAATCTTATTCAAAACTGGATGCTTTAGGGCAGCTGGCTAAGGTAATAGCCTTTGATATATAAGGTTTCTTCTCAATATTGCCTTTAAAATGGAGGATTTACTATGCAGATGACTTTAAAGTCATAATCATTCATACATAGGATCGGTTGAGAATTTCAAAAACATATATTGCGGAATAATCTTGTACGAGTATCAGATATCCTTCACAAGCGTTACTGATACATTTCCTGAGTAGTGGACCATGATTTTAAATCACATATTATTGACTTGTTATAGTAGTTATGATGGTGACTGCTAATACTTAAGAATTTTAAAGGATGCTGATTTTTTCGTATGGAAATATTTTCACCGAAGAATTTGATGAGATTCATGATAAAGAAAATAATCATTGAAGTGGTTAAAAATGAAAGATATTAATTCAAATGAAAATAATTATATTTAAAAAGGGATACAATAATAAGATGAATAAAAAAACTCTTAGTATAATGTCAAGATGTGAGGCATGTTAAAATACAATATTTCTTGAAAATACATACATTAAAAAGTAATACATTTCCTTTGGTAGCTTGGAATCTTCTGAAATGATTTATCGTTTAGAAAAAAGAACTAAATTTTACATTGGTTCTGTAAAAGAGTGTTTTATTTCTAAATTAGCATTTCTAAATTTGTTAAGGAATGTATTTTGCTTTCTAATTTCTGTCTTTCGTGCATTTATTTTACGGTAGAAAAATGTGAAAACACCCTGGGTACGAGATCCTCTGTACGTGCAATTCATGTCTTTTTTTCCTGCACGTTCTGCACGTGTGAAGCATGGTTAACAGAGTTTTACAATTTAAACTTAACAATAACACAAGTACGGGAATCTGGGACTCTTGTACGACCATGCCTAATAAAACTTTGCAAGGAGTTCAGAATAAAACCTTCTGTATTATTCTTAACTCAATATAGTACTTTACGAATATTTTAGTTCACAGCAACCTCAAGGTATCCCCAATAACGGAAGATTAATAACTTAGCTTAAACTTCTTTAGAATTTTACTGTTAAAAACGAAGAAATAATGAACTTGCCTGATTTTGACGTTGCAAAGAATTTACATAGATCTAGATCCACTACCGCCAATACATCCTGTAAAAAGCCTATCGCAAGATAAAAAATGTTTAAAACATCATGATATCTCTATTAATATTGCATTTCTGTAGTTCACATTGTTTTATCTTTACCTCAAGGTAGCCTCAATAATTTAAAAGTTAGCTTGAAACTTTATTAGTAGGATTTTTATTGTTAACAACAAAGAGCTGATAAACTTACCTGATTATGACATTGCAATAATTTTTCTTAGGCCAGGAAACACTACTGATCTTCCATCTTGTATAAAACCCATCCTTTTGTAAAAGGGATTGCTAAAAATCTTTAAAATTATCTAATAACTGCATTAATTTTGTAGTTCTGTTCTTATATACTACATTTCTGTTTTATATTTTGTTATTATTTGTAAAAAAGTGAAACAAAGGTTAAAACATTTCTATATAATTAATCCTTTATTTACATATTGTAAAATTATCTTGTATATGTGATCTTTTGTTTTGTACTTAAACTTGAGGCAACAACAGTATATTTAATATTGCAATATATTTAAATGTACACGATGGATGCAGAACTATTAGCTCTTGGTTTTTCGAATCCACATAGATGTGTCTACAGTTATTGAATTCCCAGCTACAAAACTTTGTGAAATACCTCTTTGCCATAGTTAGGTCAATTTAAGTTCATAAACAGCTTTCATAAGAATGAAAATTTGATAATAAATAATCTTTTTTCGTAATAATTGTAGCGAGAAGGTAGAGAACATGTAATGATAGCAAAAATGTTGGGAAACAGTAAGTTTATATTCTTCAAATGACATATTGTAAATCTTCCTTTTTCCATACAATAAGTTCCTAATGTTAAAATGAACGTTATATAATGTCAACGAAAAAACACTAGGCAAATCACACTAGACTTTTCTCTAGAAATCTAAGGCAAATTTCTTTAAACCAACATGTGTCTATTTAAAAGAACAATTTTTCATATAGTATGCAGCAAGCTGCATTAAGAGAAACATTCAATGAAAGATCAAGCTTACGCTGGATATTTCTTTAACAACAACCCTATTACGGTATTACAAAATAGTTTGAAAGATTATTGAATCATATCTGAAAGCTGCTTACTTCTTATAGCCAATCGAAACGGGAAGGCTTTTGAAGTCAGAAGACTCTCAGTCGATGACATCTAAAACTGCATCGAAAATTAACATTCTATCATTCTTCTATTAGTCCGCATACAGATAAGGTAGATTCTGGTGAGCTAAAAGAAGAATTAAGAGTTATTTTGTTTTAATAAACTAAGTGTTTTATTATATATATATATATATATATATATATATATATCGGCATAATTATTGTTAAATATTATTTTGTGTTGTATCTAAAGCGGCACGAATTTTAAAAGACTAAAACATTTATTGAAAACCAGTATTATTTCTCTAAAATGAGCATGAATATATTAAAATTTAGAATCATTTATCTACATTTATTAGTTTGAAAATAAATATTTCTAGAAAAGGATTGATACAGAATAACACAATAGCAAATATATATATATATATATATATATATATATATATATATATATATATATATATATATATATATATATATATATATATATATATATATATATATATATATATATATATATATATATGTATATATATATATATATATAGATATATCGTTTATAACGACGAAGTATTGTTATTATTATTTGGTGGTGTAACTTAAACTGCAAAACTGTTAAAAAACGAAAAGATAAATTGAAAACTTGTGTTATTCCTTTTACTCTAAAAATATACATGAATACATTACATTTTACAATAATTTATTTACATTTATTAGTTTGAAAGTTCATATTTCTCTCGAAAGGGTTTGATGCAGAATAACACAATAGCAATATCTATTTTTTGAGTACACTAAGTGTTTTAATGTATATAACCACAGAATTATTGTAACTATTATTTGGCGTTATAACGGAAACTGTAACACTTTTAAAAACATTATTATACCTTTTCCTACAAAAAAATTATTAATGAATACATTAAAATTTACAATCATTTCTCTGCATTTATTAAGTTTGAAATTCAGATTTCTCTAGAAAAGATTGATGCAGAATAACACACTAGAAATATAGAGCAGTTTAACATTGAAAGCGTTTTATCTATATTTCAAACTTTCTTTTGTTATATCTCTGCACTTGCAGAATAACAAATATCTGTCATACATCTTCACAACTTGTGAATCTCGAAAATGCTACGTGACATTTTCAATTTTCTTCAAGATAGCCTTTCCTCTGTGAAAACCACACATGGTTAACGAAAATATATTTCCTTTAAAAAATGTAGACTGTTTGTTTTAGGGCTACATTCTTTATTGGAGAACTGTGTGTTTTGGAATAATTAATTGTACTTGGAAGAAAAATATTTATTTAGATGTAAAGTGCATTAAATTTCACTTCTAAAAATTTTATTTGTTGGTTCTAGGAAACGTTGCATCGAAACTAAAAGAAAATATTTTTTCTTATATTTAATCTTAATTTTTTATGTTTTCTTTTTTACACAGGGTAGTTATTGTTCATATTTTCATAACTTTTAATAAATAATGTACATTATAAGCAATCTTTAAGAATAATAATTGTGTATAATCTCATTGGAAATTCGAAAATAAAATTCACTTTTTTTGGATATTTTTCTTTGTTACACAAAATCGTTATTAATCATGTTTCTTAACTTTTAATAAATAATGTACATTATAAGAAGTCTTTAAAAGTAATAATTATGTATAACCTCATAGGATTTTCGAAAAACAAAATTCCACTTTTTTGGACGTTTTGGATATTTTGGATTGTTTTGGATGTTTTTATTTGTTACACAGAACAGTTATTGTTCATATTTTTCTTAACTATTTAAAATAATGTTCATTATAAGAAGTCTTTAAAAATAATAATTGTGCATAATCTCAACGGATTTTCGAAAAACAATTTCACCTGTTTGGATGTTTAGGATGTTTTGGATTGTTTTGGTTATTTTTCTTTTTTTCGCAGGACAGTCACTGTTCATTATTCATATTTCCTAAATTTTAATAAATAATATACATTATAAGCAATCTTTAAGAGTAATTATTGTGCATAGTCTCATAATAATTTTTTAAAAAGATCACTTTTTATGCACAGAATTTAATTTTTGTATTGAAAGCATCATTTTTATAGTATTTTTCAAACCTCCGGTTTTATGCAAAGAATGATTATAATTTTTAAATACATCCATATATTTAACAGAAATATAATATAGTATATTTAATAGAAAACTGAATCTAGGTTTTGAAATTCACTGGAATTTAAATGCCGTATGATATTAAAATGAAGCTATAGTTTTAGATAAAGTAGAAAGATTTTGTTTTTATTTTACAAGCCATATAGCTTAATCGTAGATCTGATGATATTGTTCATTTTTTAATTAGCCATACAGTAACACGTGCAATGAAAGTAATTTTCATAATAACATTATTCCTAATGTTATTATGGAATAAATTAGGGCTTACAATATGAAATAGCTTACTATATCCATGATTATTCAGAATGTGCATTTCAAATGATTTTTTATACGATAAAGCAATAAAGAAATTTTATACATTAATAAAATTCTACTTCAATGTCTTAGATATGAATTACCAATTTTTCATCCAAGAGGTTTATTTGACATCTACCATCTTTTACAAAACATTGTGAGAATATATAATTTTATAGAACTTGTCTTATTGTAAATAAAAGAATAAGAAACTACACTAAATAAAAACTGAAATACAGTATTTTGGAATTTATTTATGTTTTGTTCATTACCTATTGTAATGTCTAATTTACTAAGGACATTATTCCTAATATTATTATAGAATAGATTATGGCTTACAATATGATATAGCTTACTATATCCATGACTATTCAGTGCATTTTAAATGCTTTTTCATATGATAAAGCAATAAAGAGATTCTATACATTAATAAAATACTACTTAAATGTGTTGGAGATATAAATTAAAAAATTTTATCTAAGAGGTTTTTTTAACATCCACTACTCTTTACAAGACATTGTGAGAATATATGATTTTATAGAACTTGTCTTATTGTAAAGAAAAGAATAAGAAATTACATTAAATAATAAACTGTAATGAAGTATTTTGACATTTTTTTACGTTTATTTATGTTTTGTTCAAATACCTATTGTACTTATTTACAGCTATACATGCTATATAGTTAGAAATTTAATTTCGTTAGTCAGAAGTATGATTAGGTCTACGTGTAAATGTAAGTAACATATAAAAAAAAATTAAAACATTTTTATAGCTTACAATTGTTTTTAGTATCTAAAACATCTAAATGAGATCTATGTAGTGTTTATTTCTAGTGTATAGTGATACTGTATATTAAACACTTTCAATTAAAGATGTTCCAGTCGTCCCAGATATATTCAGTACATTAAATATTGTTTTAGTCTCTTTATGCTTACAAATATTAAATAAATATATAAGAAGATTTGAGAGGTATATAAATTTTATATCAAATGATAAAAATTTAAGAAATTATTATTAAAAACATTATATTACTATCAATACAGAAAAAAAAGAAGAAGAAAAAAAAATGCAGAAAATATTCACTTATTAATAGTAAATTTTCTGTTGTGTGTAAATATTTTTATTACCTGAATAATAGAGTGAAATTCAAATAATTAGTTAGTTAAGTAATAGTTAATAAATTATTAATTACAATATGTTTCTACTTCTTTTACTTCTTTTTTAAAATTTTCACAAGTTTACAAAAATATTTATTTACTTTTAATTTATTTTATAAAATGCAGATACGATTTATAAAATGCAAACCCCTATACTTTATATTGTAGATTAAATCTATATTCTAATCTCAGCCATCTTCCTGATTACATTAAAAATTTACCAAGTATCTTTTACAAATTTTAATGTATTAAAGTTCTTCATTTTTCTTATGATAAATGAAGATCTTTTTGTACCTTGAGGTTTTAAGCTTTGAGCTAGAATGTGAATGTTATTCTATGTTTTTTATATTCCTGTTAAGAACTTTAGTCTATCTTATGCATCATTACACATACAAATTTTGGCACGTACCAAAACAAAATTAGAAGTTATAATGTCTCTATAAAATATTGTGTTAGCTTAAGGCACTATATTTTCGTTGAATCACACTTAAGAAATCATTTCTTATTATTGACTATATGTGAGCTCTTAAATAGAATCATATCATATGAAATAGAAAGCTCAGTGAATTTCGATTGATTATTTTCATAAAGAGTTAACTTAATCATTCTTGTTTTTAACTAGACAAAAATATGTATTTAAACCTTTATTTTAATTCAAATATAATGCAATTTTTTTAAAAGAGAGCTAAAGATCTATCGTAACAAATAATTAACAAAGAGCAATAAAACTCCTAAGCAATAATCGAATATTGAAGGATTAAACAAACTTGAAGTATAAAAAATCCTCATTATGCAGTCAAAGTCAATTTTATTTAAAATGTTAACTTCTTTTATAAAGAATATTCAAAATTTTAATAAACTTTTTGAACACCTTATCACATTATTAAACACAATTCGTATATAAAAAATCTTTCAATAAAATTTTAAATTCTTAAACATTTCAATAATTTATTCCGAAAACAGAAATATTTTCGTACAATACTAGGATATTTACAGTAACCATATTTAAGGTTTTTGAAAATATCGGTAATTTAATAACTAAAGAAAAATATATTATCTATGAATAACACAGTCTAAAACCCGACGAATGAAATACGTCGGTGAAAACACAATTTTATTTATTATTCATTTAATATTCCTTATCATTCAGGTATTAAATTTGAAATAACAAAATAAATTATTTGAAAAATACAAGTAAGCACGCCAATTCTTCGCATTTTAGTCGAACAATATTTTAGTAAATAACATATTATGCATCGACATTTGTTAGTGAACGTCTCGAGAATGTCTAAGAGAGTACCATATTTTATGTGTCGGATCTTTCATGAAAATATTTCTAAAACTGTATTACGCTATTCCTAAAATAATAATAAAAAAGAATTATGTAAAAGACGCAGGATCAAATTTTCTATAGTTCATATATATATATAGAATATATATTTAAAATATATCTTTTATATATAGAATATATTATGTCTTGTTATATAATATATATCAGAGTTGTTTATATATATATATATTATAATTATATAATTTTATTAATTAGGAAAATTTTTATTTTGCTTAAATTCAAAGTGTTTTGTTCGGTAAAAAGCAATTCGCTTGTCTCATGTATATTGTTTCAATTATTCTGTGTATTAAAGAAGTACAAGTGAAGATTATAGTTACACATCAGAGATAGACGTTCATATACGTATGTCAGATTCAAAAATGGGGGTTAACAAATAAGTGAGTTAAATTTAAAAATAGTTGGAACTCATTCACGCTAACATAATAGGAGAAAGACCCATCCTCGAGAGGCACTATAAAGAGTAAAGAATCTGACAAGGAAGTAGAAAATAGGAATTTGTTTATACCTGCTAAAAACAGTTCTAATTAATTTTCTTGTGCAAAAATGTGAACAAAGGATATCTGAATGACATAGACATGGACAGAAGGTTTACAGTACAGAAGTTTTTATAGAAGAAAGTATATGTATCGTCCATATCGGCCTGAATCATATATATATATATATATATATATATATATTTATATATATATAAATTATAAAAATATATATATATATATTATATATATATATATATATAGAAATATAGTTATTATGTGTGATATGTGGATGTTAAAAAAATTATAATACATTTTGAAATTAACCTAATAAACTTTATTATAAAAGTTTCCCAGAAGAATTCATTATGTAAATTAAAAACATGGCGTTTAATAAATGATTTAGTGCCACTTTATTTTGTTTAATTACAAGAATATAAAAGTTTTAATAATATTTTATGACGGAGAATTTTTCAAAAATAATTTTGCTTCAAACTTTATTTATCGTTATGTTTGATTTACTAAATATGCATAACATTAATTGTGTACCTGAATAACATCACAGGTTTATGAAAATATAAATTACTCTTAAATATATACAAGATTATGTTAACATTATCTTACTTATCTCTTTTATTTACATTGCATAAAAGAAAATAAATCAGAGTTATTTTAAATTGTATAACAAAAACCCACTAAGAGAGAGAAGAAGCGGAGAATCAGGATTTTTATAATAAATCACATAATGTAATTGAATTACTTATTTTAAAGCTGCAATACTTACTTATTATTTTAAAAACTTATTTTACCCGCAACAAGTGAAAACTTTAAATTGGTATCTTAAGTTTAAGATAGACTATAAAATATTATTTCTTTATTCTTATATTGTTAATCCTGTAAAATTTATTTGACTATGTGATAGATAGTTCTGTTCAATTATACTAAGGTATATGCCATTTATTTATTTTTAAATTGTAAGCATTGCGAGATTTGGGATAAGAAGCATGTGACTATTAAAATGAATAACTTCATGACTTATTTCCTACGGTCTTTAAGAGAAAAAGAAATA
>CM063500.1:22845943-22850943 GCA_032207245.1 Pardosa pseudoannulata | reverse complement strand
CTGTTAGTCCTTACAACAGCAAATTGCTGCTAATCCCAGTCAATAACGAGAGCTAAACATAACAGCTATCAAGCAGCAGCTGCTAACCTACGGGTGATCCATCATGGTTTGAAGTTTATGTAGTCCAAAAATGTAAGGAGCAGACTCTAGAGTGGTAAGCTAGAGACTTCTAGGAAGAACGTAGAGAAAATATCACTCAGGTAACCCGTGTGCATGAAACCAGTACACACCTAAAGAAGGTATGTTCTTGAGGAGGGGAGAAAACAACCAGAACATGACTAGTTAAATCAGGACATTTTGGAGTTGATCTCTCTTCTGATCTTCCGTAAAACGATTATTAAGTAGCCCGCAATTGCTGTGTAATAAGGAGACGTTATACGTCAATGGACGCTTCTTTTTTACTTCTGCAGTCTTCTTTAATAATAGTCACTAATTTACTGATAATTGTCTCTGTAACAAATGTTGAAATTGTGGTTAAAGTTTTTACAAACGAAGGATAATTTTAATCACACTATGATTCAAGCATTTATTGAGAACTTAAGATGTTAGGTGCAGAAAAACAAGTTTGCATTGAGACATTCCATGTGACAGTCTTCCATATTATCATCTATGCACCACCTATCGGATTTTGTTAATATTAACAGAAACACAAATAATTTATGATTCCAAAGGATTTATTAGAGGTAATTTGTTTCTTAAGAATATTTATATTATTTATATAACATATTACATACTCTCAGAAGCTTCTTTTTAAAGTTTAAAGATAACCGACTATTATTTACTTCACTAGGTCTTGAAACATTACTGCAGGGTGTCCCAAAAGGTCCTTTACAAACTTTGCTGGTCTATCATATCATGATGAACAAGATTTGCATAAGAACTTGTGTTCGAAAATGCAAACGTCGACCGCTAGAGGGCGATAATTGCAGAAAGGAGAGTGGGAATAACAATCATTTCAGGGATGGAAGTTGAAGGAGAAGGATGAATGAGTTTAGTAACGCAGAAATGGCCGACATGCATTACGTATATGGCGCCGCTGATGGAAATGGACGAGCCTCGGCACGGATGTACCTTGAGCGCTTCCCAAACAGACGTTAGCCAAGTCATGTTTTGTTTGCCACTACATGCCTAAACATTCGGTTTCAGCATGATGGATCACCTGCCCACTTTAGCTACGCTGTTCGAGAATACCTCGATAGGACTTATCCTAATCGCTGGATCGATAGATGTGGATCAGTCGCAAGGAATCCGCGATCCCCCGATATGACTCCAATGGATTTCTACCTGTGGGTACACATGAAATCCATGGTTTACGAGACACCCGTAACATCAGACATGGATCTTATCGCCAGGATATCGGAAGATGCAGCACGTGTCCGTGACACACCTATACAATTTCAACGAGTTCATGAACCCATGCGCCGACGTTGTGAAATGTACATTGACGGAAACAATTTTGAGCATTTGATGTGATGTAATCCTCATCTGTAGTAAAAATCATATTCACACCGCTGTCGATATAATTTTTTCCTCCTCCTCCACACTTGTGTTCATAGTGCTCTAGCGGTCAAAGTTTGCATTTTCAAGACACAAGTTGCCTTTTAAATCTTGTTCATCGTGATGAGACAGACCAGCATGTTAAGTTTGTAAATGAAGTTTTGGGACACCTTATATAATAAAATGTAATTTACTACATACAGTTTATAATTATGATAGTACACTATTCGTGTTCTCGAATAATTGTCCTTGATTTATCACTACACACACTGATTTCTCCCTTCGTTATATAGTGGTAATACGCTATTTTAATTCAAGTATTCTTCTTGGTCTTCATAGTGTGGTCCAACATGATTCTGTCGACCTAAGTTTTCTAACAGTAAACACACAAATGACAACGAGCGAAAAAACACCTAAAAAAATAAAGGGGTAGAGTGATGGATTCGTAAGTTCAAAGCACAAGCATCTAGAGAATAGAGAGTCTAGCAATAAAAAACACACTATGTTTTTGTAGCCAGAGATACCCGTTCACGTCGTTGACTCTGGATGGAATAACGACTTTTGTTCAACTTAGTGATTGAGTAGAACTTAAGACAGCCAATCAGAATGCAAATACTTGCCCCCGAAACGTCATAAATTTGATAATTTCATTATTGTAAATATTTTTAAAGTTTTCCCTCATATTTTTATGTTTTATGCATTTTTGACATATTGTATTAATTTTATAAACTGCAAACACACAAAATTAAGGACATTCGGACAAAATAGCCAAACGTCTTCTTTTAGTAGGTGCTTTCAAGTCTCCTATGACATGGTTTTTGTAACTATTTTTTCTTTGTATGATAAAAGTAATTAACTTTGTTTCGATGTATTTTGTGTTACACATGTACATTTATTAAATTTTATAATCAATTTCAGTCGTCTGTATTTGTAAATTAAAGCTAATTCATTTACATATTTTATAAAAAGAAAAAAGTCAATTTGGTTTATAAATGCCAATTTCTTTAATTTAAATTTAACATTAATAGTTATTATCAACACCTCTGACAATTTTCACTTTTAATTGTTATAAATTTAATAGATTCGATTAGATCAACTACTTTTGAAAATTATGTTAATTTCTATTTACAGTAAAGCTCGGAATTGAAATTGTTATGTATTTAATTACATCATTATCTTACAAAAATTGTTACTATTTCGTTGAAAAATCTACAAAAAATATAATTTTTATCCAATTTGAAAATTTTACACAAAAACAACACGAAAACCAAATATTCTTTTTCTTGTTACTGTTTTGTATTTTAGTTTATTATGTAAGAAGTATTTCTAAATTAATATATTTTAATCCCCATATTATACTTGGTGAGGATTTTCAGATAACGTAATCCTTGATAAGCTCCTCTAATGCATGGTCTAATAATGTAAACATATAATTTCGCATATTTCCTTGAATTTTTAATTTCTTTAATTCTCAATACTTCGACGATGATGCATTGAAAACTGAATTACAAAATAAGGTACACAAATTTTTTAACACACTGTGTACGGGTACATTTCGCAGCGGAAACGTACCGGGAGCGGGCGTTTTAATCGTAAACTTAGTCATTCAGTTAAATCTCAAGAGATCGAAAATTATTTCATTTTTTAACCAACTTTTGTTATTTTATATTGAAATATATAAACAAATATAGAAATAGAGATATATAAATAACAACCATAAGATTTTTGTAAAAAAATATATTTTTAGTAGATAAATTTATAATAGTATCGTAAATATGAAAAATAAAATAGAAATAGTAGTATAATTTTTAATTTTTTCTGATTATATTATATATAAATATTTTTACATTATAAAAAATGAAAAGAGCAATGTTAAAATAATAATGGAAAAACTAGTTTTTATTTGTCTAAAATTTTTCCAGAATCTATATAGTAGACAAGAACATTTGGCTTCGTTTTCCTGTATATACCGTTATTTTTGTACTTTCAAACAAATCGTGTTGTTACACTTACCCGTACTAGTACGTGACCCGCGTTCATGTATCAATTGTCAGAAAATATACTAGTATTTGTCCCGCGCTCAAATATCAATCATAAGAAACGTACTAGTATGTGACCCGTGCTCAACTATCAATCGTCAGAAAACGTAATAGTACGTGTCCCTTATACAATGTGTTAACATTCTTACTAGCTCTCTCACATTCGGCTTACACCACTACAAAACCCAATATTACACTTTTTGGCAACAGAAGTGCCTTACACAAAATGTCTGAATAATTTGTAATTTTTATTTAAAGCTTCCATATATATTTAGATGACCTAACAACTGCAATTATCCAGAATGAATAGCAGTTTTATAAACAAAAATTTATAATATATATGATAATATAAGATTTTTATAAACAAAAAATATATTTTTACTGGATATATTTATAATAGTATCGTAAATATAAAAAGTCAAATAGAAATAGTAGTATATAGTTTAAATATTTTCGAATTATGTTATATATAAACATTTTTACATTATAAAAAATTTAAAAGATGAATCATTAAACTAATAATGTAAAAATTAGTTTTTATTTGTCTAATTTTTTCCAGAATCTGAATAGTAGCCAAGAATATTTGGCTTCTTTTACATGTATATACTGTTATTATTGTACCCACAAAAAACCATGTTGTTACAATAACCCACACTAGTACTTGACCCGCTTTTCCCCAGTTTTATATAAAAGATTAGAACAGCATGTAGGTTTTTGTTATTTCCCTGGTTGGGTGAAATTAAATTCAAATCCTTGGAAAATTCAATATTTAAAAGTCACGTAATTCCAAATTTGTTAGTAAAAGAATAGAACAGTTTTCTTCAATATTAAATACACCATCTAATGTCAACACCTCCTTTAGTTGTGACGCGAGACCGAAGCACAGAGTAATCTCTTATAATATTTTCAACCTGTCTTTGCGTATGTAGGTTTTGATACTTTTCGCTCTGGGCTACATTAATATCAAATTATTCTAACCTTCAGTATTAAAAAATGAATTTTTTCATAACTCAGTTTAAACTGAACAAATAGAATAATTTTCTTCTATATTAAAACATGTGTGTGGGTGCATTTCGCAGTGGAATTGTTTCGGGGGAGAGCGATTTGCGAGTAAATTTAGTCATTCAGTTAAATTTCAATAGATCAAAAAATTTTTAATTTTTTAAACCAACTTTTCGAATCTTATATTGAAACATATAAAATATATAAATAGACAAATAAACAAATATGTATATATAAATACAAATATATATATTATATAAATATACATTTATATAATATCATTTTAGCAAGGATAAATAAAAAGTTAATTTTAAATCTAAATTGATGTTTTAATCAAACTTTCCGTTCTGTGGTTTCGAATCGACTGACACAAAAACTAGTTTTAATTTGTCTAATTTTTTTTCCAGAATCTATGTAGTAGACAAAAACATTCGGCTTCGTTTTCCTGTATATACGGTTTTT
>CM063500.1:22815943-22835943 GCA_032207245.1 Pardosa pseudoannulata | reverse complement strand
CACACACACACACAAACACACACACACACACATATATATATATATATATATATATATATATATATATATATATATGTATATATAAATGTTTTCTTTTGTGTATATAACGACATACAAAACTAGCCATATGATTTATCTCTGAATCTGGATGGGACTTTTTTTAATATAGGCCGGAAAATATTAACAAGCGTAATAGATAAGAGAGCTTGATGTTAATTTCAGCAATGCTGGTTTGTGAGATAGTTGCATAAGTTTTAAATTGTCACCATCGAAAATGTTGAAATATATTAATATTATGATGGGTATTGATATACGTGAGATACGAATGTCTGTTTCTGTGATATAATCTTAATCCAGGTAAGAAACAATCCTGGGTATAAAATTGTATCATCAAATCATATTTAAGTAATATGATTCCAGAAATTCTAGAATACGGTAAAATTAAGTTTAATACTCTATAAAGGTACTACAAATACAAATATTACACATACAAAAACACATAAAAATATGTATATGTGCATATTTTTATGACACCTTTGCCGTGTAATGCAAATAAATAAAAGGTATAAGGCATTTTTAATTATTCAAAATAGCAGAAAAGATGTATTTCACTATATAGTGCAAAAATTTCAAATGAATATGATTTTCTGATTTTAAGAAATATATATTTTCTCCAGTACCTTATCTTAAAGTAAGACTTTTCTTCTTATTATTTTTTTCATTTTTTGAGGAAAAAGAACTGATATTTTGATTTTTTACGTTTGAGATATTCTTTTTCTTAGTACTTCATCCAGCAAGAGAATTTCTTTATTTCAAAAACACCTTCTTTAATGATGTCTTATTATGAATACGCAAGTGAAACTCGTTTTATCTCATTAAAATTTAAAAAATGAATTATATAACGAAAACTTTAAAGATGTAAAAAAGTAGGAAAAATATGGATTTAAGGAGTCGAGAATTCAAAACAATCGTATAATTTTAAGAATCCTTTTTAATGACGATATTACTTAGAAAACAATTTTATGGTTGTGTTGAAACTGGTCAATATTTTATGAATTGTGACACAAGAATTTTCATTTTGAGATATATTTCTTATAAATACCATAAATTAAATGAGCTTTATTTTTCAGTTTTGACCTGCAAACATATTATTGATTTCTAAATTTTAGCTTTTCATGTATTACAAAAACTATTTTTTCACCTTTTTACAAACATCTATTTACTGACGACTATCTACTGATTTCTAAATTTGAGCATTGCATGTATCAAAAAAATTAATTTTTTCACCTTTTTACAAACATCTATTTACTGATTACTATATACTGATTTCTAAATTTTAGTTTTGCATCTATCACAAAAAATATTTTTTTCACCTTTATAGACATCTATTTACTGATGACTATCTACTGATTTCTAAATTTTAGCTTTGCATGTAATACAAAAATTAATTTTTTCACCTTTTTAGGAACCTCTATTTATTGGTTCCTATTTACTGATTTCTAAATTTTAGCTTTGCATGTATTCCAAAAATTAATTTTTTCACCTTTTTAGAAACATATATTTTTTAACCACGTGCACTTTTATTACTGTTTAAGTTAGAGTGATAGCAATAAATTTCATTCCGTGAATAGCAAATAGTTTAGGAAGTTCTCATGCAATATATATTTCAAAACTTACCAATATTATTTTTCGAATGCAGCAGGCGATGCAGGCATTATCCTAACGCCTTAACAAGGCTACAAACCTGTTACTCATTTACCACCACTCAGGTACAAGTGTATCTTCAGGTATGTTACGGACTCGAGTAATATTACCCTAGATGCGTCCTCGTAATTTAGAAGCAGGAACCAAGCAACAGTACCAGATACCTCTGGAGGTGGCAGCCAGACTTGGCCTGCCTCCCTGACGTTTCGTTTCAGAACTTGCAGGACTATGTGACCGTGGACATATTTTACGTACCCCATCCGCTCGATGGAATTTCAGCTTTTAGTTTGCCTAATTCCGAGTCATCGTTCGAAACCGTAGAAACTGATATTCTATTATCAGAAACGTCCAGAATCTTGTCAGCGATTAACGCTAGTTCAGGTAACGGGGCTTTACACACTGACAGAATTTGCTACACGTTTGCGGGCAAATGTTGCAACCATAACATTCGTAACATATCCTTATCCATGGATTCTAAAGCTATATTTTCCATCTCATTCAAGAGGTGAGATGGTCTTTTATCTGAGAATTAAAAATCTTTGAGTAACAGGTTCAATTTAGACTGTTCAGTCTGAGCGAAATGCTGCAATACCCTGTCTTTCAGCGACGCATAGGCATTTAGTGCGGGAGGGTTTTTTAACGATGTCTTTGACACAACTCAAAACCTGAGAGTTTAAAGCAGCTACAACTGCATGAAATTTGGTCGCGTCAACAGTTATATTTGAGATTATAAATTGAGATTCGACCTGATAGAACCAAAGCTCGGGATCACTATCCCAAAATGGCGGTGCTTTAAAAGCAACACGAGACAAGATAACAGGTTCATTCGAGACCAAAACTTTAGCTTCGTCATCGGAATTACCCATTTAGGTATCGCATGAATACTTCAATTACAAAAAATGCACAATAAAAAATGCACGAAAAAAATGTATGATATAAATGCGAATGTATACGAAATATGATCAACTCAAGAATGAGGGAAAAACAATCATGCGCTTATTAACACTGTCAGGAAAAAACGCACAAAATGTACTTACTCAAATTCTAAAACGGGGTTAGCTTCAAATATATTCACAATACATTAAACTCTGCTACTGCATCACCTGGCACAAAATATAAGGCGGACTCCACTAGTCGATTGAATGATTGAAGGCTTGTTTCAAGCTACATTGAGAACTCAAATGCAGATAACTCAAGTTGACCTTGAATTCGCTTTCCGGGTCACCGCTTTTATGTGGGGAGGTGTTGGTCTGATACTCCCACGGAACTGTGCAGCAGGTAATAAAAATTCAGAGCTTAAAACGAACAAGCATTTTATTACGGAAAAAACAGACAACAGATCAAACTTTAACACATCTCGTTATATACACAACGCATTAGACTGCAAGAGAATAAAATGAATCTTCTTCTGTCGCCGTTGCCACAACATTTATTCTACAAAAGATAAATGAATAATTAACGAGAAAAGTTTGCATAAAAAACTTGAAATTAGGATTAAAGTTAAATTAGGATTAAAGTTAATCTGTGTGCATCTTCGTCGTCGGCACGACATATATATCAAACTGTACATAAAATATTCTCGTTAAACTGCTTAGAATAAATAAACAACTAAGTATCGAACAGCTAAAATGCTGTTCAGTAATAATAGTATAATGTTTTATTAATTGAATTCTAAAAATCTAAATTTCCAAAATTCTAATATTTATTTATGTTCTGTGAAAAGAAACAAAATGTAAAACAAGAAGAAAATCGAGTAAAAATTTGAAGCCATTTTGATGGGGATTAAAACTTCTAAAATTAAATACATTAAAACATTTGACATATGCTCTAAGGGTAGCGAAATATTTTTCAAATAACAATTGCATCAGCAAATAAAATTCTATTTTGACAACATTTCTACTAAAATACACAAACCTCTTCGATATAGATAGCTAATAGATCAAAATATGTTTTTAATATTAAGTGTCTTTTTAATTTCATGTAAGCTGTTTGAACACGAAAGCTGTTGAATACTTTTCTCTAAATCTCAAAATCTAAATTTCCAAAATTCTAAATTTTAGTGTTGTTCTATGAAAAAAAAAATAATGTGAAGCAAGAAGAAATATTCTGTAAAAAATTCAAGACATTTTGATGGTAGTTAAAATATCTAAAATTAAATACCTTAAATCATCTGATATTTAATATGGTCTAAGAGGAGCGATATACTACTTCAAAAAACAATAGCTTCCACAAATAAAATAATATTTTACCAACATTTCTATTACTCTACACAAAACATATTCTTCGATATAGATATCTAACAGATCAAAATGTGTACTCAATATTAAGTGTCATTTTAATACCATGCATACTGTTTGAACACTCTAGACTTTCAAACATTATTCATGGAAACTAGTTTAAAAACGTGTATGTTTAAGGAATAATCTTTTTATCCTTAAACAGCATCACTATCTAGAATAGAAATAACAAAAGCATCAGCAAATAAAATACTATTTTGCCAACATTTTTACTAATATACACAAACTTATTCTACGATACAGGTATCTAAAGAATCAAAAAGTGTACTTCAATATTAAGTGTAATTTGATACCATGCAAGCTGTTTAAACACTCCACTTTCAAACACTATTCATGGAAAATACGTCTATGCTTAAGGAATAATCTTTTAACCCAAGAAAAATTCTGAGAAATTCTAAAGTGTAAGAATAAAGACTAATTATTGTAAATTTTATTACTCTATACTTATAGTACGGTAATAAATGAAAGAAGGAAGATCCTTGAAATAAACTTTAAATACTCGAGAATTATAAAATGATTCAAGCTATTGAGAATTTAATGGAAAGCAGAATTAGTTATTTTACTAACTTTTACTTATTTTACTGAATATTTCAAGTAAAAAAGTATGTATTTCTAATTTTAAAATCTAATTTCTAGTAATTCATACCTCTATTTCTTTTGAAAAATTCCACCTAGAATAAAGAATGTAAAAGGAAGAAAAGTCAATATAAATTTTAAGAAAAAAATATATATTGAGAAATATTTTTAAACTAATAACATCAAATACCTATTCCAATTGTTTTTTTAACTATAAAATAACACAAATGAACTTAAAATGAAGAACTGCGTTAGTAATGAACTAATTTAATATACATTTAAAAATTATGAAGTGCCATTTGAGAGTAAAAATGCTGAAGCGAATTCAGAATGATTGGATTGTAAAATAATGTAAAATTTGTTAGAGAACAACTACGGTAAAATATTCAAAGAACATACAAATTTAAAATATTCGTATGTATTTTTAAAATTTAATAATATAACGGAAACGTGTTTAAAAATTTAAATTAATGAAGTAGAGAAAGATCAAAAGCGTGCTAAAATGTTCATAAAATTATATATAAGTGTAGCTTTATTTCGTTTGGAGTTTTATTTCGTTTATTTTAGTTTGGAGTACTACTGTCTAATTTTTATTACATTAGAGCTAAAAACATCGGAGTGCTACAAACATCAAACTAGCAGTTTTCATCAGCGTATAATAGTACCCTTCTGTTTCGGTTATTTTTAAGCCTTTATCATGAATTGTATTATTGTAAGTAAATAGAAATTATAGAATACATACGTACATACATACATACACACACACATATATATATATATATATATATGTATATATATATATGTGTGTGTGTATGTGTGTGTATGTGTGTGTGTATAATAAAAAAATCTATTAAAGTTAAGAACTGACTTAAATGTTTTCTGTTTTCCATCGAAAATCTAGATTCCTTATTAACAAATTCACAATAATAGAGGCTTACACTCATTTCCTGGCAACTTGAATTTAGAATCGCAGCATCATTAATTATTGTTTTCCGATTTTTGTGACGTACTAAGCTCTAGAATAAACTAGAAGTAGTTAAAGTGAAGTGGTTGATTACCGGAATGACATCATTCCTGGAGCCACGCCTTTCCAGTAGTTAATAAAATGCTGGCACACAGATTTGGTGGCTTTTTATATGAAATCGCGATGTAATACATCAAATATTTTCTGTGGTTTGTGTTATTTTTTCCTAGAAGGATTTAAGTGTTATCTGATGTTCAAAATAAAAGATGTCTTTGTAAGAGAACATCTGCATCAATGTTCTGGGCTACTATATTCTACAGTATTTATAAATAATGTGTTCGTCAATTTAAGTTATTATCACACACATACAAGTATATATATATATATATATATATATATATATATATATATATATATATATATATATATATATATATATATATATATATATATATATATATATATATATATATATAAGCAGTAAAAACTATAAGTAGTTTAATATGAGGGTCGGAAGAAAAGTTTCCGGCTTGACCTAGATATGTCATTTCCGGCATGTTTAAAAACATCTGTGTTTAGTTGTTTTTAGGCTGTTCCGCTTTAAAATTTTCTTTTTTGTGTTTAATAGAGGATGGAGAAAACTGAAGTGCGAGTTGTTTTAAAATACTCTTTTAAAAAAGGTTATCTCTATCGGATATTAAAACTGAGCTAGATATGACACTAGGGCAGTTCATATTTTAAACGTTGTCGCACTGTGGATGTGGAAACTTCTTGAATATCAAATTCAGCCACTACAGAAGAAATAATTATAAAAGTTGACAAAAATATTATGAATGATCTTCTACGGAAAATGACAGAAGTTTCTGAGTCTGTTGGTATATCAAAAGAACGAGCTCATCATATGAAATGTTTCATAACCGGTGTTCGCCGGTATGAGAAATTGTCAGAAAGTTGTTTTCCTTTTTTCTGATTTTGGAGGAATAACTGCAGCGCTTGGCTCTATTGGATTAATGCTTGGAGCTAAAAACCAAACTGATTTTTTCAGCGTTTCGTAACTGTAGATGAGACATGGATTCATCGCTATACTCCAGACACTATGCACCAAACAAACCAATGGACAGCAAAAGACGAAAGAGCACCAAAAAATAAAAAAAACTGCTTCATCTGCTTGAAACCTTTTGCCAGTAAATGTTTGGGTTGCTAAAGGAATTAGTTTATTCGATAATTTTGAAAAAACTCAGAATCATAAATTCTGTTATGCAATTGTTTTGTATGTGTTGCATTCTAAAATTAAGAAAACACACCTGGTCTATCCAAGAAGAATATTCTGCTGAATAAAGCTTCGATGTACAAGGCAATTATTGTGATAGCAAAACTCCCTGAACTGAAATTGGAAATTAAATGTTTGTGTTGCTAAAGGAATTAATTTATTCCATAATTTAGAAAAAACGCAAAATCATAATTTCTGTTATGTAGTTATTTTGTATGTGTTGCATTCTAAAATTAAGAAAAAAGACCTGGTCTATCCAAGAAGAATGTTCTGCTGAATAAAAGCTTCGATGTACAAGGCAATTATTGTGATAGCAAAACTCCCTGAACTGAAATTGGAAATTAAATGTTTGGGTTGCTAAAGGAATTAATTTATTCCATAATTTAGAAAAAATGCAGAATCATCAATTCTGTTATGCAATTATTTTGTGTGTGTTGCATTCTAAAATTAAAGAAAAATGACCTGGACAATCTAAGAAAAATGTTCTGCTGAATAAAGTTCCCATGTACAAGGCAATTATTGTGATAGAAAAACTCCCTGAACTGAAATCGGAAACTAAATGTTTGGGTTGCTACTAAAAGAATTAATTTATTCCATAATTTAGAAAAAACGCAGAATCATAAATTATTTTATGCAATTGCTTTGTATGTGTTGCATTCTAAAATTTATAAAAAAGACCTGTTCTATCCAAGAAGAATGTAATGCTGAATACAGTTTCCATGTACAAGGAATTATTGTGATAGCAATACTCCCTCAGCTGAAATTCGAAATTAAATATTTGGGTTGCTAAAGGAATTAATTTATTTCATAATTTAGAAAAAAAAAAACGCAGAATCATCAATACTGTTATGCAATTATTTTGTGTGTGTTGCATCCTAAAATTAAAGAAAAATGACCGGTTCTATCCAAGAAGAATGTTCTGCTGAATAAAAGTTTCGATGGACAAGGAATTATTGTGAAAGCAAAACTCCCTGAACTGAAATGGGAAATTAAATGCTTGGGTTGCTAAAGGAATAAATTTATTCCATAATTTAGAAAAAGCGCAGAATCATAAATTCTGTTATGCAACTGCTTTGTATGTGTTGCATTCTAAAATTAAGAAAAAAGACCTGGTCTGTCCAAGAAGAATGTTCTGCTGAATAAAGCTTCGATGTACAAGACAATTATTTTAGTAGCAAAACTCCCTGAACTGAAATTCGAAATTCTTCCTAATGTAATCTATTATCCTGCTATGACCACCTAGTATTACAGCTCCTTCACTAACCTGAAAAACTCTGGCAGAAAAAAAAAAATTCTCATCTACACTATATTGCCAACGATGACTGGTCATATCAGATTGTAGATATTTTGTTGAATATCTAGAAAGACACGAAAGGAACTATCCTGAAACCTCAGACGTGTAAACAGGATGGTAGACGTCATCTATTTCAGCTATGAATTTTTTCCTGGAACCCCATAAGGAACAGTCAAAAATTGAATAAGAACGAATATGTTTAGGTTAACCCTATAAAAAGTAATGTATGTAAACCGTTAAAACTTTATCATATAATTAGGATGATCCTTGTAATAATCTGTTCTCATTGTTAACCCTTTAAATGTCACCAAAATAAATTTATGGGAATTTAGTGTATTTTGTTTATAAATATTATAAGCCTTGTATATGTAAAATATAAAAATTTTCTTTACACTCCTTCGAAGGGTTTGCCTTAGAGGATACCAAATTAGGGTTTGAGAAGTTGTTTAGTTGAATAACCCCTACCCTTGTACATTATGACTTTTTTAAAAGTTTAACTATACTGGAAGAACAATAAATGATAATCCTTAAACAGTTATAATAAATAAACATCTTAACAACTTAAAAGTGTTGTTCATATAGAAACTTTTACTTGAGGTCATAAGTAAGTTATATATATATATATATATATATATATATATATATATATATATATTATATATATATATATATATATATATATATATATATATATATATATATATATATATATATATATATATATATATATATATATATAGATATATATATATATATATATATATATATATATGTATATATATATATATATATATATATATATATATATATATATATATGTATATATATATATATGTATATATATATATATATATATATATATATATATATATATATATAATATATATATATATATATATATATATGTATATATATATATATATATATATATATATATATATATATATATATATATAATATATATATGTATAGTACAACTGAAAAGAAAAATATCAGTTTCATCAATGAGATATTTTAAAGATTGTACCGTAAAAGATCTGCATAGAATTTTAGATACTGTAATATTGTTGGCAGCATATTTCAGCCAATCAAAAAGAACCATATTTGATTCTAGATAATTTAATATGCTGATTATAAAAGTAAACTAATGAGAATATTTGATATTTATTGTAGTCATGATGTTCTTGCATTTCCTTATATAAAGAATTTGAGAATCCATACACTTTACTCTTTCATTCTTACTGCAACATATTGGAAAGAATATAGTACAATTGCTCCATCTTTAGCAAAGTTATTATGAATTTTTAAGTTTGATTTTAAAAAGAAATACATACATACATACATAAAAACATAGGAAAAACTATCGGAATCTATTTAAAATGAAAAGAAATTGTATTATTATAAGTAGATCTAAAATTTTAAAATTATGATACACAATTATTTTAAACAAGAATAATATATTTAAGAAATTTACTATAAATATATCATATCTTCCCATTTATTCATTACTATTTTTACAAATATATATTTTCCATTTAAAAATGTTGACTTATAGACCGATTCATGAAGATAATAATTACGTATGTAATTTGCAAATAGATGAATGTGAACAGTAATGAATATTTAAAATTCAAAATTAATGTATTCAACCGTTGGCATTTATTACACTATTTCGAATGGATATTCTATAAATTCACTATGTTTTATTACATTATAATCAAGATTTATTTTTCTTATATTCTGACAGTAATTTTCCAAGAAAATTATGTTCGCATACATGGCATTCGACTAAGAACACCGAGTATTTATAACTATGATTACTATTTGTATTTGTTAATATATATGTAGGTTTTTGTTTCTTTGACGTACGAGGTTTTTTTAGTTGATCCTTTTGTGTTTTGATTCTCTGTGTTTAATTAGTTTTTGCCTGTTATCTGATCGGCTGGACGCAGGATCTTTAAACTATAAAATCCCAATGTACCTCGTATTTCTTGATTATTTTAATGTTTTCAATAAAAGGTGTTTGTGATCTGCGGCTTTCTATTACGCTTCAACACTTTCTATTTTGTTTTTGGAGAAATATTGAAATGATTTCGTGAAAAGCTGTGATACGTATTTTTCATTTTATCCATTATTTGTTTCCTATTTTATACTTTCTTTTTTAAATTTATGATTAATACACCAATTTATGAAGATAATAATAATGTGTGTAATTTGCAAGTAGATAAATGTGAACTGTAATTAATATTTAAAATTCAAAAATTAATCTATTCAACCGCTTACATTTATTAAACTATTGTTAACGAATATTCTATAACTGTACTATGTTGCCATATTATTATCAAGCTTTATATCTCTTGATAAGTCTTGAATGTAATGTCCCAAGAAATGTATGTTCACATGTATGGAATTCGAAAAAGAATACCGAGTATTCATAACTATGCCAACTATTTATACTTATTAAAACTTAGAAGTGATGCAATGACCTTTATTTCAAAGTAACTATTTCGCTGCTATATATAATTTACCAGACAAAAAACGTTAAATAATTTATACAGCTGCATTTTCTGAAATTAAATTCATATAATATTTTAAATCTCTCATACATGCAAACTAAAATGCGTATAAATGAGTTGAAATATTTAAACTATTAACAAATTCTTCCCTTATACATTTGTTTGTGTTTCTAAATGAAATTCGAAATTCCTTAATTAGGAATAGGAAAGATTACAGCCTCAAAATTTTAAATCTAAGGATTTGCATTATGCATATTTATAGTATGTAGTTTTAGATATTTTACTACATTTAGTGAAAATTTAAAATAATTTTTTGGTAATATAGGTGATCATATTAATATATATATATATATATATATATATATATATATATATATATATATATATATATATATATATATATATATATATATATATATATATATATATATATATATATACATATACATATATAAAACCTAATAAGAATGTAAGGCTTCAGTGGCATGAAAGTCCATAAAAGGAGACAGCAAGTTATGCATGACATTTCAGACTATCCTTCAAATAGTTTTGACTATTGTAGGGTACTGAATTACGTTACAATTAAATAAATTATCATGAAATTTTAAATTAATTTACCTAGCAAAAAAGTATTTTATTTACTATCTAGCATTGTTAATCATCTGTGTCATATTTTGTGCTTTATATTCTAACCTGTATTCTGCATATGATTATTACTCCTAGAATGTTGTTGAATATATTTAAACTGAATACGAAGTCATTGATTTACACTACAAGGACACATTACTGAATAATGTAATTATAAAATACCATAAATTTTAATGTTATAAATAAATATATATATATATATATAGATGTATGTATATGTATATGTATATATATATATATGTAAATATATATATGTATATATATCTGTATATATACATATAGATAGATAAATAGATAGACAGATATATATATATATATATATATATATATATATATATATATATATATATATATATATATATATATATATATATATATATATATATATATATATATATATATATATATATATATATATATATATATATATATATATATATATATATATATATATATATATATATATATATATATATATATATATATATATATATATATATATATATATATATATATATATATATATATATATATATATATATATATATATATATATATATATATATATATATATACATATATATAACCGCTTACATTTATTAAACTATTGATAACGAATATTCTATAATTGTACCATGTTACCATATTATTAGCAAGCTTTATATCTTTTAATTCTTGAATGTAATGTCCCAAGAAATTTATGTTCACATATATAGAATTCGACAAAGAATACCGATTATTCATAACTATGTCAACTATTTGTACTTATTAAAACTTAGAAGTTATGCAATAAGCTTTATTTAAAAATAACCATTTTTCTGCTATATATAATTTACCAGACAAAACAAGTAAAATAATTTATACAGTTTCATTTTCTGAAATGAAATGCATATAATATTATAAGTCTCTTATATGTGCCCTAAAATACATGTAAATGAGTTGGGATATTTAACCTATTAACAAATTCTCACCTTATATATTTGTTGGTATTTCTAAATGGAATTCGAAATTGTTTAATTACGAATAGGAAAATTTAAAACTTCAAAATTTTAAATCCAAGGATTTGCATTATGTATATTTATATGCCTGACCTATTGACTATAGAAGGTATGAAATTATAGTTTTGTAATGATTATGTGGTTTCAGAAATTTTACTACACTTTTTGAAAATTTAAATCCATTTTAATGATAATAAAGTTGATCATATTAACACACACACACACACACACATATATATATATATATATATATATATATATATATATATATATATATATATATATATATATATATATATATATATATATATATATATATATATATATATATATATATATATATATATATATATATATATATATATATATATATGTGTGTGTGTGTGTGTGTGTGTGTGTGTGTGTGTATCGGGGGCGATACGAAGGAAATAATTTTTGTACTGCATGAGTTTAAATGCAAAATATGGAAAATTAAAAATTAAAATGGGATACATATGATAATATTTAGAACATGAATATATTTTCATCAGTAAGATATATTGAAGCCTTATTTCAAATGTCATTGATACTATTGTTTTGGCGGATTAAAAACGTTCTACTGAATTAATATTCCACAAATTAGTTAATTATAATTTATATATGTAATTACTGTGTATGTAAAATATATATAAATAAGAATAATTATTATTATATAATATATGCAATTATTAATTAATATACACTATTATTATTAATATATATGTAGGTTTTTGGTTTCAGTAGATTTAATTTGTAAAATTATGGCATTGTATTTTACATAAACAGATAGTACTAAAAACTGATATAGGGATTACATAGCTGATACATTATTCATTTGTATGAGTAATAATGGTATTATATGTGCAAATTAAGTTCTTTAAGTATAACATTTCCGTACAATTTATGTTGAAATATATCATCGCACTCATACTTGACGACTTAGCCGATTATTGTTGCATATAAATAATAGCTTTTTTGACGTACGAGGTTTTCTTTAAATGATCCTTTTGTTTTGATTGGCTCTGTTTAATTAGCTTGTGCCTGTAATTTGATTGGCTGGACGCAGGATCTTAAAACTATAAAAGCCCAATGTACCTCGTATTTCTTGATTATTCTCGCAATGAATTTTAAGCTGAACCTAATTTTTAATTTTAATTTTTCAAATTTAATTTTACATCTTGTACTAACTTAATGTTATTTCACTTATTATTTCTCTCATATACATTCACCTATATCTTCACTGTCTTGTACAGTAATTTAGTAATAAAAATAAATAAATAAATAAAAATTTAAATAAAAATAAATAAATAAATAAACAAATAAAAATTTAAATAAAAAAATAAATAAATAAATAAAAATTTCTTGCTATTCTTAAAGTTTCTTCTTTTTATTTTAAATGTATTTCATCTTAATTTATTTAACTTGTTATGTAAGGGCCTAGCAATTTATCTCATCCCATCACTAAGACCTGCATTTTTATACTTATTGTTTTTCATCTTAAAGAACTGGACACCTGATTTTGAATTCTTAACTTGCAATAGGGGATAAGGCCTTCGGCCAAGGTATAGCGGTCAACTCTTCAATAGCTCAATTTCTTGATTATTTTGGTGTTTTCAATAAAAGGTGTTTGCGATCTGCGACTTTTCATTATGCTTCAACACTTTCTTTTTTTTTTTTGTTTTTGGAAAAATATTGAAATGATCTCGTGAAAAGCTGTCATACATATTTTACATTTTATTCATTATTATTTTTCCTATTTTATACTTTCTTTTTTAAATTTATGATTAATACACCAATTTATGAAGATAATAATAATGTGTGTAATTTGCAAGTAGCATAAATTGAACAGTAATAATTATTCAAATTCAAAAAAGTAAAACAATCAACGTTTGACTTTTATTAAACTATTTCTAACGAATATTCTATAATTGTACTATGTTTTGTCGTATTATCATCAGATTTATATCCCTTACTTGTTGGATGTAATATCCCAAGAAAATAATGTTCACATATATGGAATTCGACAAAGAATATCGAGTATTCATAACTATGTCAACTATTTGTACTTATTAAAACTTAGAAGTGATGCAATGAGCTTTATTTGAAAGTAACCATTTCGCTGTTATATATAATTTACCAGACAAAACGCGTAAAATAATTTATACAGTTGCATTTTCTGAAATTAAATGCATATAATATTTTAAGTCTGATATATGTGTACGTAAAATGCATGTAAATGAGTTGGGATATTTAAACCATAAACAAATTGTTCCCTTAAACAGTTGTCGGTTTTTCTAAATAGAATTCGAAATTGCTTATTTAACCCTCAAAGCGGTTTGCACGTACAATTCCGCCGGTTGTCAGGTACAATTTTCGACCTCCAAAAACGTTCCAAAAATGGATGTATCGTACATTTCTGCCAGTGCTTTCCCCCATGGAGTTTTGAGTAGGAGGGTCAGGTCGATTTTAAAGGAACTGCACCTCTCTTTGACTGACATTTATTGAGGGATGCACCTCTATTCCCTGAAGCACAAAGACTCTGATAGCTTCTCATGGCTTTATCAATCTCTATTTCGAAGTATTTCGTTTGCGGTAACACATGTATCTCTAATTGCACCACTTAAATATCTTGGATGCCTTTCGTAAAAATGTATAATTAATTCTCTTAAAAATATTTTTATTCGTAATTTTAGAATCCATTATTTCTTATGGAATGATCTTCGAGAGTTGACGAGATTTATGTGTATTAAAAATTAACAATCTATAATGTCTATTTATATATCTATTTATAACCGGAAGTGAAGGTACAATACGATGGTGGGTTTCCCGTATTCCAATCTAGTCGACAAAGGGTGAAGTAAAAAATCATAGAACACTTTGGTCACTGACAGAATAGAAATTAAACATATTTTTTGGAGACTTTTTTTCCTCGGTGTGTTCCACTCGGTGGGTTAAGAATAGGAACAATTACAGCCTGAAAGTGTTAAATCCATATATTTGCAATATGTATATTTATATACCTGACTATAGACTATTGAATCAAGAAAAATATAGTTTTATAATAATTATGTAGTTTCAGATATTTTACTGCACTTATTGAAAATTTAAAATAATTTTTTTGATAATATAGGTGAGCATAATAATATATACATGTATAATAATATATAATGTGGTAAGGCGATATATAGAAAATGCTTTTTGCATTGTATTATTTTAGAATGTTTAATATGGAAAATTAACAATTAAAGTGAGATACATACACTAATATTTAGAACGTGAATATATTTTCATCAGAAAGATATATTGAAGCCTTGTCTCATTTGTTGTTGATGCTATTGTTTTGTCGGATTAAAAACGTGCCACTGAATTAATATCCTGTAAATTAGTCAATTATAATTAATCTATGTAATTATTATGTATGTTTAACACATAATAATAATAATAATAATTATATAATATATATATATATATATAAACTAGCCTTTTGGTTTCCTAAGTTTTAATTTAAAATATTGCGGTATTCTATTTGGTAATAACAGATAATAAAAACAGTTACAGGGATTACGTAGGTGAAGTGTTATTCTTTTGAATGAGCATTATTGGTTTTTATGTATTGAAATTAAGTTCTCTAAAAATAACTTTTGTCTACTGTTTCTGTGTTTTTTTTCGGGGAAATGCTGAAAGGTTGTTATGCAAATTTTCTATTTTATTAATTATTATTTTTACCATTTTATACTTTCTTTAAAATTACAGCATTCAGCCGTTTGCATTTATTAAATTATTTGTAACAAATATTATATATTTCTTCTATGTTGTTTAGATTATTATCAAGCTTTATATTTATTATTTCTTGAATGTAATGTCACAAGAAAATTATGTTCACATAAATGGAATTCAACAAAGAATACCGTGTATTTAAAACTATGGTAACTATTTGGACTTATTAAAACATAAAATGATGCAATGAGCTTCATTTGAAAGTAACCATTTCACTGCTATATATATTTTACCAGACATAAAATGTAAAATAATTTATACAGCTGCATTTTATGAATTTAAATGAATATAATATTTTAATTCTGTTTAACATGCAACCTAAAATGCATGTAAATGAGTTAGAATAGTTAAACTATTAACAAATTCTTCCCTTATACAGTTGTCGGTGTTTCTAAATGAAATTCCAATTTGCTTAATTATGAATAGGAAAGATTACAGCTTCAAAATTTTAAATCTAAGGATTTGCATTATTTATATTTATATGCCTTACTATAGACAATTGAATGAATAAAAATATAGTTTTTTAATAATTATGTAGTTTTAGATATTTTACTACACTTATTGAAAATTTAAAATAAATTTAATGATAAAATATGTGATACTACTAATATATATATATAATATATATATATATATATATATATATATATATATATATATATATATATATATATATATATATATATATATATATACTGCAGGATTAATACATAAATTTGAAATTAAATTGTCGTGTCAACCGTGATATTTTACCTAATTTGTTTTCAAAATTCTAATGTGTTGTCTATTGTAAATTACTGCATTTTTCATTGTAAAAATTGAAAACCAATTCCTGAATAAAAGGCAATGCCTATCTTAGATATTCATAACTTTACGCAAAATTATATTAAGTATTTAAAGATTTATGGTATGTCGGAATGCACACACACACACACACACTATATATATATATATATATATATATATATATATATATATATATATATATATATATATATATATCAGGTTTCCACTAACTGACACTAGAGTCCTGAGTACATTTTCATAGATTTATTCAAATCTTAGTGCACACTAATCATCAATCATCTTCTATGGCTTCACACATTGGTGCCTAACTTTTAACAAAGGCAGGCTTAGCTGCCTCGGGTGGCCACAGCTCTGTCTGCGGAATGTGCACACTGCTCTCTGCTACCGATCACTTCGCGTAAACCGTATTTATGTGGCTAACTCCTCAGGTCGCATCACTCTTAGTAACGAATCCCTAATTAAAATCTTTTGAAATTAATCTACAATTTAAATCTTGACATATATATATATATATATATATATATATATATATATAAAGCATATAATATAACACCGTTTTCATTTATAAATTAGATTATTTTATAAATCATTCGTCTTATTATTGATGGTAAATTAGTGGTATAATTTCAAACATGCTCCGTTTATTTTTGAAAGCCTTTTCATTTTTTATTTACTTTTATTTATTATCTTTAAATGTCCCTTTTGTGTTTTCCTTAATTGTTTCTAGAATTCAATTCGTCCTGCTCAATATTTGTCTACGTTACATGCTCAATCGAACCGCGGCTTTAATCTGCTTATTTATAATTACCCGCTTTCCGTTAATATAATATTCAAAGTTATCAGTTTAGGTTATTTACGATAGAACTTCCAAACCTTTAATGTCTTTAATCTATGCGGAGGAATTAAAATTTAACCATAGCATTTGAAAGTCGGTGATCTACTTTACCAGACAGTAGTAATCAGTGATGCAGAAATTAGCTTCATTAATAAAGACTTAAATTAATATTATTTTGACAGCGACTTTATTGTAAACAAATTGGCGTCAAACACAAGGAAATAACGAGCGCTGGAAGATATTGCATATAAAGGCAGACAAATGTGTCTGGGTTGTTCTGGTTAAATAATCTCACCTCATTAGTTTCTTGAAATATGAATACAGGGCATTAAATATTAATAGCCGTATAGTAATATTGTTCTTAGGATATATTAAATTTCATGGGATAAAGGTTATTTAAATTTGTAAATGTAATAAAAATATGACTTTAATTTTTCCTTTAGAGCACTTAATTATTCTTTAAATACTTCATACTAAATGCTAGTTATTAAACAGATTGATAGATAGAAATTCCTAGATCATTACCGATCCCTAAAGGAAGTTTATGGTAGAAGAGATCAAAATGTCAAAGATTCAATGGCAAAGATGCAATTTCAAGGGATAAAGGTTATTTTAATGTATAAATTTTAATAAAAATATGAATTTATTTTCCTTCCTTTAGAACACTTAATTATACTTTAAATATTTTTTGCTAAATGTTAGTTATTAAATAGATAGATAGATAGAAAATTCCTAGATCCTTACCGACCCCTAAATAATGTTTATGGTACAAGATATCAAAATGGCAAGGAAGATCTGAATCTACCATGAACAGTCTTATTAAAATATTAACAAACATTAAGACTTGATATATAAATACATAACGTCTACAACAAGCATTAAGGTACAATTAACATATGCGCCATTATTTACAGCGTATTGTCTAAACTACACCTGCCATTTATAAAATGTTATAAATAACACTACTCAACAATAAAGCATTCTTTTAGTTCGTTTTTATAGTTACAATATTTTAACATTTTCATAATACCATGTTAAACTCAAATTATTTTAAATACTTATTTATATTTCCTTTTATTAACACAATCATATATAAATAGCATATTTGCATACAGGCCCTTTATTCACATTAGTTTATACATATATATATATATATATATATATATATATATATATATATATATATATATATATATATTATACTAATTTATATATATAAATATATATATATATATATATAAATCATATATATATTATATATATATATATATATATATATATATATATATATATATATATATATATATATATATATATATATATATATATATATATTATATATATATATATATATATATATATATATATATATATATATATATATATATATATATATATATATATATATATATATATATATATATATATATATATATATATATATATATATATATATATATATACACCAAAAAATATACACATATATGTTCACAAACAAAAATATAAATATTTTTTGCACAGAATATCAGAATAAATAATTAATAAATAACAAACTATGTATAAACAGAGAAATATTTTTAAGAAGAAACAAGTGACTTAATGAAAAAAATTACTGTTCAGTAACTTATATATATGTTTAAATTTGTTCAGATACTGTTTAAAATTATCTATTCTTTGAAAATAATTTAAAAGTTTTCATAATAGTTTCAGTTTTTTTATCTAGTTATTTAATAAATATATTTCTAAATACATTCCTTCATTGTTTTAACTATGTGCACACACAAACATAAATATTTGTTTCACAAAATACCTTAAAAAACAATTAATAAATTGCTAGCTATCTATAAACAGAAGAAGCATTTGAGGATAAAAGTAAAAAAAGAGAAAATTTACTGGTTAGTAAGTTGTATATCAGTTTTAATTTGCTTAGATATTGCCTAAACTTATCTATTCTTTGAAAGTAATTTATCAGTTTTCATACGAAATTTCAGTTTTTTTACTAGTTGTTAAATAAATATATTTATAAATACATTTCTTCATTGTTTTAACCCACTGAACGGACGCATCGACAGGGGTTTGACAGCGAATTCCTGTTCAAAAACGGACCTGTCGACCCCTTCTCGTTCGCACTCGTATAACACACTTTTGATGAAAAAAAATATTGCAAAGCGATAATAAATGTAAGAAACTAATTTTACTTAACGGAACTCCTTTACCTTGCAGGGAAAATAATTTAAAAGTAGCCTGACAACTTTTAAACCGGCAACTCTAGTATGGTACGGTAAGTTCCGTCTGG
>CM063500.1:22753443-22810943 GCA_032207245.1 Pardosa pseudoannulata | reverse complement strand
TCCTTCTATGTCAGCTTTTTTACTCTGTACAGTTCCGCTCAATGGTGTATCTTTCTTCTATTATTTTTCGTTAATAAGTTCTAGCAATTTTTAATTGTAACTCGCTTAATTCTTAACACTCATTTTTAAACCTCACACACACACACACACACACACACACACACACATATATATATATATATATATATATATATATATATATATATATATATATATATATATATATATATATATATATTCGCAGCGGAGAATGACCGTTAGCTTCAGGAAGCAACGGGTGTTCCGAACAATACACGTTGTGTACTATGTTCCGGACTTAATTGAAAACTGTCTGTGAGCTGGAGCCAGCGCGTCTAAGACTTTGTGAGACTATTGAGTGAAAAGACTCGGGGACATGATTGTAAATTGAGCTAGATTACAGTGCCCATTAGCGGTAGCGAAAAGGGAAATTAATTTGTTTGGGTCGGCTGATTGAAAGACGGCTTTCCGGCCACATCTGGAAACATCTGGAAGGCGAGAAGTGACCGCAAGATTGCATCATCCTGATTTTCGAAGGTTCTAGAAGAATCGGGTGGAGCAAACAGGGACCGTTATGAAAGAAGAGTGGCGGAGCCAAGACGAAGCTTTTTCTTCTTGAGGCTTCTTCTTGAGAGTTGCTTTTGGAGCTGTTGTGTGGAGCTCGAGAGGAGTCCACTCGTCTCTCCTATTTCCGGAGTTTGCTTGTTTTAGAGATCGTCAGCGTCTCTGTTTGCTAAGAAGTCGACTTTCGACTTTGGGATCCCATTCCCGTTATCTTGCTATATCGTTTTACTTCGTGCATAGAAGTAGGTCGCTGAGCTCTATCCTTGCTCTCATTTTGGATCGTCTTGCATCCCGAGTTTCCTTCACGAACTCCAGCATGATACACACTCTGAGCGTTTGATTCTTGGTGTGAAAGCTGACTGTACGAATTGTCATAGGTGATAGTGTCAGCGTTCCGTATCGGCACTAATTAGCGAACTGTTCCAGTGAATTAGAACCTAGCCACATTGTACGCAGTAGCCACCCATCGTAATTGTGTGAATGATATCTCAGCACTAGATCCCAGAATATTTAAAAATCTACTGAACCTGTACATAGCTGTACATAATTTATTCACCTGAATAAAATATTTAGTCTAGATTAAACAGTTTTCTAAACTGTTTCATTGACACTTCGCCTACCATATCTCCAGTACGTTACAATGTATGTATGTATAAGTTGTTAGTACATAATGATTTAGCAGTTCACTTCTAAAAATGAAAATATCTTTCCTTAAATAATCTTGTCTTAGATTCATTATTTTTCGCTGCTCAAATAGTTTGCTCTCTTTTTAATATACCTCTTAATGGAATATTTTATTATTTAATGTGTCAAATGGAATTTTTTATTCATTAAAATGATTATTTAATACATTTAATTACAAAAAACTGCTAATTTTAACGACTTCTATTAGATTGATTTTAAAATTTGCATTAAATTAAAAAATATTGTTATATAACCAATTAATATCCATATTTTGTACTGGTTTGGAGCGGTAAGTCTACCATTTTGATATAGAATGGATAAAGAGATTGGGATATACTACGTAAATACTGTTTCGACAATTTAGTCAGCAAAGGAATTCGAACCTAAAAAGTCAGGTAAATAGCAGTGTCTTTTGGTTATATTTGAAAGTAATATAAGAAAAATTATAGAGTAAAAAAATTACAAGTATATATTAAAATCAACTAGTAATTAGAACTTATTTTGTACTAACGGAAAAATTCTAAAAGAAATGTAAAAATTAACTGCATAATTATGTTTGCATGTCACTTGGATTGATACCATAGTACAATTAAAATAGTTTTACATGTGACAAAACATTAATATCTTATAATATATCTCATTTCCTAAATTAAAACTGAATTTACAATTAATTAATCACAGTATTTCATTCATTTTCCAATTATGAGGGATTATCTGTGAATCCAATACATCATTTTACAACAGTAAAGTTTCATTCTTATTAAATATTTCATTCTGTTAATGCTAGATTGTTGCATAAATTGAGCATTATCAAATGGCATCTTTAGAATTCTAATAATTAGTACTTTTTATTGTTGTTCTCTTATTTAGGAAACTTTCCTAATAAGGATTCGATTATTTTATGGATAATGTTCATTGTATTTATCGATAACTTTCTTAAATTAAGAAAATTTAAAAATTTATTACTCACTTAGAGGGGAAAGATCTTTCCAAGTAATCCCTCAAATTGAGTAACATTATCCTTAAAGCTTTTTACATTATGTCTGATAATTCTCAGAAAAGTGATATCGCATTACAGTCGATATTCTTTCAATTCCCATTTGAAGCGGATTGCAATATAGGAAAATGATTTTACGATTCAAATTTTTAGTCCCAATGATGTCAATTTATTCATTATTTGATTACCTTTTAAGATATAGAATTTCATTTTCTTTGAAATTTCGTTTTGTATTTTGAAATTTAAGTATCATATTTTACTTTAATTCTTCTCAATTATGTGATTTAGTGTTTTATTTCTCCTTCATTATGTAAGTGGAACAATTATCTGATTTATATCATTAATTTGGAATTTAGAAGGTTATTCCTGGGACTGATGAAAAATTGGATTTCCTTTGGCAAATTTGGAGAAAATATTGGCGATATTTACTAAAACACAAATGTAATCCATCCAAACATTATATTTCTTGCTTTTTCTGGCGACTTTAATTAATCACAGTGCGCCATCGGGATAGAATTATATACTCTTACCTAATTAAGGAAAACGACTTGAAAACCGGCCATTTATATTTGTGTGCAATTAATTTCTTAATATTTTACAAACGCAACACCTCCAAATTATTAAAAATCAGCCATAGTTAACCATTAATGGTTTGTAATATTCAAATATTTTAAGCATTGTGCACTTTTAATATATAGGAAAAAGTGACACAAGGAGAGTTGGATGCAAATAACATATAAATTATAATATAGATACAGATTGTAGACGGGGAGATCATAAAAAAATGATAGGTAACCATAATCAAACCATTATCGCCAAGTTTTTGGCGGAACCCTTCAGTCAACCCTTATTTCGTTTCTATATATAATTTTTTGAATAATTTCTAAGGAAAATAAATTTTAAATATTTGGTGTAAAGTAGTATATTACTTTCACAATAACTTTTTTTTCTGTTAGTTTGATTCAAAATTCAAAATTCATTTATTTGAAGTATATATATATATATATTTATATATATATATATATATATATATATATATATATATATATATATATATATATATATATATATATATATATATATTTATATATATATATATATATATATATATATATATTATATATATATATATATATATATATATATATATATATGTATAATATATATATATATATATATATATACATATATATATATATATATATATATATATATATATATATATATATATATATATATATATATATATATATATATATATATATATATATATATATATATATATATATATATATACATATAATAGTTCGCAGATAAAATAGAATGTATTAAAATTTCAAGATAGCAAATTTGAATAAGCTAATGATAGATACACTATTTTACACTTACACTTTTCTATTCAATCTTCTAATTTTAATTAGGATTTAAATGCCTTCTCATATATGACTTGTTTTACATCCATCATAATAAAAAATGTAAGTTCTGGAAATTAATTACTAGAACGGACACCACACATTAAATAAATACCAATTAATTGCTTTGTGTAAAATTTTCAACAAACTTCAAACGATGATTTACATAGAGAAGGATTTATTGAAAGATGTCTGGATATCTATAGAAAAGTTTGCAATTTCAAAAGTACTTATATTTAGATTCACCTTTTGAATTGCACAAAAATAATATAAAAATTTGCTGTAAATAAATAAATTACTTTCAAAACAACTTTTTTTCTGATGTTAGTTTGTCTCAAAATCAGAAATTCATTTATTTGAAGCATATTTATATAAAATATTTTGTTACATTAGCAGCAGATTAAATAGAATGTATTAAAAGTTCAAGATAGTGTATTTACATAAGCTAATGATAGAAAAACTATTTTACACTTACACTTTTTTATTCAATCTCCTAATTTTATAAGGATTTTTAAAAAACCTTCTCGTATATAACTTGTTTCACATTTGAACATTCATCGTATGGAGAAATGTATGTTCTGAAAACTAATTGCTAGAATGTGCAGGCCTCTACACATTAAATAAATACAAATCAAACACTTTGTAAAATTTTTAACAAACTTTAAACAATGATTTACATAGAGAAGGATTTATTGAAAGACGTCTGGATATCTATGGAAAAGTTTGCTATGTGAAATGTACATAAATTTAGATCCACCTTTTGAATTTCAAGAAAATTATTTAAAATTTTTCTCTAAAGTAGTTAATTACATTCAAAACAACTTTTTTTTTCTGTCAGTTTGACTTAAAAATTACAAATTCATTTATTTGAAGCATATTTATATAAAATATTTTCTTACACTAGAAGCAGATTAAATAGAATATATGAAAAGTTCACGGTAAGGTATTTCTTTAAGCTAATGATAGAAACACTATTTTACACTTACACTTTTCTATTTAATATCCTAATTTTTATTAGGACTTTTAAAATGCTTTCTGACATACACTCAAGATGCAAAACATTATGATCACCCCTACATTTTGCAATGAACTCGCCTGGATGACGTGGAAGACACGTGATCAGGTGGAAGTGGTATTTAATTACTGCTGGAGTGTCTGGAAAGCCATTCTTTCATTTACTTCTGTGTGTATTGGGAAAGGCCGCGGATCTAAGAGAATTTGACACAGGGCAAATTGTAATGGCTCGAAGCTTCGGAACAAGTATTTTCGAAATTGCACAACTCGTTGGTTGTTCGTGATCTACAGTTGTTAGTACTTATCGAAAGTGGATGGATGACGGTGAAGCCAACAAAAGACAACATGGTGTTGGGCGTCTACATGCTATCAAAGAAAAAGGTCGTCGGAGACTGTCTCGCGTGGTGAAGAGTGGTGGAGCCAGACATTGACTCAGGTGACAAACCAAAACACAATGCGGGGCTAAGTAGAATAGTATCGGAGCCCACTGTTCAGTGGACACTGTTGGATATGTGGCTACGCAGCAAACGTCCCACTCGTGGGATGTCATGTGACGGCAGCTCAAAGTTGAAAGACCACCAATTCAAAATATTTCGGATTTGCTTAACCATTGCTTAAACATATGGTACAATCTGCGGTTCGGCCATCTACCAAGGACTTGTTGCATCCATGCCAAGGCAGGTTAAAACTGTGTTGAGCGCCAGAGGTGGGCCAACTCATTATTGACATTTGACCATAATGTTTTGGCTCTTGAGTGTATAACTGGTTTCACATCTATCATTTAAAAATTGTTAGTTCTGGAAATTAATTGCTAGAAATGACACCACACATTAAATAAATACCAATTAAACAATTTGTTCAAATAATTGTTGTAGCAAACTTTAAACAATGATTTCGTAGAGAATGACTTATTTAAATAAGTCTGAATATCTATAGAGAAGTTTGCTACGTGAAAAGTACTAAATTTAGATTCACCTTTTGAATTACAAGAAAATAATTTTAAATTTAAGTAAAAGAAATTTTATTATCAAAACATTTTTTTTACCCTTTTTGTATTACTACTTATCTTTTTTTGTTTCTTTGAACAATTAAAAATTATCTGTGAGTAAAATAAGAAAAAAAAACCTGGTATGTACGTTATTTTAAATCTATAATAATATCATATTAAAATTTTGTTTTAAATCAAATTCAAGGAAATTGCTAATTATAATGCTTGTTGAAAAGAAATTTAAATCTGGAATATTAAGAAATACTTGAAAGCTAATGAGAAAAATAGATGAAGAAAAAGTTATATTACATTGAAAATGTACTTCTCTATTTAGAGTTTATTTTACGAATGAATTTATGTACGATTTTTGGCTTCAAAGGAAGGTTTTTCAAAAGCAAAAATGAAACACCTTTGCCAAATACTTTACTAAGGATGAAGTTATGTTAAATATTTTTATTAAAACGGAGTAATGATAAATAAGAGGGTAATTTGGACTTCTAACATACCAGTCTTACTCTTTAAATATACTAGTAAAAGGCTTTAAACGTCGAGGAAAGAGCGAGATTAGAATAAAAAACAACTTTTTTTTTACCATAACGAATCTTTATAGTTAGCCTTGATAATTAAAAGACAGATATACATTTATAACAAGAAATTATTTTCTTATTAAAATTACATATTTTATAGCTTGATGAATGCAGATAAAATTGTTTTGATATTATTACTAGATATTTTATTAATTTAATAGCTGATAAATGTTTCATTTTCATTAAAATTTCTCCTGACTCATTAGTTTTGAAGTAAACGAAGGAGAAGTGTAGGTAAATCATAATGAATGTAAATACATTTTTAATGATAAGTACACTTTAGGCAATATTACGTTATATATAATAACACTTGTCACGCATTTTGTAACTGGTAAATATTATCTTTAAATTTTGTTTAAATTTAAAAATTACCAAAAGAAGAGAAATGTTTGCATTTTCTTTAAAATTTCTTCTGACTCATACGTCTTGAAAAAAACCAAGGAGAAGAATAGGGAAATCAATATTAATGTAAATATGATTTTATTATTGCATAATGAGTACACTTTTTGTAATATTACGTTATATTTAATAACTATTGTCACACATTTTGTAACTGGTAATTATTCTCTTTAAATTTTGTTTAAATTTAAAAATCACCAAAATAAGAGAAATGTTAGATTTTGATTAAATTCTCTCCTGATTCATAAGTCTTGAAGTAAACGAACGAGAACTACAGGGAAATCAATGTTTCTGTAAATACGCTTTAATTATTGCATGATAAGTACACTTTTGGCAATATTGAGTTATATTTAACAACTCTTTTTACACATTTTGTAACTGGTAAGTTTTCTCTTTAAATTTTGTTTAAGTTTAAAAATCACCAAAATAAGAGAAATGCTGGATATCATTAAAATTGCACCCGACTCATACGTCTTGAAATAGACCAAGGAGAAAAATAAGGAAATCAACTTTAATATAAATACGTTTTCATTATTGCATGATAAGTACACTATTGGTAATATTGCTAACTCTTGTCAGGCATTTTGTAACTGGTTACTTTTCTTTTTAAATTTTGTTTAAATTTAAAAATCGGCAAAATAAAAGAAATGTTGGATTTTCATTAAATTAAGTTACGTTTAATAACTCATGTCACGCATTTTTTAACTAGTTTTCTCTTTAAATTTTGTTTAAATTTCAAAATCACCAAAATAATAGAAATGTTGTATTTTCATTAAAATTTCTCCTGACTCATACGTCTTGAAATAAACCAAGGAGAAAAATAAGGAAATCCACATAATGTAAATATGTTTTTATCATTGCATGATAAGTACACTTTTATTAATATTGCTTTTTATTTAATAACTTTTGTCAGGCATTTTGTAACTGGTTAATTTTCTCTTTAATTTTGTTTAAATTTAAAAATCGCCGAAATAATGTTGGATTTTCATTAAATTTTCTCCTTATTCTTAAGTCTTTAAGTAAACTAAAGAGAAGTATAGGTAAATCAACATGAATGTAAATCACTTTTAATTATTGCATGATAATTACACTTTTGGCAAAATTACGTTATATTTAAAAACTCTTCTCAAGCATTTTGAAACTGCTAAGGTTTCTCTTTAAATTTTGTTTAAATTTAAAAATCCCCAAAATAAGAGAATTGTTGGATTTTCATTAAAATTGCACACGACTCATACGTCTTGAAATAGACCAAGGAGAAAAATAAGGAAATCAACTTTAATATAAATACGTTTTCATTATTGCATGATAAGTACACTATTGGTAATATTGCTTTTTATTTAATAACTTTTGTCAGACATTTTGTAAATGATTAGTTTTCTCTTTAAATTTTGGTTAAATTAAAAAATCACCAAAATAAAAGAAATGTTGGATTTTCATTAAAATTTCTTCTGATTCATAAGTCTTGAAGTAAATGAAGGAAAAGTATAGTAAAATCAACATTAATGTAAATTCGTTTTAATTTCTTGCATGATAAGAACACTTTTGGCAATATTACGTTATATTTAATAACTCTTGTCAGGCATTTTGTAACTGGTAAGTTTTCTCTTTAAATTTTGTTTAAATTTAAAAATCACCAAAATAAGAGAAATGTTGGATTTTCATTAAAATTTCTCCTGACTCATACGTCTTGAAATAAACCAAGAAGTATAGGGAATTCAACATTAATGTAAATACGTTTTAATTATTGCATGATAAGTACACTTTTGGCAATATTATGTTATATTTAATAACTTTTCTCACGCATTTTGTAACTGGTAATTTTTCTCTTTAAATTTTGTTTAAATTTAAAAATCACCAAAATAAGAGAAATGTTGGATTTTCATTAAAATTTCTCCTGACTCATACGTCTTGAAATAAAGCAAGGAGAAAAATAAGGAAATCAATATTAATGTAAATACGTTTTTATCATTGTATGATAAGTACACTTTTGGTAATATTGCTTTTTATTTAATAACTTTTGTCAGACATTTTGTAAATGATTAGTTTTCTTTTTAAATATTGTTTGAATTTAAAAATCAGCAAACTAAAAGAAATGTTGGATTTTTATTAAAATTTCTCCTGATTCATATGTCTTCAAGTAAATGAAGGAAAAGTATAGTGAAATCAACATTAATGTAAATGCGTTTGAAATCTTGCATGATAAGAACACTTTTGGCAATATTACGTTATATTTAATAACTGTTGTCAAGCATTTTGTAACTGGTAAGTTTTCTCTTCAAACTTTATTTAAATGAAAAATCCCCAAAATAAGAGAAATGTTTGATATTCATTAAAATTTCTCCTGACTCATAAGTCTTGAAGTAAACGAAGGAGAAGTATAGGGAAATCAACATTAATGTAAAATTCTTTTTAATTATTGCATGATAAGTATACTTATGGCAATATTACGTTATATTTAATAACTCTTGTCACGCATTTTGTAACTGGTAAGTTTTCTCTTTAAATTTTGTTTAAATTTAAAAATCACCAAAATAAGAGAAATGTTGGATTTTCATTAAAATTTCTCCTGACTCATAAGTCTTGAAATAAACCAAGGAGAAAAATAGGGAAATCAATCAGTGACATTTTCATTATTACATGATAAGTACACTTTTGGTAATATTACGTTTTATTTAATAACTCTTGTCAGGCATTTTCTAACTGGTAACTTTTCTCTTTAATTTTTGTTTAAATTTAAAAATCACCAAAATAAACCACTTTATAAATATTCATTTTATTCATGCTATTAAAAATTTTATTTTTATGTTACTTTTTAGACTTTAGATAAACATTTATATAGAGCTTCTTAAACTTATACAATAAAATATGCATTTGTTTCTGAAAAACGAATAAATTTCTAAAACAAGAAATTAAGAGATTTTGTGTCACTAAAACATATTCCTTTTAATTAATATTATATTTATCTGAAATCGTAAATAAAATACTCATTTAAAAAGGATTTTCTTACAAAGCATTTATTTTTATAAATATTTATTTAAAATTATTATAATTATAAACATTTATTATTATAATTACTTTTAATTATCACTATTATAAATTGTACAATACATTTACAATACATTTATTACACATAATATATATTTGATAAATTTTAAACGTGTTTGATACACATAAATAAACCAAATAAGTTTCAAATATTCATAAAAAAGACAATTTCAATAATAATATTTTTTTAATTGTATTAATACCAATTGTGTTGTACGTTGAGGTTAAAGCTATATTCAGAAGAATTTAATATATATTAACAAACCTCCGTTCTCATCTAAAGTTATGTAATGAATTCCAGAAAAACTGCAAAGATATCTTAGTTTTCAATGAATTTTATATGTCAGCACAAGTTTACAAGAAGACACCTTATATTCAACATTCAATCTACGATTAAAATGTCATATGAATTTCATTATAATCATCGACTAAAATATAATTTTCTTTGATAATTACTCTCCTCAGATTTGAGGATCTTTATTTTATAAGCATTTAAATTCCAAATAGAGAACAATTTTCCGAAAGATATATAAATTTTGAATTTCTCAGTATCCGCTGTCAGCTCAACTCTAGAAGAAGACTTATCTTGTTGAACATTTGATCTACCCACAAAAGGTCATATGAATTCCATTATAATGATCGATTGAAGTTACTTTTTTTTATAATTATTTTAGTCAGAGTTTAGGATATTTACTTTATAAGAGTTTAATTTCCAATTAAAGAAGAACTTCCTGCAACATATATAAATTTTGAATTGCTCAGTATTCACCGTCCGCACATATATAGCGGAAGATATCTTATATTAAACATTCGATCTACTGATAAAATGTCATACAAATAGCATTATAAGGTTCGATTGAACTCACATTTCTGTTACAATATTACTCTACTCAGAGTTCAGGATATTTCTTTTATATGAGTTTAATTACTAAGTACAGAACTATTTTTCAAAAGATAATTAAATTTTGATTTGATAAACATTCACTGTCAGCACAAATCTAAAAGAAGACACCTTATATTAACTATTCGAGCTACTGACAACACGCCATATGAATAACATTATAACGATCGATTGAATTTACTTTTATTTATTATTAATTTCGTCAGAACTAAGTATATTTAGTTTATAAATTTTTAATTTCCAAATAAAGAAAAATTTCCTAAAAATACTGAGTACAGAACTATTTTTCAAAAGATAATTTAATTTCCAAATAAAAAAAAATTTTCCGAAAAATACTGAGTACAGAACTATTTTTCAAAAGATAATTAAATTTTGATTTGATAAACATTCACCGTCAGCACAAATCTAAAAGAAGACACCTTATATTAACTATTCGAGCTACTGACAACACGCCATATGAATAGCATTATAATGATCGATTGAATTCACTTTTATTTATTATTAATTTCGTCAGAACTGAGTATATTTAGTTTATAAATTTTTAATTTCCAAATAAAGTAAAGTTTCCTAAAAATACTCAGTACAGAACTATTTTTCAAAAGATAATTAAATTTCAAAAGATAATTTAATTTCCAAATAAAAAAAAGTTTCCTAAAAATACTGAGTAAAGAACTGAGTATATTTAGTTTATAAATTTTTAATTTCCAAATAAAGTAAAGTTTCCTAAAAATACTGAGTACAGAACTATTTTTCAAAAGATAATTAAATTTCAAAAGATAATTTAATTTCCAAATAAAAAAAAGTTTCCTAAAAATACTGAGTAAAGAACTGAGTATATTTAGTTTATAAATTTTTAATTTCCAAATAAAGAAAATTTTCCTAAAAATACTGAGTACAGAACTATTTTTCAAAAGTAAATAAATTTTGATTTGATAAACATTCACTGTCAGCACAAATCTAATAGAAGACACCTTATATTAACTATTCAAGCTACTGACAACACGCCATATGAATAGCATTATAATGATCGATTGTATTTACTTTTATTTATTATTAATTTCGTCAGAACTGAGTATATTTAGTTTATAAATTTTTAATTTCCAAATAAAGAAAAGTTTCCTAAAAATACTGAGTACAGAACTATTTTTCAAAAGATAATTTAATTTCCAAATAAAGAAAAGTTTCCTAAAAATACTGAGTACAGAACTATTTTTCAAAAGTAAATAAATTTTGATTTGATAAACATTCACTGTCAGTACAAATCTAACAGAAGACACCTTATATTAACTATTCGAGCTACTGACAACACGCCATATGAATAGCATTATAATGATCGATTGAATTCACTTTTATTTATTATTAATTTCGTCAGAACTGAGTATATTTAGTTTATAAATTTTTAATTTCCAAATAAAGTAAAGTTTCCTAAAAATACTCAGTACAGAACTATTTTTCAAAAGATAATTAAATTTCAAAAGATAATTTAATTTCCAAATAAAAAAAAGTTTCCTAAAAATACTGAGTAAAGAACTGAGTATATTTAGTTTATAAATTTTTAATTTCCAAATAAAGTAAAGTTTCCTAAAAATACTGAGTACAGAACTATTTTTCAAAAGATAATTTAATTTCCAAAGATAATTTAATTTCCAAATAAAAAAAGTTTCCCTAAAAATACTGAGTAAAGAACTGAGAGAAGTACTACAATTTATCTCGTAATACTAAATCTCTTTTTTTCTTCTGCGGGGTACTACATTCTTATTTGTTCGTTGCAAGGGTATATTTCAATAGTTGAACTAAATTTTCTATCTTTTAGTTTTATATGTTAAAGAAACATTTTCTTTACTTTACGTAAATGTGATGCTCCTTCATAAAGATATGTTTTTACTTTATAAATATTTTATCATACATATAGCGAATATTTTTGTATTAAAATATCTTTCTCTTGTAGGAGGAATTTATTGGGATAATTTCTTTATTTCCTTACTCGATTCTTACGTTATATATTTTTTTGTTTTTCTGCAGTTGTGTAATTCTTAGTAATTTGTATGTACCATAACTTTACAGTATTTAAAATGTTTATTACAAATTTGTTGACACATAACATAAGTGAAAGTGATCACATAACTTTCAAAATGTAAATGTAAAACAAAGAAAACATAAAAGTTTCAAGATATATTATTTATATTTTATTTATAACAATATATGTGTACTTTTATAGGTATTAAGAACAATTTTCAGGTATTAAGAAGAAGTATTACAATTTGTCTCGTAATACTAAATCTTTCTTTTTTCTTCTGCGGTGTACTACATTCTTATTTGTTCGTTGCAAGGGTATATTTCAATAGTTGAACTAAATTTCCTATCTTTGAGTTTTATATGTTAAAGAAACATTTTTTTACTTTACGTAAATGTGATGCTCCTTCATAAAGATATGTTTTTCCTTTATAAATATTTAACATACATATAGCGAATATTTTTGTATTAAAATATCTTTCTCGAGTATGAAGAATTTCCTGGGATAATTTCTTTATTTCCTTACTCGATTCTTACGTTATATATTTTTTTGTTTTTCTGCAGTTGTGTAAGTCTTAATAATTTGTATGTATCATAACTTTACAGTTTTTAAAATGTTTATTACAAATTTGTGTACGCATAACATAAGTGAAAATGATCACATAACTTTCAAAATGTAAATGTAAAACAGGAAAACCTAAAAGTTTCGTGATATATTGTTTATATTTCATGTATAACAATATATTTGTACTTTTAAACGTATTAAGGAGAATTTTCAAACATTAAGAAGGAGTACTACAATTTGTTTCGTAATACTAAATCTTTTTTTTTCTTCTGCGGGGTAATACATTCATATTTGTTCCTTGCAAGGGTATATTTCAATAGTTGAACTAAATTTAATATCTTAGACTTTTATATGTTAAAGAAACATTTTCTTTACTTTACGTAAACGTGATGCTTCTTCATAAAGATATGTTTTTCCTTTATAAATATTTTATCATACATATAGCGAATATTTTTTGTATTAAAATATCTTTCTCGTGTATGAAGAATTTCCTGGGATAATTTCTTTATTTGCTGAACACGATTCTTACTTTATATATTCCTTTGTTTTTCTGCAGTTTTGTAATTCTTAGTAATGTGTATGTTTCATAACTTTACAGTATTTAAAATGTTTATTACAAATTTGTTGACACATAACATAAGTGAAAATGATCACATAACTTTCAAAATGTAAATGTAAAATAGGAAAACATAAAAGTTTCGTGATATATTGTTTATATTTCATGTATAACAATATATTTGTACTTTAATACGTATGAAGGAGAATTTTCAGGCATTAGGAATCAGTACTACAATTTATCTCGTAATACTAAATCTTTTTTTTCTTCTGCGGGGTACTACATTTTTATTTGTTCGTTGCAAGGGTATATTTCAATATTTGAACTAAATTTCCTATCTTTGAGTTTTATATGTTAAAGAAACATTTTCTTTACTTTACGTAAATGTGATGCTAATTCATAAAGATATGTTTTTCCTTTATAACTATTTTATCATACATCTAGCGAATATTTTTGTATTAAAATTATTTCCTGAAATCAATTCTTAAGCTATATATTCCTTTGTTTTTCTGCAGTAGTGTAATTCCTAGTAATTTGTATGTTTCATAAATTACAGTATTTAAAATGTTTATTACAAATTTGTTTACGCTTAACATAAGTGAAAAAGATGATTTTCAAAATGTATATGTAAAGAGAGAAATCATAAAAGTTTCTTGATATATTATTTATATTTCATAAATAACAATATAATTGTACTTTTATTTTTCTCAGTATATATTTTCATTCATCACATTTATTTTTAGTACCGGGTGACCGAGCTCCGCTCGGAGAAAACAGGTATCGAAGCTAATTCGAAGATTTAAATTTTCAATTGTGATTTATCAAAATACATGCCATAAGAAAATTTGTGAAACCATTAGTGAAAAGAGTACCGGTTAAAGTGCACCATTGTAAACTATTCTAAGCAAAGTTGCTTGGAAAGGGAACTATTCTGTCATCTTGGTGGTTGTAAGCGGTGCTAGGTTTCACGATGCATCCTTTCAGCTTTTCATTCGTAACAGAGGTATTCAAAACGTGTCGCAGTATTTTTCTCAAATCAGCATCGATGGGCAGCGGGTTGTCGACTGGATCGCAGACTAATAGTTGACGTTTTCCATAGCTTGCTTCGTAAATTAATAGCATCCAGTGTTCGCCTCTATCCATTTGAGCTCTCTTGTGAATGGGAATGAGTAGCACGTCGAATTCTTGTTGAACGCCGTATAGATAGTTGGAGGCCTTGTTCTGGTCGCTGATATCGTTGAGAAGAGCCATTCCTTCATAAGCGCCATCCGCTGTTGTATCGTAGAAGCGTGCGACAAATTCAGGGTGAAGTACGGCAACTTTGACGGTCGGGTAAGCTTGTTCGGCGTAATGGAGAAGCATTCTGACAATGACGGTATCTTCTAGTTGTCCATTTGCGGGTATAATTGAGTTGATCGCTTGTTGTTCCAAAATTTCGGCTCCTTGAAGCATTTCATGTAGAGGTGCGTTCTGCATGTTGAAAATGTAGCTTGAAATCTGAGGAATGTTGAAATGTCGAACTTTGTTGACGGTGATTTGAAATCGAAATCAGTTCCTTAACATGTTCGCTGCCACCGACGCACTGGCGCGTCAGAGCGGCACCTCCTGGTATGCCGACGACGCACTAACGCGGCGACGGACTTTGATAAGTTATATGCTCTGTGTTTAGTGTGGCTTTGGAAATTGAACTGCGAGGTTGTTTCGGCACGTTGGTGAAGCATTATTTTTTAATTTTTTGTGGTTGGTTTTCAAAATTTTTGTTTGCATTATTTTTTTTTACTATATCGTTTATGTGTTATATATACTTTGCTACATTAATTTAATATTTAGAGTTGATAGAAAATAAAAATGGAAACCGATATTAAGGAATAAAGACAAATCAATAAAGACTTTTATTATTATTATTATTATTAATTCGTCAGAACTACAGCCAATCGATTCCTCGTGGTCGAAAACCCCCGGGTACCAATTTTCACTTGGTTTGGACGCATGAGAAAAAAGTTTGCCCTCACCGAGGTTCGAACCCGGCCCTATCTGTAGCGCCGAACTACGTGACCTTAGCTAGTCAAAACCGATGCCAATCGATTTCTCGTGACCAAAAACCACAGATCCCCAATTTTACTACAGTTTATTAATTCTGGGGCGATTTTAGAATTGACAACCATTCCTCGTATTATAGTATAGGATATGTTAGTTGTTCATATGTCTAGCAGTTGACTAAAATATCAGAAAATTTCTCACTTAAATGAAACATTTTTATTTCCTATCTATAGAGCGATATTTCATTTAATGTTTCAGAAAAATAGTAATTAATAATTCTGCACGATTTATTTTTCCCTACATTTAAGCATTTATTTTCATATTATTTTGTTTAAACTTATATATTGTATCTCATTTGTAATCGAATTTCTTTCTATTGAATTGTAATAATTATTTTATATTTAATGCTTAGCCAATATAGAAGATTATCTCGGAAATTTTGGATTTATATACTTTAATAAAATCATGAAATCGTACAATGTAAAACAGAAAAATATATCAGTATATTGAGTTTTTTATGTTTTGATACAGCTTCTTAAAATTTTATTTTCTTATTTTCTACCAATTTATTCTTTGTAAGTAACATGTTTCATTTATTTTTTATATTTTAGTTCTGTATATAACTAGTACTTGATTAAAATAGCAGAAGATTTCATATTTTAGTGAAACATTTTTATTTCCTATCTAGAGGGCCATATTTCATATAAAGTGTAAGAAAAAAAATATTTAATAATTCTGCATGATTTATTTTCTCTAAATTTAAGCATTTATTATCATATTATTGTGTTTGAACTTATATGTTGTATATAATTTGTATGTACATAGAAACTCTTTCTCTTGAATTATATTAATCGTTTAATTCTTAGCCAATATTGAAGATTATCTCGGAATGTTTGGATTTATATACTTTAATAAAATCATGAAATCGTACAATGTAAAACAGAAAAATGTATCAGTATATTGAGTTTTTATGTTTTGATACAGCTTCTTAAAAGTTTTCTTTTCTATCAATTTATTCTTTGTAAGTAACATGTTTCATTTATTTTTTATATTTTACTTCTGTATATAACTAGTACTCGATTAAAATAGCAGAAGGTTTCATATTTCAGTGAAACATTTTTATTTCCTATCTAGAAAACCATATTTCATATAATGTGTAAGAAAAAATTATTTAATAATTATGCACGATTTATTTTCTCTAAATCTAAGCATTTATTTTCGTATTATGGTGTTTGAACTTATATAGAAATTCTTTTTCTTGAATTATAATAATTATTTTATATTTAAGGCTTAGTTAATATTGAAGATTATCTCGGAACTTTTGGATTTATATACTTTAATAAAATCAATGAAATCGTACAATGTAAAACAGAAAAAAATATATCAATATATTGAATTTTTTTTATATTTTGATACAGCTTCTGAAGAGTTGAAATATTCTTTTGTATCATTTTATTCATTGTAAGTAACATATGTATCATTTATTTTTATATTTTAGTTGTGTATATGTCTAGCAGTTGAATAAAATATCAGAAAATTTCTTATTTAAATGAAATATTTTTATTTCCTATGTAGAGAACGATATTCCATTTAATGTTTAAAACAAATAGTAATTAATAATTCTGCAAGATTTATATTTTTCCTTAAATTTAAGCATTTATTTTCATATTATTTTGTTTGAACTTATGTTATATATAATTTGTATGTGTAATAAAATCTCTTTCTCTTTAATTATAATAATTATTTTATATGTAATGCTTAGCCAATATGAAAGATTATTTCGGAAATTTTGGATCTATATACTTCAATAAAATTAATGAAATCGTACACTGTAAAGCAGAAAAAATATATCAATATATTTAGTTTTTTTTCTCTATGTTTTGATACAGTTTCTAAAAAGTTTTCTTTTTTCTTTTCTATCATTTTATTCTTTGTAAGTAACATAAATATAGTTTTCTTCTTTCATTTAATAAATTGTTCTACCTTGTCTCTGAATAATAAATATTCTACCGAAGTCTGTGGAATAAAATGATAATAGTTTGGAACTTTTAAATATTTATAATTTTAAATATTTATAATTTAAATACTTATAATTTTTTTATCTTTTTCATAACATATGTAATATCTTTTTTAATTGGTATCAAATTCCTTTCTATACTATAATGACTAATGTCTCTTTGAGTGATACCAGAGAATGAAAACTAAAAGCATTTTTTCCGAAGATGAGACTATTAATAGAAACGAAATTGAAGTGAAACCCACTATTCATTGTCAATATGTTCTAAACTACAAAATAATCCAATGAAAAAGTTTTCTTGTAATTTCAGGAACATTTTTAGCAACTTCCTTTCTATAATATAGTGACTAGTGTTACTTTTAGTGATACCAGAGGATGAGAACTAAAAGTATTTCTCAAGAAGATAGATTTATGGAAACGAAATTGAAGTAAAACCCACTATTCGTTTTCAATAAGTTATAAAATTCAAAATAATGGAATGAAAACGTTTTCTTTTAATTTCAGGAACATAAAAGTTTTGTCAAAAATATATTGTTTCAAAATACATTAGTGTACATTATTATACCTGAAATTTTACAAACTAAATATATGCATAGAAGTAAAACGTCAAAAATTCATATTTAAATCTCATATGCAGATACCTTTTTTATTCATAAATAAAGTAATATTAAATATTAAAATATTAAGTGCACTGACTTCTACAAAATATGAATTGAAAATTCAGTAACATTTTGCAACATTGCAGACTAAATCTAAGGAATATAGGAAGGCAAATAACTTGATAACTTAATAATATCAAATACGAAATAGTTTAATATAATATATGAATATAGAATTTTGCCCATGTATGTAATTATTAAACCTTTAGATTGATTTTTCAGACTCTCTAGTAGACAGTCCTGTTTTCTTCTTTCTTTTAATAAATTGTTCTACCTAGTCTCTGCATCAAAATTATTCTACCTAAGTCTTTAGAATAAAATAATAACAGTTTGGAACTTTTAAGGATAATATATATATTTTATATTTTTCATAAGATATTTAATATTTGTTTAAATTGGTAGCCACTTCATTTCTATACTATAATGATTAGTGTTACTTTTAGTGATACCAGAGAATGAGAATTAAATGTATTTTTTAAGAAGATGAGATTATTTATGGAGATGAATTTGAAGTAAAACTCACTATTCATTGTCAATAAGTTCTAAAATACAAAATAATGGTTTTCTTTTAATTTCAGGAACATAAAAGTTTTGTCAAAAATATATTGTTACAAAATACATTAGTATACATTACTATATCTGAAATTATGCAAACTAAATATCTGCATCGAGGTAAAACGTCAAAAATTCATATTTAAATCACATATGCAGTTACCTTTTTTATTCATAAATAAAAAAATATTGAATATTATAATATTAATAGCACTGACTTCTACAAAATACGAATTCTAAATTCGGTTTTATTTTACAACATTGCAGACTAAATCTAAAGAATAAAGGAATTCAAATAACTTGATAACTTAATAATATCAAATACGAAATAGTTTAATATAATATATGAATATAGAATTTTGAACATGTATGTAATTATTAAACCTTTAGATTGATTTTCCAGACTCTAGTAGACAGTCCTGTTTTCTTTTTTTCTTCTAATAAATTGTTCTACCTTGTCTCTGTATCAAAATTATTCTAAGTCTTTAGAATAAAATAATAATTGTTTGGAACTTTTAAGGACAATATATATAACTTTTTATATTTTTCCTAAGATATGTAATATTTATTTAAATTGGTAGCAACTTCCTTTCTATACTATAGTGACTAGTGTTGCGTTTAGTGATACAAGAGAATAAGAACTAAAAGTATTTTTTCGAAGATGAGACTATTTATTGAAATGAAGTTGAATTGAAACCCCCTATTCATTGTCAATAAGTTCTAAAATACAAAATAATGGTTTTCTTGTAATTTCAGGAACATAAAAGTTTTGTCAAAAATATATTGTTTCAAAATACATTAGTATACATTACTATACCTGAAAGTTTGCAAACTAAACATATGCATCGAGGTAAAACGTCAAAAATTCATATTTAAATCTCATATGCAGTTACTTTTTTATTCATAAATAAAGAAATATCGTATATTAAAATATTAAGTGCACTGACTTCTACAAAATACGAATTCTAAATTCGGTTTCATTTTACAACATTTCAAACTAAATCTAAAGAATATAGGAAGGCAAATAACTTGCTAACTTAATAATATCAAATACGAAATAGGTTAATATAATATATATAGAATTTTTAACATGTATGTAATTATTAAACATTTAGATTGATTTCCTAAGACTCTCTAGTAGACAGTCTTGTTTTTTTTTCTTTCTTTTAATAAATTGTTCTACCTTATCTCTTTATCAAAATTATTCTACCTAAGTCTTAAGAATAAAATAATAACAGCTAGTAACTTTTAAGGATAATATATATTTTTTATATTTTTCATAAGATATGTAATATTTGTTTAAATTGGTAGCAACTTCCTTTCTATACTATAGTGACTAGTGTTACTTTTAGTGATACTAGAGATTGAGAACTAAATGTATTCTTTAAGAAGATGAGATTATTTATGGAAATGAATTTGAAGTAAAATACACTATTCATTGTCAATAAGTTCTAAAATACAAAATAATGGTTTTCTTTTAATTTCAGGAACATAAAAGTTTTGTCAAAAATATATTATTTCATAATACATTATTATACATTACTATACCTGAAATTTTGCAAAATAAATATATGCATGGAGGATAAACGTCAAAAGTTATTATTTAAATCTCATATGCACTTACTTCCTTTATTCTTCAAAAAAGAAATATCGAATATTAAAATATTAACTGCACAGACTTCTACAAAATACGACTTACAAAATACGAATTCCAAATTCAGTTTCATTTTACAACAATGCAGACTAAATCTAAAGAATATAGGAAGGAAAATAACTTGATACCTTAATAATATCAAATACAAAATAGATTAATATAATATATGAATATATAATTTATCTCATGTATGTAATTTTTAAAACTTTAGATTGATTTTCCAGACTCTCTACTAGACAGTTTTGTTTTTATTATCTTTCTTTTAATAAATTGTTCTACCTTGTCTCTTTATCAAAATTATTCTACCTAAGTCTTTAGAATAAAATAATAACAGTTTGGAACTTTTAAGGATAATATATATTTTTTATATTTTTCATAAGATATGCAATATTTGTTTAAATTGGTAGCAATTTCCTTTCTATAATATAGTGACTAGTGTTACTTTTATTGACACCAGAGAATGAGAACTAAATGTATTCTTTAAGAAGATGAGATTATTTATGGAAATGAATTTGAAGCAAAACCCACTATTCATTGTTAATAAGTTCTAAAATACAAAATAATTTTTTTCTTTTACTTTTAGGAACATAAAAGTTTTGTCAAAAATATATTGTTTCAAAATGCATTAGTATACATTACTATACCTGAAATTTTTGGAAACTAAATATATGCATCGAGGTCAAAAGCCAAAAATTCATATTTAAATCTCATATGCAATTACCTTTTTTATTCATACATAAAGTAATATTGAATATTAAAATATTAAGTGCACTGACTTCTACAAAATACGACTTACAAAATACGAATTCTAAATTCGGTTTCATTTTACAACATTGCAGACTAAATCTAAAGAATATATTAAGGCAAATAACTTGATAACTTAATAATATCAAATACGAAATAGTTTAATATAATATATGAATACAGAATTTTGCCCATGCATGTAATTATTAAACCTTTAGATTGATTTTCCAGACTCTCTACTAGACAGTCTTGTTTTTTTTTTTCTTTCTTTTAATAAATTGCTCTACATTGTCCTTTATCAAAATTATTCTACCTTAGTCTTTAGAATAAAATAATAATAGTTTGGAACTTTTAAGGATAATATATATTTTTTTATATTTTTCATAAGATATGTAATATTTGTTTAAATTGGTAGCAACTTCCTTTCTATACTATAGTGACTAGTGTTACTTTTAGTGATACCAGAGAATGAGAACTAAATGTATTCTTTAAGAAGATGAGATTATTTATGGAAATGAATTTGAAGCAAAACCCACTATTCATTGTTAATAAGTTCTAAAATACAAAATAATTTTTTTCTTTTACTTTTAGGAACATAAAAGTTTTGTCAAAAATATATGTATCAAAATTCATTAGTATACATTACTATACCTGAAAGTTTGCAAACTAAATATATGCATACAGGTCAAAAGGCAAAAATTCATATTTAAATCTCATACGCAGATACCTTTTTTATTCATCAATAAAGAAATATCAAATACTAAAATATTAAGTACACTAACTTCGACAAAATACTACTTACAGAATACGAATTCTAAATTCGGTTTCATTTTACAACATTGCAGACTAAATCTAAAGAATATAGGACGGAAAATAACTTGATAACTTATTAATATCAAATACGAAATAGTTTAATATAATATATGAATATAAAATTTTGCCCATGCATGTAATTATTAAACCTTTAGATTGATTTTCCAGACTCTCTAGTAGACAGTCTTGTTTTCTTCTTTCTTTTAACAAATTGTTCTACTTTGTCCTTCATCAAAATTATTCTACCTAAGTGTTTAGAATAATATATTAATAGTTTGGAACTTTTAAGGATAATATATATAATTTTTATATTTTTCATAAGATATGTAATATTTGTTTAAATTGGTAGCAACTTCCTTTCTATACTATAGTGACTAGTGTTACTTTTAGTGATACCAGAGAATGAGAACTAAATGTATTTTTTAAGAAGATGAGATTATTTTTCAAAATGAATTTGAAGTAAAACCCACTATTCATTGTTAATTAGTTCTAAAATACAAAATAATGGTTTTCTTTTAATTTCAGGAACATAAAAGTTTTGTCAAAAATATATTGTTTCAAAATACATTAGTGTACATTACTATACCTGAAATTTTACAAACTAAATATATGCATGGAGGATAAACGTCAAAAGTTATTATTTAAATCTCATATGCACTTACTTCCTTTATTCATCAATAAAGAAATATCAAATATTAAAATATTAAGTGCACTGACTTCTACAAAATACGACTTACAAAATACGAATTCCAAATTCAGTTTCATTTTACAACATTACAGACTAAATCTAAAGAATATAGGAAGGAAAATAACTTGATAACTTAATAATATCAAATACGAAATAGTTTAATATAATATATGAGTATAAAAGTTTGAACATGAATGTAATTATTAAACCTTTAGATTGATTTTCCAGACTCTATAGTAGACAGTCTTGTTTTTTTTTCTTTCTTTTAATAAATTGTTCTACCTTGTCTCTTTATCAAAATTATTCTACCTAAGTCTTTAGAATAAAATAATAACAGTTTGGAACTTTTAAGTATAATATATATTTTTTTATATTTTTCATAAGATATTTAATATTTGTTTAAATTGGTAGCCACTTCATTTCTATACTATAATGATTAGTGTTACTTTTAGTGATACCAGAGAATGAATACTAAATGTATTTTTTAAGAAGATGAGATTATTTATGGAAATAAATTTGAAGTAAAACCCACTATTCATTGTCAATAAGTTCTAAAATACAAAATAATGGTTTTCTTTTAATTTCAGAAAAATAAATGTTTTGTCAAAAATATATTGTTTCAAAATATATTAGTATACATTACTGTACCTGAAAGTTTGCAAACTAATTATATACATACAGGAAAAACCTCAAAAATTCATTGTTAAATCTCATATTTAGTTACCTTTTTTATTCATAAATAAAGAAATATTGAATATTAAAATATTAAGTGCACTGACTTCTACAAAATACGACTTACAAAATACAATAATTTCAAATTCAGTTTTATTTTACAACAATGCAGACTAAATCTAAAGAATAAAGGAAGGCAAATAACTTGATAACTTAATAATATAAAATACGAAATAGGTTAATATAATATATAAATATAGAATTTTTAACATGTATGTAATTATTAAACTTTTAGATTGATTTTCAAGACTTTCTGTGAATATATTATTATATTATAGCTCACAAAAAAAGAAAATTGCCTAACAAAGTAAAGACGTTACTTTACCGTTTTAAACGAGGTTTTACATCAGAATACTGCTTAACGAACCAGAATGATGCCTTCTTTTCTAACAATTTATAAAAGAAGACAACTTAAAAAAAGAAAGAGGACATTGTAGCAATATATTTTAAATACACAGAATATCCAATTTAACTGGAAAAATCATCATTTTCAAGAATAATCATCTTTTTAAAGCGTATCTTAAGCAAACTTTTAAGCAAGAATAAATTTCTAAGCCCACATCCTTCAAAGGTTCATAATATTTAGTTGGCGTACTAAAAAGTATTTTAAAAGCTCATTCACTAGAGTAGCATGAGGAGAAAAAAACTTACTGTAACTCTACATAAAACTAAAACATTTTTATTTCATAATAAGAGAGAGAGAATAAATTGCCGTTTGAAACCTTCCTCTAAATATTTTTTAAAAGAACACATATTTTATAATGCTGAAGTATCACTAAAGAAGCCTATTTATTTCTCTTTAGTTTAAAAATGCTTTTATCTTTCTTAGAAATGTAACTAGATTCATAAGGATTATCAATCATCTTGTCAAATGGGTTTGGGGTAAAAATGTGCAGATAAATTCAAGCACAACTAAAATAAAAATTTCAATTTTTCGCTAGGTACCGCACATTGTTCCCTTATAAAATTGCTTTTCCCTAGCAGAATGAGATACTTTTCGTTTTTTTTTACGGTGTAATTCATGAAACTTTTATAAAGAGGTTGGAAATAAAATGTTAATTATAGATTCAAGAGCTAATTTCGAATGAAACATTTCCTTATGTTATTTATTTCCTTGAAAATTTATATAATTACTTTACTTTATAATGCTTAAATTATATTAATTTATAATACTGAAGTATCACTAAAGAAGCCTATATATTTCTTTTTAGTTTATAAAAGCTTTCATAGAAATGTAAGTAGATTCATAAGGATTATCAATCATATTGCCAAATGAGTCTTGTGTAAAAATGTGCAGATAAATTCAAGCACATCTAAAACAAAAATTTCAATTTTTTGCTAGGTACCGCACATTTTCTTTTAAAATTGCTTTTCACTATCGGAAGGAGATATTTTACATTAGTTTTATATGATAGAAATTGATTAATTCCTTTTAAGAAGGTTGGAGAAAATGTTATTTGTAGATTCAAAAGCTAATTTCAAATGAAACATTTCTTTATGCTATTTATTTCCCTGAAAATTTATGTAAATAAATTATTTTATAATGCTTAAATTATATTAATTTATAACAATGAAGTATCACTGAAGAAGCCATTTATTTCTTTTTAGTTTATAAATGTTTTTTAGACATTTAACTAGATTCATAAGGATTATTAATAATATTGCCAAATGAGTCTTGTGTAAAAATGTGCAGATAAATTCAAGCATATCTAAAAAAATTTAATTTTTTGCTAGGTACCACACATTATCTTTTAAAATTGGTTTTCACTATTAGAAGGAGAGATTTTACGTTAGTTTTGTATGATAGAAATTGATGAATTAATTATAAAAAGATTGGAGAAAATTTTAATTATAGATTCAAAAGCTAATTTCAAATGAAACATTTCCTTATGTTATTTACTTCCGTGAAATTTATATACTTATATAAGTCATAAATTATATTAATTTATAATTCTGAAGTATCACTAAAGAATCCAATTTATTTCTCTTTAGTTTATAAATGCTTTTATCTTTCTAATAAATGTAACTAGATTCATAAAGTGTATCCATCATATTGTCAAATGAGTCTTATGTAAAGATGTGAAGATAAATTGAAGCACATCTAAAATAAAAATTTCAATTTTTCGCTAGGCACAGCACATTGTTCCCTTATAAAATTGTTTTTCTCTAACAGAAATATTTGTTTTGCGCTAGTTTTGTTACGCAGTAGTTGATGAAATTTTTATATTGAGGTTGGAAAAATGTTAATTGTAGATTCAAAAGCTAATTTCCAATGAAACACTTCCTTATGTTGTTTATTTTTCAGGAAATTTATATAATTATATTATTTTGTAAAGCTTAAATTATATTAATTTATAATGCTGAAGTATCACTAAAGAAGCCAATTTATTTCTGTTTAGTTTATAAAGGTTTTTTTTTTTAGAAATGTAACTAGATTCATAACGATTATCGATCATATTGTCAAATGAGTCTTATGTAAAAATGAGCAGATAAGTTCAAGCTCATGTAAAATGAATATTTCAATTTTTTGCTAGGTACAGGACATTGTTCCTTTGTAAAATTACTCTTCTCTTGCAGAATGAGATATTTTACGTTAGTCTTGAATGGCAGAAATTGGTTAATTCATTAAAAAATGTTGATTCATTAAAATATGTTTGAATGTTAATTATATATTTAAAACTAATTTCGAATGAAGCATTTCTTTATGTTTTTTCCCTGGAAATTTATATAGTTATATTATTTTATAATGCTTGAATTAAATTGATTTATAATCCTGAAGTATGACTAAAGAAGCCAACTTATTTCTCTTTAATTTATTAATGCCTCTATCTTTCTGAAAAATGTAAGTAGATTCATAAGGATTATAATCATATTGTCAAATGAGTCTTATGTAAATATATATATATATATATATATATATATATATATATATATATATATATATATATATATATATATATATATATATATATATATATATATATATATATATATATATATATATATATATATATATATATATATATGATGTGTACGTATGTATGTATAGAGGTAGATTGTTAGAAATAATTTAAGCAATTTTTTTTCTTCATCATATTTTGTCTGGGTTACAGTTATTTTTAGGAATATTTATTACTTAGATAGAAAATATATACAGTTACATTTGATACCAAATGCCCATTACGAGTAAATGGGAAGATTTCCTTTTTCATTCTGAATGATGCGTTTGGCATAAATAAGCATAAGTGTGTTCCATCACAGTATACCAATAGGATGAGGATGACTCGGACACCGCTGGAAAACTTATTTATTTACGATATTTTAATAAATGCTATAATTATATTTTTACATTTTTTAATTTTAAGAAATTACAAAAAATCACTGGATAATTTTCTTTAATTCTGAAAAAAAAAATTGTGACATTTATTTTTTAATTTTTTTTTTTTTATTCTTGTCCTTGTTCTTGTACCCTAAATTCTATTTTCATATTTTTATGAAATAAAGTTTAAACTAAATAAATGCATTTTGTGGGGAAAAGTAAATATCAATTTAAACGACCAAGACTAAGAATTCCTTCACATTTTAACTCTTTAAGGACAAGAGCAGATGGTTTTTTTACCCTTAAGTCCTAAAGTTTTCAGCAGGTGAAAATGTAAAATGGACTGTCCCATACTCACCACCCCTCCCTCCTTCCCAGAAAATGACCCGTCTCCCTTCTTCCAGGTAAATGGACTCCGAAGCCATCAATGAAGTAGGTGGGTCACAGATGTCATCTTAAATAGATTGTGTTTCTTTACTTCCCCACGTAGAAATTGCGGTCCACAAGGTACAAGATGAGAACTAATCAACCTGTATTTCTAGAATATACTCACGTTTTTAATATATTTCAGGAAGTACGAAGTTAAAAATAAATTGATGGGCAGGTGTATGTAGGAATTAAAGTATTAAAACCATTTGTAAAAAATACTTAATAAACAAAGAACAGAAAACGTTTAATATTCAAGGAAGCAATTAGTTGTATTTAGGAAAGTTGAGTGACTATTGTACATTTGTGAATGATAGTATTTGTGTATGCATAATAATATTAGATAATATAAAGAACCAGTTAATATCCTTCTCCCCCCTTCCGAAAAACCTGATCCTCAATACAATCTGCTATCATAACTCAATTCTACATCTAATACCCAATATACGCGTACAACTTGAAAATGATATAGCTAAATGCTTTGAAATATGTCGCCATCTCAAGTTATGTATATATGTATATGTATAAATCGATTAACAAAATCCTAGACATTTCATCAAATGAGCTCAGATATATCAGAATCATAACTTTTATTATAAAGATTTTAATAGTATTTATGTTTACCCTCTTTTAGAGAATTTTATAAAACATTTATCTTAATCAAATATTGAAACATTATTGCCCTATTAGCATTTATACTCTTCATATCTTCATTCTAATTCTTAAATGGTATTTAGGGTAAACAGTTTTATATATCTACTGAAATAAAAAATTCAACGGAAAAACAGTTGTTTGGTTTAGGTTCTCTACACTTTTTTTTTAAACGAGGGTTATGAAACTTACTAGGTTACTGTTTAAAGCCAATTCCAAACGGCGAAGGACATCTATGTCGCAGTGGAATTCGAACCCATGTACATCGGCGTAATTTAGAGTAAAATGTGATAAGTACAAAACAAGTTTTGATGTATATATATATGTGTGTGTGTTTGTGTTTATATTAAATGAATCACTTATTTTATTATTAGATTCATAAATTTTGAAATTTTTGAATTATCATAATTTAGGTCCCGTACTCTGTTAAGCAAGAGTCATTGACTTTTAAAGTTGCACCTCTTTGTTTCATATATTTGTCGCATTTTAAGTCGCCAAAATACCAGTGAATTGGCGTAGACCCAACTTCTTTTGACAAAATATCGTGGGGTTGTAAAATTAGTCATTGTTAGAGAAATTATCCTAAACACTAGGTGGAATATTGGTGGAAGTGGACCCCATAAATCGCTTTTATGCTTCCGTTAAAATGTGTATTTGATATATTACTTCTAACATTGAAGTATGAAAATGTTTATTTTCATATGACATCATGATTACAGTATTGATATGATGAATTGTTCTCAGTCTTTTACATGTTTTTTTTTATTACACTGAAATGGATGACCTGCAGAAAAAATTGTATTTAGATAAATAAATTTTTCTATACATCATATCTATTGAATTTACAATATACATATACGTATTGTATTAGTAATGTATTTATAAAGTTTTGTTTGTTGCATAAAAAAAAATGTTTAGAAATATACGTTATGATTAAATGGAAAATGGTTAAGAAATGAACAAAGTGTGAAATAATCATATAAACAAAAGTAAACACAATTTTATTTAAAAACATTTTATCAATATAAAAAGTAAAAAAAAAAATGTTTAGGCTGTTTTTTATATTACTAATGCTTAAATGATCATTTTCTGCTTAAGCATATAAGTGCCTCATAGTTTATGTTTGAGGTATTAAATATTAAAAAATAAAAAATAAATGCTGAAAAATTAAATATAATTCTTAATAACAGTTTATATTTTTATTAAAGTTAGATAGGTATTAATATTTAAAACTAATTATATTTAATTAATTATAATCGCAAATATTAAAAATAAAATTAATTGATTTGTGGGAAAAAAGGAAATTCCAGAATATTGAATACAGTATATGTAAAACTACATATGCATATTACTAAAAATTCATAAACACTTATCCTAAATTATTTTAACATGCATAATTAATATTTAATCTGAAAAACTTATAAACTATAGTTTAATGGTTTTTTGTGGAACTTTTCATGTTATTATTACATATAAATAATGTCGTAAAATTTAAAAACATCATTCTAGATATATAACTCTATCATTAAACAAGAAAATTGATTGTATAAAGTACTAAAAATTAATCAGACATAGCATTTCTCAGAAGAAAGTGAATTGTGGCAGTTTTATTTAGAATGTGATCGCCCATGATGTGTATGCACAAACTTCATAGTGTTTACATGCCAGCAATAACGCCTTTAAACACATTGTGGAATAAACCTCTATGTCTTGTAGAAACTAGTCTTGTAAAAATACCATCTTCAGAGTATTCTTACTCTCAGTTATTTCTTGTAATGGTTCTTTCATGGTAGTTCCATAAGTTCTCTATCATATGAAGAGGAAATTTTGCTAGATACGGTATCTGTTCAATATCTTAACTTTTAAAAGTATCGTTTACGAGATTTTATCAGTGATGAAGAGCATTATCATTACTAAATGGAAAGTCAGGTCAATAAATACATATGAAAAGTATTACATAAGGTATTAGGATGTCATTCCAGCTTCGCTGGGCGATCATAGATCCGCTGTTGAATGTAAGACAATTGATTATTATTCTACTATGTATAAATGCGAAAATTTAAAATGAATAGTTATCGTATCAATATCCAGTCCCATAAATTCTGTATTGAATGAAAATAATGAGCCTTTTCTAGTTACGGTGCCATCTCAATGTCTTCACTTTTGAAATAATCATCAGAGATTTTATCATATAGCATTATCGTTCATAAATGAAAACAAAAGTCAATAAAAACCTATGAAAGTATTACATGAGGTATCAGAGTCGCATGCCGGTATCTATGGGCGATCATAGAACAGATATTGAATCTATGTCAATTGATCATTATTTCTACTGTACATCAATGTGCAAATTTAAAATGAATAAATATCATTCATATCAAGTCTGATATATTCTCTATTTTATGAATATAATGAGCTTTTGCTAGTTAAGGTACCATCCCAATGTCTTAACTTTTAAAATAATCGTCACAGTTATTTTATCAAAGAGCATTATCATTCATAAATGAAAAAACATTCAATAAGAATCTATGAAAAGTATTACATGATGTGTTAGGATCTCATGCCGGTATCTCTGGGAGATCATGGATCAGATGCTGAATGTACTGCAATCTATCATTATTCTACTATTTATAAATGAGTAAATTTAAAAGGAATAAGTATCATATCAATATCCAGTCCTATAAGTTATCTATTGTATGAAAATAGTGAGTCTTTGCTTATTACGGTACCCTCTCAATATCTTCAATTTTAAAAAAATCGTTACCGAGATTTTATCAAAGAGCATTATCGTTCATAAATAAAAAAAATGTCAATAAGTACCTATGAAAATAATTGCATGAGGTGTCAGGATCTCATGCCGGTATCTCTGGGTAATCATAGACCTGCTGTTGAATGTACGGCAGTCGATCCTTATTCTGCTATGTAAAAATGCGCAAATTTAAAATGAATAAATGTATCAATATCCAGTTCCATAAGTTCTCTATTGTATGAAAATAATGAGACTTTGCTAGTTACGGTACCTTCTCAATGTCTTCACTTTTAAAATAATCGTTAACGGTGTCAGGATCTCACGCCAGTATCTCTGGGCGCTCATAGACCAGTTGTTGAATGTAAGGCAATCGATTATTAATCTACTATGTATAAATGCTTGAATTTAAAATGAATAAGCATATTCATATCCAGTCCCATAAGTTATTTATTGTATGAAGATCCCAATCCTTTGTTGGTTTCGGTACCTGCTCAATATCTTAACTTTTAAAAGAATCGTCGATCGTTTTATCAATGAAGAGCATTATATGGAAAATCTTACATAAGGTTTCAAGGTTTCATACTGGCATTTATGGGATGATATACCAGTTGTTGAATGTACTGCAGTCTTTCATTGCAGTGTATAACTGTGCAATTTTAAAATGAATAAATATGATATTCATATTCTCTGGGAAATCTGATGTAATTATGAATTTAATATGGATAACTTGGTTGATATGATTATTTGTTTTCAATTTTTAATATGTCTTTTAAACTAACAAGTGAAAAATGTTTTCCATGTGTATACCATTATTTCTGTATATACAGTGTGTATGCACAGTGTATAAATGTGCAATTTTAAAATGAATAAATATGATATTCATATTCTCTGGGAAATCTGATGTAATTATGAATTTAATATGGATAACTTGGTTGATATGATTATTTGTTTTCAATTTTTAATATGTCTTTTAAACTAACAAGTAAAAAATGTTTTCCATGTGTATACCATTATTTCTGTATAGATATCAAGAGGATTAATCAACAGAATAGTTCTTAAAAATTATACAGTATCTTAATATTGTGTATCTGACATTTTTAGATTACTTGTATCTTCGTATATAATTCAAATAAAACAAAACTTATAATAGACTGGACTTGAATTCAGAACTTTCACTCAAATACTTCACTTGAAAATAGTCTCGTCTATTTTAGAACAGTTCTGCTCACATTGGGAACTTTCAAAAATGAAATAATATGAAACATATAGAAAATAAAACCTTTTAGTTTTGTGTACTGTAGTTACTGAAATATTTATATTATTGACAGTTTCTGGGCTTAAACGTACAAATATGTTTACTAGGGAATTTTTTCAGATTTTTTTTCCTCAATAATTATCTATAAGTCAGAAATTCCAACATGGATTTATAGAACTATCTTTAAATTGCTCCAACGTAAGTCATTTTCAAGATAAGTGTCAGCATCATTATACCTATTATTTTTATAGAAATAAAAGACATATTTAGAAAGAAATACGCCTTTGTTTTTTTCTGTGTTTAGTACTAAACTGAATGAATTTTTTCAGAAAATGGTTTTCCTAAATAATCATCTACAAGTCGGGAATCCCAACGTGGTTTTATAAAACTATCGTAAAATTACGCCAACATAAGCCATTTTCAATATGAATGTCAGCATCACTATAACTATATTTTTGTATAAATATAAAAAAAAACATATTTCGAAAGAAATACGCTTTTGTTTTTACCGTATTTAGTACTAAACTGAACAAATTTTTTTAGATAATGGATTTCCTAAATAATCATCTACAAGTCAAAAATTCCCACATGATTTTATAGAACTATCTTTAAATTGCTCCAACGTAAGTCATTTTCAAGATAAGTGTCAGCATCACTATACCTATTATTTTTATAGAAATAAAAGACATATTTAGAAAGAAATACGCCTTTGTTTTTTTCTGTGTTTAGTAGTACATTTATCACATTTTATCAGAAAATGGATTTCCTAAATAACCATCTACAAGCTGGGAATTTCAAAGTGATTTTATAGTACTATCGTAAAATTTCGCCAACTTAAGCCATTTTCAAGATGAGTGTCAGTATATCTATATTTATTTATAGATATAAAAAACATATTTCGAAATAAATACACTTTTGTTTTTTTCCGTATTTAGTACTACACTGAACTTAAAATTAAACTTCAACTCATTCTAAATTTATTTAATATGAACTGAAACCACCACGTGGACATATATTTAATCACGGTCTACTTTAACAGCAAAAAGACATTGTTTACACTTAAAAGCACTTCAGTTTAAGAAAAAACTTTTCTTTGACCTGATAAATTTCACGAACAAATAATCAAAAAGGAAAAAAGAAGCGATATATGCAATCTAAAGGACTCCCAATCTTTAGAAATGTATTCAATACAATTTTAATTCTTACAGAAGTTCATATTAGCATTTTTAATAAAGTAAGAAAAAAATTGCATGCAACAGACAAACGTTCACCAAAACAATTCTTGAAACATTAAAAAACATGCAATTTGTAAGCTTCCAAGAAAAATTCAGTTTATGCATCTTAGTACAATTTTTTTTTTGAAAAAAAACTCTGACTTTAGATAGCAAATGAATTTTTCGAAAAAGTAATCAAACTTCCAGAAATACCAAATCTAAAAAATATTAATGGAAATTTTAAATTTTTTCTTCCATTAAAAAAAATCGTTTGCTTTAAAAAATAGTGTGCGAAAAGTATCACAGCCACTTGCATTTCTACTTTTAGAAAAATCAAATCAGAGTTTGAGGTGGTACTTTTGTTCTCTTTTTAATCTCAGTTTTTTTTTGTAAATAAATATAGACACTACTGGGAAATCTGGAATGCCAAACTCCATGATGAGTGCAAAATAATTTGCACTAAAAGGTTTACCGCTTACTTAAGAATAATAAGAGAAAAGAATAAAGAAATAACAGTAAGATGGAAAGAGAAAATGTAAAGAGAGAAAAAAAATGAAAACTGCTTGTTTGTGGTAGTAATTACTCAAATTACTATCGAGTCTGTAATTAACTTTGCATGCAATCAGGTGAATTGTAAGTCTAACTTTAATTAAAAGAAGTTCCTAAAAAGGATATAATGAACTATCTGAAAAACAAACTTTCTTTACGTGCATTAATTTTGCTAGAGCCTTGTTGTTTTGCTCCGTGCTATGATAAATATAGGGCTATTTATTCTTTCGTGTTATATCAAATGTGCTTAATCATTTATTTTTTTATTATTCTTCGAATACATGGTGAAATTATTTCAGGTTTCTAATTTTAAAACAGATTTTTCATTCTATTTTTTAACATCACAGGAAAAAAAGAATTAGTTAGAAAATGATTCTAAGTTTTCGAGATAAAAAAATAACCTCGGAATATTTCGCAAAAGAAAAAGTGTGTAATGGAAAAACCATTTAAAGATTTTGTAAAGCGATAGAAGTAAATGGCGGAAAATGCTTGACCATTAATTCTACGCAATTACCTGTAAAAAATTAAACGTGACTGAATTGAAAGCTAGGCTTTTGACAAAGTATGTAGTGTTCTTTAACTACTTTGTTAATTTTAACTTAATATTTATGATAACAGGGAAGAAATTTACATATCACAGATAATTTAGTAGAAGACATACTAAGTAATTTAATATTTTTGACAGCTAAAAGAGAATTTGCTAATGGATATCTCACTACTAAATTCACCAAATTAATTTTATTTTATATGCAGTATAATTTACTGTATCTTCACAGACTGTATTTTAATCTCTTTATATATTCATAGACACTATGGTACGTATAAATCCTTATTGTATTTATAAATAGCTATATTTTATTAAAATATAGTTTCTATAACTCGAGTCTTGATTTTTTGGGTTAAATACAAGTTAAATCCTATTTAATAAAGAAATTTTTTTTAAAGTAAAAGAGAAACAAATAAATAATTATTTAACAAAAACGTATGGAAAAATGCTACATCCTTTTGCAGTATAATTTACTGTACCTTCACAGACTGGTTTTTATCTCTTAGTAAATTCATAGCTGCTATGCAATGTATAAATTCTTAGAGTTTTTATGTATAGTTATATTTTATTACAAAAGATTTTTTATAACTCGAGTCTTGATTTTTTTAGTTAAATCGTATTTAATAAAGAAAAAGTAAAAAAAAAGAAAGAAAAATATATATTTTTTTAAAAACGAACCTAAAAACATATGAAAAAATGCTACATCTGCTTTTAATTGTTGTTTGACTATCACATGTTCACTGCACATGCTAAAATTGTCACCATAAATACTCCCTTCCAAAGAAACGGATTTTATATTCTTTAAAAGGTGGCTGTATGGGGTGAGATTTACTGTTTCAAGTTGCAAAGAAAGTTGTCCTCCCAAATCTCACTCACTCACTTTATTACTCTACTACAAGCACATGTTCCAAAATTTTAAATATAGTTTAGTTATGCACATGCCAGTGGGAGAAACACAGATGGTATTTTTGTGGTGGAAGAAATAAAAATAATGATGAACAACTAGAATTTGATGTGGTTAATGTAGCAGAGTAGGATGACGATGATTAGGAATACTTATCATATTTTCCCACTTGGCGAATACATTACCAGGGTCTTGCTGCACTACAATCCACCATGAGGTACTTAAAACAACAGCCTGTTCTCCAGTCGAAAATGTAATGCTCAGAAGATAGCGTGGTACTGCGTGCATAATAGAAAAAAATATATTGAAACAAAAATCAATTGAGATATAATTAACATATCTTCGGCCATTAAGTTGATGTTGCTGTTGTTACTAATCTTAGATTGTTTACCTTTGCTAGAAAATCTCCATAAATCCAAAAATACACAAACAATCTAAAAACAATAGATGATGCCGAAGGACCTCATCCTCTTTACAGTCTAAGCAAACTACAATGGGTTGAGTTCACCCTGTTAGCCTCACACTAATGGCAATCAGGAAAAATCTACTACCCCTTCTTGAAAGTGAGTACTCTGACATGGTCATTCATGAAGCGCGAGATGACCGTTGGATATTTTCTATACGAAAGCCGAAGGACCCACTCGGTCTTCTTAAAAAATATAACAGGTGTTGGAATGAATCTTTCCAAGTTAGTTTAATTCCTGAGGGAGGTTTTGCTATATTTGAGATCCTCACAAGGTGTCACCGCTTCCTCAGCAAACGCAATAGACAGTTAATCGTCCCTTTCATTTCCGTTGACCTCGACATGAGAATGGATCATTTGAAAATAGATTGTGTGTCCAGAAGAAAGCCGGACGAGAACATGTGGCAAAATTTGCATTCTTGTCTTCTTCTCTATCACAGTCTAGTTAGATAGGTGTTGTATTGAAGCACGACTGTCAGTAAAAATCCATGCATCACTCAATTGTTTTTCAATTTGATACGCGTATTACAATATGCGTATTCTAATCACATTCATTCACCTTGAATGAATGCTATCAACTTTCTAACTACTCAATTTGTAAACCATAATCCATCTCTTAAAACACTATGTATTTTTTGCATATTTTAAATCTATGTATATAGGGAATAGAAATATGCATTTTGTTCTGTCTTGAAAAGATTTTATATATAGATTTTTAATGAGAAACTACCCTATCAAAAAAAATATCAAATGTTATCACAATATTTTAAAATACATTTCAATAAAATTATTCTTATAAATTATTATCAATAAAATTATTCATTTTAAAATACATTTATATTTATTACATACTATAACTATAATTCTATTACCTAATATAACTATAGTTTTTTTTCATATGATTCTATTTATTACATAATTGAAAGTCTAATAATGTATATAATTTATTTAACTGCTTAAACTGTGAAATGGCGGTATGCCCTCCTCAATACAGGAAGAAAAGCAAATGCCCACGAAAATTGCTATATGAGCATCCAGAGGGTTAATTCCTATGGAAGGGGATCTTGCTGTATTTAAGAGCCCCACAGGGGCTCACCCCTTCCTATGCAGCAGCCCTGGGCAGGTAGTCGGCAATTTCAATTCCGTCGACTCCAACATGAATTGGGATCCATTGAAAATGGATAGCGTGTACAGAATAAAGTCGGATGAGAAGATCTAAATTGCAGGCTTGTCTTGTTCCCTATCACAACTCAGTTAGGTAGGTGTTTTAGTGAAGCACGACAAATCCATACATAAAGCAAATTGTTTTTCAATTTGATACGTGTATTGTAATACTCTTATTCTAATCACATTCATTTACCTTGAATGAATACGATTAACTCTCTGACTGCTCAATTTGTAAACCATAATCCATCTCTTCAAAAATTATGTATTTTTGCATATTTTAAATCTATATATATTAGGGAATTGAAATATACAGTTTTCTCTCTAGCAATTTATATATATATATATATATATAGATTTTATCAGGGGAAACTAATCTATGAAAGAAATAAATTTCAAATGTTATCATAAAATTTTTAAAATACATTTCAATTGAATTACAGTTAATTTCTATTTATTACATAATATAATTATAATTATATTACCTAATATAACTATAGTTCTTTTCACATAATTGTTTTTATTACAGAATTGAACTTCTGATACTGTATTTAATTTATTTTACTGGTTAAACGGTGAAAAGGCGGTATGCCCTTCTCAACACAGAAAGAAAAGCAAATTCCCACAAAAATAGCGGGATGACAGAAGGTTAATTCCTGAGGAAGGAGATCTTGCTATATTTGAAATCCCCACAATGGCTTGCCCCTTCCTCTGCAACACCCCTGGGCATGTAGTCGGCTTTTTCTATTCCGTCAACGGCACATGAGAGTGGATCCACTGAAAATTCATAGTGTGTCCAGAAGAAAGCAGGGCAAGAAGATCTAAAATTTGTAGGCTTGTCTTCTTCCCTATCATAGTCCAGTTAGGTAAGTGTTTTATTGAAGCACGACTACCAGTCTAAATCCATACATGAAGAAAATTGTTTTTCAATTTGATACGCGTATTGCAATAATCGTATTCAAATCACATTCATTTACCTTGAATGGATGCAATTAACTCTCTGACTGCTCAATTTGTAAACCATAATCCATCTCTTCAAAAATTATGTATTTTTGCATAATTTAAATTTATATATATTGGAGAATCGATATATGCATTTTTTCTCTCTAAAAAAGGCTTTATATATAGATTTTATCATGAAAAACTAATCCATCAAACAAAAAAATTCAAATTTTATCACAAAATTTTTTAAATACATTTCAATTGAATTAGAGTTAACTTCTACTTATTACATAATATAACTATAATTCTATTACCTAATATAACTATAGTTTCTTTAATATAATTATATTTATTACATACTGATACTGTCTAATACTCTATTTAATTTATTTCACTGGTTAAACGGTGAAGGTGTATGACTTCCTCAATTCAGGAAAAAAAAGCAAATGGCCGTGAAAATACCAGAAAAGGTTAGAGTAATAATATTATGTAAGACCATTTTCATATTGAAATATACTTTAAAATATAAAAATTTTGTTTCTAGTTTACTAAATCTCTATTGCAACGTTATAATTCGTTTTACTTAACGTATTAATGTCTTTATAGGGACAATTCTGTAGATGTCTTTATGTGGTTGAAATACACTTTTGTTAGTAAGTAAAATTATACATGTACTTTTTACTTTTATGTATAACGAATCAAACATTTAGGGTAAATGAATTAAAAAAAAATATTCTCAAATACTTTTGAGTTTTTTATTTTCTAATATGAATGTATTATATTCCTTACTTTTCAATTTATTATTTTTCACACTATTTCATTGATGAGTGTATTTTAAATTAGAGCGTTATTTCAAATGAAATATCAGATTTTAAAATTTCAAAAATTTAGGATAATATATGATACAGATTTATAAGTCATATATCAGATCAAAGACAAAATATGGAATTACACGGATAAATAGAAATGAAGATTATTGGTTTTTCCGAAGTAATTTTATAAAATCCATTTTATAAAATTTTTTAGCGACAACAGCAATAATGGCTCCCATGGAGCAGAGGTTTTGTTTGCTGATGTTTACGTGGTGTGGATATGTAATAACCAGTCAACTTGAATTTTAAAAATGTGACTGAATTAATCCATTAACTATCTTATTTAGTTTTCCATCCAGATACGATACCAGTTTATTTCACTACAAAGGTTCCTTATTTCTTTAACATGAAGGATCCTTGCTATTACATCATTCGTAGTGGATCAGATGACTCACTGCCACATAGACGGTCACCTAGTTTACGTTATTTGAAAACATACAAGTACTTACTTTTAAAATTATTATAAAACTAGCATATAACCCATCATATGACGGGGATTAGTAAAATTTTTAATATTCCAGAACTGTTAAGTACCCAATGAGGCAGGTAAAAAATGGTTTGTTTTTTGGCTGAGAACTATCTGGTTCACTCTCAATAATTTATTTATCGTCATACTCCTGTAGAGTCTCCCGATCCTGTAATGCAGTTTAGAATCACATTGAATTCATTTAGTCAAACCGTGTGGTTATGTATAATAAACAAACACACAAAAGAACAAACTTCTTAATTTCCAAATATATATAAATTAAAAGTTAGATATTTATTAGTCCGTGAAATAGACTCCTAGACTTATGAAAAGAAATTATTGTTAATACCGGTGGTAAAAGTATCATGCCAACAAAAAATAATCGACGATTCAATTTAAAATTATCACGTATGTACCTAATCTATTATTGAAGCCAAATATAAAAGAAAATCATTTACATAATATCTAAGTTCAGCGATAAAAGTTATTATAATAGTATAGACGATATTTAAATAGTTTAAAATATGAAATGATTAAATGAGATGGTTAAAGGAATGACGTCACAATGCTAGAAAATATTGTTATTTTTACCTCTTTATTAAGTGATAAATGGATAAATTGAATCGCCTTCTCTTAACCAGGGAAAATAGGGCTTGAAATAATGGCATTAACTACTCGAAAAGGGGGGGAAGGGGGGAATTTCGAACATTTTAAATACCAAAGTATTTTTTCTGTGATATGAAGCATATTTATACCAATTTATTTTAGAATCAAATCGATAGTTTAGGAGAAGATAAACTTTATTCGCTTTGAATGGATGCCTCTATCCATTCCAGGTCCAACCGCTTCATAAATTGGAGGACAGACGTACAGATAACTTAGGCTATTATTATATAGGGGATATAAGTGTATAGGCCACCATTACACACAAATGTAACTGAACCTATTTTACGGAGGTATTTCATAGTTTAATTTTACAACAGCTCTAAAAAATCACCAGTGGAAGATTGCTTAGAGGGGGTTTACTTGAAATTATTGACATTATACATGCAACTGAATTTAGTTATGACAGACCGTTATAAAATATAGCTTCCATACTTTTATTTGTATTCAGTTAATAATTGTCTAATAATGTGCCAATTATTTATCTGAAATTAGGTGAATCATATTGAATACTCAGCATAAATGTATTACTTTTAAATCAACTTTGATGGTGAAGTTCACTTTAATATCAAGATGATTTAAAATTATAATGTTAAAAATCCCAAAAAGCATATACTGTAATCCTCAGTTTTATATCAGCGTTTGTCCAAAGTAGTTTCAAGTGAGAATGATTTTTTTAATTTTAATAAAAATAAGCATTAATTTACATATGTAAAATGAAAGCGGCTGGAGATATTACGGCTTTTCATATAAATGGATATTTTTATTTATCGGGAATGAAAATAAATTACGGAAATGCATAACAACAAAATACTCTATAACTGTCTAAATTGCTAAATTTAAGATTATAATTAAACTAAAGATCAATTTTTGTATTGTTATAGTTTAAAATGAATGAGTGGCAGAAATTTATATGGATTTATATTTTAAATAAAGATTCAATAAAGATTCAATAACAACTATTCATTATATTTTACATTATTATTTATATTTTTAAATAAAGAAAATTTTTTGGTACTATAGAATTCGATTAATATAATTTCTCATAATTTTTTTAAAAAATATCTTTCAAAGTATTATATACTATTTAATTACTTTAATAATTTAATTTATATTTTACATATCTATAGATGCCTGAAAATTTTCACAATGAGCACAATTATTAAAAATGATTTATCTATACATTAACAGAAAGTGAAACAAGTAACTTGGAAAACAGCAAATCAATCTGTAATTTACAAATCTTTACATTTCTTCAATCCATACTGAATTTCATGACAAAAATTCCTAAATTGTTTTTTGGGGATTTTAATAAAAATAAGAGAATAATCAATGCCCATGTAGTATTTTCAAACCCGACAAACTATATAAAATTACAAAATTAAAATAAATCTTTAAAATAGGGAAATGGAATAAAATATACAATTATTTAAGTACAATCTTAGATTTGTATACATTTTAATTCTTAAGGAAATACATTACTTGTTTCCTGATATGTTTTAAATTTAGATAACATATGAAAGTACCAAGAAAATATAATTTAAAAGTAATTTTTGCAGTCCGGTGGATAGCAGAATTAAACGTGTATTTAACACTTATTTTTTAAAATAAATGTTGTCATTAAAAATAATTATTGTAAACATTAAAGCAATGAAAATCTACGATTTTAACAGAACAATAAATCTAGTAGCTCGTGGATTTGACATAATAAAATGTATGCCATTTATTGAACAATGATATCTTTCTAGTTTTTCTTAGAAAATAATTTTAAGAAGTTTTATTTACTGCTTACAGTTTTTAATTAACAAATTTTTACATTTCTTAAATTCATAATGAATTTCATGACAAAAAATTCCTAAATTATTTTTTGGGGGCTTTTAATAAAAATAAGAAAATTAACAATGCGCATGTAGTATTTTCAAATCTGACAAACTGAATAAAATTACAAAATTAAAATAAATCTTTAAAATAGGGAAATGCAATAAAATATACAATGTATTGAAGTACAATCTTAGGTTTGTATACATTTTAATTCTTAAGGAAAATACATTACTTGTTTCCTGAAATGTTTTAAGTTAAATAAGATATAAAAGTACCAAGGAAATATAATTTAAATGCAATTTTTGCAGTCCGGTGGATAGCAGAATTAAACGTGTATTTAACACTTATTTTTTAAAATAAATATTGTCATTAAAAATAATTATTGTAAACATTAAAGCAATGAAAATCTACGATTTTAGCAGAACAATAAATCTAGCATTTCGTGGATTTGACATAATAAAATGTATGCCATTTATTGAACAATGATATCCTTCTAGTTTTTCTTAGAAAATAATTTTGAAGAAGTTTTTTACGGCTTACAGTCTTTAAAATTTAAACATTAAATTTAAAACTCATTCTTCATTCATATTGTCGATTTATTTTTCAGAAAATATTAAAAATTAGCCACTTTTTTTTTCCTCTAAAAAAAGAAGTTTTCCGAGGAAACGAAATCCAGCTGTTTTAATAGAGATAATTTATTTTAGTCTCAACGATTTTCTAGCCTTTATCCGACGGAAAATTTTAAGAAATTTCAAACAATACGCTGATTTAAACTTCTTTTACCATCTATTTTCTAAAACACCAATAAAAGGAAAGGATATTTAGCAAAATACCTAAACAAATGACTCCAGAATTCTTTAAATATTGTTTAAGCAAAATAGCAAAAATAAACTTTTTTCTGCAATTTAAGTTTTAAATCGGTTTCTTGGAATATAAATTTCGTCTCTCCTAACTTTTTTCTTTTCTTTAACTTTAACTTTCGTTTCCCCCGGCTTTTGTTTTCCTTTTTAAGATCAATTCAATGAAAAGAAATACTGTATGGCAGAAAGTCAAGAAGTTATTCCGATAAACCCAAGAAAAGCCAATAAGGAGAAAATGTGGGTATGAAAGCATCCTTTTTCCAACAGTGTTTCTGATTTCACTTGGTGTGCAGAATTTTTTGAAAACTTCTCTTTGTGTGTCTCAACATTTTTTGTTTCTTTATCATTCTTTTTCACTTCAAAGTATACAAGACTTGAAAATGTCATATCTTTTGACTTTTGTTATGTTTCATAAGAATCAAAGGAAACTACAGGGAAAAAAATCCCTAATATGTTTCAAAGGGAAAAAAGAAATATATAGTCAAATTTATGAATACTTGGGGAGAGAAAGTTAGAGTTGCTAACGCTCTGCATTGTCATAATATTTTTAAGTATTTCTAAAGTGAAAGACTACTTGAAGCCAAAAGAAGTTTAAATAATTGGTCTTAGCTTTTGATATTTTAAAAGTTTAACCAGAGAGAAATTAAACATAATTTAAGAATATAATAAAATATATTTTAAACTGCTTTAAAAATTTTTGAGTGCATTCGAAATAAGTAAATATTTAAATGTGATATAAATAACATTAAATACTTCAAAACATTCTTCATCCTTTGTAACAGGTTGTAAAAAAATTAGTTAAACCAACAGTAGCTAAATTTGGTATAGAAATTATTATGTAATACCGAACCATCTTAATCAGAATTGTTTTTAAATAATGAAAAGTGTATTGAGATTTTAGATTTTAGCTCTTTTTTAAAGCTTTAGGAAAATATCAATATTTCTTCGTTTTATATATGTTACAAAATTGTTTTAAGCAGTATTTTATGTGGATGAATTGAACAAACCTCTATTAAATATTGAAATACGTTAAAAATGGCAGTTTTAATACAAAGTTTAAATAAAAAGTACAAGGTTTAAATGAAATACACTACAATTGATAATGAATTTATTTGTCTTATCTAAACGTTCGACATCATCTACGTGTTCATAAATTAATTTTTTAAAAACCTATTTTAAAAACCTTTTCATACCATACTCTACAGATCACAGATGAAAAGATTCACCTTGTGTTTTAGCAAATGAAGCCGCTTCTTAATCCTGATTGCCTGATATTTATAATCATAAAAATTATTAATTTAAAAATTAATGAAAGTTCATTTTTTGGGACTTGTAACTGTATTTTTACTTCTTTCTCGAAAATTATGTATTCATTAATTTCTATGAACAATAGTCACACCACATTCAAGTCTGAGGTATGATTAACTTAACTAAACGGTAATAATCGTTATATTCTGAGACTCTCCACGAAAGACAATATTTTGGACAAAAATAGATAACTCACTGTTCATTTTACATTTTATTTTTTGTTTTATGTAAATGAATACAAGTTCCTTAGCGAAATATCAGCTTTCTGGGTGGAATTATTCAACACGGTTTTCAAACATTCTAAGTTATACGGTATTTTCAACATGTCCAGGGGTCAAGAGGTACAGAAATTTCATCATAAAAAATTATACATCTACTGAAATATGAAGAGATCTCTATAAATTAAAAATTTATATTCCAAATCCTTATACAGCTTTATCCTGACTTATAACTGGCTTTGTAAAGTTTTGTTTTTATATAAGGTCATTTTTAAATCGACTAAATTTTCATGAATTAGGTACTGTCGTTAATACTAAAAAGGACATTCTAATAATAATAATTTGTGTTTACTAAGTTATCGAATTTCAGTTGATTGATATTGATATGATTTTCTCTATTGCGCATACAGTAAAATTTTATAAAATATTTTAAATTATTAATATCTTAATTGCAGTATTTGGGTTTCACAAAAACTCAGTATCTCATTTCAGTTTTATATATAATTTCTCTATAACTGGTGAACTGTGTAGATAATTTTCAATATAAATTAGTCAATATGCCTATTTGATTTTAACTTCGATGTCTCAAAAGATTGTACCAAATTAAATACATTAGAAGATAGTGACGATTTTAATTTGCACTAATATCTATATTTTTGTAAAGCTTTCTGTAAAGATAATACATTTAATATCTATTTTTCAGGTGAATCAACCTATTATATAGTTCAAACTATAGCTGTTCTCAAGTTTATTTTTTAGAATAGGCAAAATATACTCAAGTGTTAACTCAAGCTTCTAATAAATAATATATACGAAAATAAATTTAATGGATAACTGTTATAATATTTTCCAACTTGTCTGCAAAAGTTATGAAAAATTAAGGAAATAACATCAAAGTAAGTTCTAACATTCTAAAGCCAGCTTTTATTATATATATCATTACAAATAAAGACAATCTATTTTACTTTTTTCCCTTGCTCCACATTCATAAATGCATAGCTTTAAAAAGAGATACACAATCAGTATTCCTCCTTCCCTTTAATGTAGAAACAGCTTTCAGTGCTAAAAATAAACACCTTTAAGAACATAAAACTTGATCTTACAAATTATTTACTAAAACTAAAATATATCGTATATAAAAAGGTAAAGTTAACATTGTTTTAGACAAAATTTGAGTAAAATCCTGTGACATTAAAAATATGTCTTCATTAATCTATGCATTCTATTAACTATAAAAAATCTTCCTGTTTTTCCCATTTTATTGTATATTGGATTCAATACGTTTTTAACAAAATCACACTAATTTCCTTAGATGAAAAACAAAACAATTTTGTAACAACCAATTTGTAAAATGATATAAAAATATGAGTTGTAAAAAAATAAAACATAATAAAGGCAAATTGTATCTTAAATAAATTAGTAGTTTGAACAAGTAAAATTATTTTTATTAATCATTATATTATGTGAGAATTATTTTTTTACATACAAGTAACATACCCTTATTTTTAAAATGCCTTTAAACACTAGAGAAACAATTATCCATAGAGTATAATTCATAAAAAAAAAATTTGTAAAAAAAACAGCAGTATTTGGGTTTTGCTTAAAGAGGGTATCAAATTTCAGCTTAATATATATTTTACTTAAACAATGTGAAGAATGTAAAGTGTTCTCAAAATAAATTGGTTAATAGTAAGAGTGCTTTATTTTATATTACTTATACTACACAAAATAAAACAATCTGGACAGTTATTTACCAATTAGGCAAAATGATACAAATGAACTCTTTTACGTGTATCATTTTGACTAATTGATTTTACCTTGGGCATTTTAAAAAGTTGTATCAAAATTAAATTTATTAGACGAAAAATGTTGTTCGTAATTAATGCTAAAATCTACATTTTTATAAATCCTTCTTTAAAATAAGTGTATTTCATATTCTATTGTCTCAAGTCTGCGAATCATGAAATACTGCAAGAAAAAGAAACTGTAACATTAAACTTTAGCTGTTTAAAGTACTCACATTTATTTTGTAAACACGTAACAAAAAAACAAGTATTAAATCCAGCTACTAAAAATATTATAACCAAAATTAAATGTTCAAAAATTGTAACTATTGTAGCACATTCAAACTTTTTTAGAAAAGTTACAAGACGTTAAGTACATAAAAAAAAATGTTTACGTATTCTGGAGATAGCTTCTGTTGTATGTATCATTTCAAATAAAAATATTTAACCTTTCTTTTATTATTCACTAGGCAGAAATACAAAACTTTTAAAAGAGATACACAGTCAATGTACTGGTTTTTTTCAATGTTGCAACAACTTTCACCGCTACAAAATAAAATATTAAATACCTTTAATAACATACATACTAGCTGTTAGAAATTATTTAAAAATACTAACTAATATTACATACGAAAAGGAGAAAAGTAACATACTTTTAGACTAAAAAAGGTCACCGACATCCTATGGCATTAGGCAATATATCTTCATTAATCTCTGGAATCCTATTTTTTCTTCTTCTATTAACGATTAAAAAAACTTACGGTTTTTTTCTTTTAACAGTATGTCAGTTTCAACATAGGTTGAAGCGAAACCACTAGATGAAAAACAAAACAATTTTGCAATAACAACCAATTTGTAAAACGATTAAAAAATAGAAGTTGTTAAAAAACATTAACAAAAGCAAGTTATAAATTTAACAACTGAGTAGCGAGGACAAGTAACGATATATTTACTAATCAGTATAAAATTTGAGAAGTATTTTTATGAGTAGCATACCTTTCTGTTTACAAGTATATTTTAACATTAGAGAAAATTTATCCGAAGAATAAAAAATGATAAGAAGAAAACCAGTAGTATTGGAGGGGGATTTGCAATAACAACCGATTTGTAAAATGATTAAAAAATAAAGCATTGTTAAAAAACTTAAACAAAAGCAAGTTATAATGTTAACAATTGAGCACCGAGAACAAATAACAATATTTTTTACTAATCAGTATATAATATGAGAAGTATTCTTTAAGAGTAGAATATAGTTCTTTTCACAAGTATCTTTGAACACTAGAGAAAAATTTATTCGACGACTAAAAAAATAATAATCAAAGAAAACCAGAAGTATTTGTTTTTTGTTTTAATAACTGAGTTTATAATTTCATATTGATATGTATTTCCTTTAAACATTTTTAAAGTGTGTATACATATAAAGAAATAAATTAGTTAGTACTAAAATTGATTTATTTTCTTGTACTTAAAAAATCAAACTCCTCGGCACAATAGCCGCTATGGGACCAGGGTATACAGTGCTAATCTCGTAGATCATAGTCAGGGTAATTGGGTTTAACGGAGTACCTAGCGAAGAGGAAAGTATTAACTTTAACCTCCGAACGTAAAACTGGTCAAAACATCAATTTAGGCCTCTAGGCGAAATTGCTAATCTCTATTTTCAACACAAAGGGCCCTGGTGTGCAAAGCCTTTCTTCCAGTCACGTGCTCAACCTTAAGTGGAACCCCCAATATTTAGTTCCAAAACATGCGAAACCTCTAGATCAGAAACAAAACACATTTGCAATAACAACCAATTTGTAAAACGATTAAAAAAACAGATGTTTTAAAAAAAATTAACAAAAGCAAGTTATAACCTTAACAAATGAGCAGCAAGAATAAGTAACAATATTTTTACTAATCAGTACATAATGTGAGAAGTATTTTTAAGAGTAACATAACGTTCTGTTTATAAGTATCTTTCAACATTAGAGAACACTTTATCAGAAAAGTAAAAAAAAATGATAAGAAGAAAATTTGTAGTATTGGTAGGGGGGTTGCAATAATAACCGATTTGTACAACGACTAAAAAAACAGACGTTGTAAAAAAAACATTAATAAAAGCAAGTTATAACCTTAACAAATGAGCAGCAAGAATAAGTAACAATATTTTTACTAATCAGTACATAATGTGAAAAGTATTTTTAAGAGTAACATAACGTTATGTTTATAAGTATCTTTCAACATTAGAGAACACTTTATCCAAAAAGCAAAAAAATGATAAGAAGAAAATTTGTAGTATTGGGAGGGGGGTTGCAATAATAACCAATTTGTGAAACGATTAAAAAAACAGCCGTTGTAAAAAACATTAACAAAAGCAAGTTATAACCTTAACAAATGAGCAGCAAGAATAAGTAACAATATTTTTACTAATCAGTACATAATGTGAAAAGTATTTTTAAGAGTAACATAACGTTATGTTTATAAGTATCTTTCAACATTAGAGAACACTTTATCAGAAAAGTAAAAAAAAATGATAAGAAGACAATTTGTAGTATTGAATAGGGGTGGTTGCAATAATAACCAATTTGTAAAAACGATTAAAAAAACAGACGTTGTAAAAAAACATTAACAAAAGCAAGTTATAACCTTAACAACTGAGCAGCCAGAATAAGTAAGAATATTTTTACTAATCAGTACATAATGTGAGAAGTATTTTTAAAAGTAAGATAACGTTCTGTTTAGAAGTATCTTTCAACATTAAGAAACACTTTATCCGAAGAGTAAAAAATGATAATAAGAAGAAAATATTTGTAGTATTGGTAGGTTTTGCAATAATAACCAATTTTTTAAAACGATTAAAAAAAACAGACGTTGTAAAAAAAACATTAACAAAAGCAAGTTATAACCTTAACAAATGAGCAGCAAGAATAAGTAACAATATTTTTACTAATCAGTACATAATGTGAAAAGTATTTTTAAGAGTAACATAACGTTATGTTTATAAGTATCTTTCAACATTAGAGAACACATTATCCGAAGAGTAAAAAAATGATAAGAAGAAAATTTGTAGTAATTGAAGGGGGGTTGCAATAACAACCGATATGTAAAATGATTAAAAAAACAGCCGTTGTAAAAAACATTAACAAAAGCAAGTTATAACCTTAACAAATGAGCAGCAAGAATAAGTAACAATATTTTTACTAATCAGTACATAATGTGAAAAGTATTTTTAAGAGTAACATAACGTTATGTTTATAAGTATCTTTCAACATTAGAGAACACATTATCCGAAGAGTAAAAAAATGATAAGAAGAAAATTTGTAGTAATTGAAGGGGGGTTGCAATAATAACCAATTTGTGAAACGATTAAAAAAACAGCCGTTGTAAAAAACATTAACAAAAGCAAGTTATAACCTTAACAAATGAGCAGCAAGAATAAGTAACAATATTTTTACTAATCAGTACATAATGTGAAAAGTATTTTTAAGAGTAACATAACGTTATGTTTATAAGTATCTTTCAACATTAGAGAACACATTATCCGAAGAGTAAAAAAATGATAAGAAGAAAATTTGTAGTAATTGAAGGGGGGTTGCAATAACAACCGATATGTAAAATGATTAAAAAATAAAGTGTTGTAAAAAAACATAAAAAAGGAAGTTATAATCTTATCAACTGAGTAGCGATTACATGTAACGGTATTTATACTAATCAGTATGTAATGTGCGAAGTATTTTTTAAAAGCCGCTTACAGTTATGTTTAGAAGTACCTTTGAACATAATAGAAAACTTTACCCGAAAAGTGAAAAATAATAATCAAAGGAAACACGAAGTATTTGTTTTAGTTTCAACAACTGAATTTATAATTTCATCTTGATAGCTATTTAATTTAAACATTTGTAAAGTGTGTTTACAGTTAACAAAAACTATGTAGTTAGCACAAAAACTGCTTTATTTTCTTGTACTTAAAAATAAATAAAACTAGTCGGCACAACAGCGGTTATGGAGCCAGGGTTTACAGTGCTAATCTCCTTTTCAAAAACAAGGATCCTGGTTTGAAAAGTATATGTTCCAATTACATACTCAACCTTAACTGACACCCCCAGTGTTTAATTCAAAAACAGGCTTGGACCTCACTTTTAGTACCCAATAAAGGGATGAAAGGCTGAGTCAATCTTGCCCAGCCCGGGTATCAAATCCCGGACCTGTTTGATGGGAACACGAAGCTCTACCCCAGAGCCAATGGGAATTTTCTTGCATACAGATGGCATACAATAAAAATATCTATTCATCTGGACTAAGTCTTTTATATGCAAACTTTGTTTAATTGGTTTATCATGGTTGTGTTAACTAGATATATCGAAAATAAACACATCAGAAGATAGTGTCGCTCCTGATTAATGCTAAAATATATATTTTTCTAAATCCATCTCAAGTGCATTTCATATCCTATTTTCAATCATGTAACACTGCATGAAAAATATTTTTAATACATTAAACAGTAGTTATTTCAAGCACTGAAGTTTATTCTGAACACAAAATAAATTAGCAATAAAAAATATTCTAACAGAAATAAAAAAAATATAATAACATATTGAAAAATAAATCTGACGTATAACTATTAAAATATTTATACTTGTCTGGAAAAGTTACGAAACATTAAGAATAATACATCAAAGTACGTTCTAACATTCTAGAGCTAGCTTTTTTTTATATAATATATTATATATATATTATATATATATATATATATATATATATATATATATATATATATATATATATATATCTATATTTATATATATAATATATATATTATATATATATATATATATATATATATATATATATATATACTATATATATATATATATATATATTTATATTTATATATATATATATATATATATATATATATATATATATATATATTATATATATATATATATATATATATATATATATATATATATAATATATATATATATATATTATATTAATTGCAAATAAGTCTTTATTTTACTTTTTTCTATTGCTCCCCGGGCAGAGATACAAAGCTTTAAAAGAGATACACAAAATTTTCTGCTCTGTTTTTAATGTATAATTCTTACATGGATACAAAATAAAAATAATACATTTAAGAACATTAATGCTATAGAAATTATTTAAAGGTATAAGAATATTATGTACAAAGAGGAGAAAAGAAACATAGTTTTAGCTAAAAAAAGTTCATTTACATCTTTGACATTAGGCATTATATCTACATTAATCTCTAATCCTGGAAGAATCTTTTTCATGTATAACTATAAAAAATTAAATTTCTTTTTCTTTTAACATTATCTTGGATTCAACTTTTTATAAGCGAAATTTTTATTAAATGAAAGGCAAAACATTTTGGAAAAAAAAAAACCAATTTGTAAAACGATTTAAAAGCAGACGTTATAAAATACATTATAAAAGCAAGTTATAACCTTAACAACTGAGGAGTGAGAAAAGTAACAATAAATTTTACGAATCAGTATATAATGTGAAAGTATTTTTAAGCGTAACATAATGTTCTGTTTATAAGTATCTTTAACACTGGAGAAACTTTATCCGAAGAGTAAAAAATGATAAGAAGAAACCCGCAGTATTGAGGGTGTTGCAATAAAATCGATATGTAAAATGATTAAAATAAATGTTGTAAAAACATAAATAATAGGAAGTTATAACCTTATAAACGGAGTAGCGAGAACAAGTAACGATATTTTTACTAATCATTTATATATGTGAGAAGTATTTTAAAGTAGCATACCTTTGTTTACAAGTATTTGAACTTAGAGAAAATTTTCCAAAAGTTTAAAAAAAAAATCAAAGAATAGTATTTCATTTTTAGTTTCAATAACTGAGTTTATAATTTAAACTTGATAGCATTTTCTTTAAAAATTTGTAAATTGTGCATATAGTTAAAGAAATAAATTATTAGCTAAAATTGTTTTATTTTCTTGCAGTTAAAAAATCAAACTCCTCGGCAAAACAGTTATGGCCAGTTAACAGTGCTAATCTCCATTTCTTAACAAAGAGCTAGAGTTTGAAAGTATATGTCCAATTATGTGGTCAACCTTAAGTTGAAACCCCAGTGTTTAATTCAAAACATGCTTGGTCCTCAGTTTTTACCCACTGAAGGGATGAAAGGCTGATAATATTGCCAGCCTATCAACCCGGACCTGTGTGATGGGAGCAAATCTCTACCTCAGCGCCAATGGATTTTCTTGTATAATGGCATGTAAATTTAAAAAATATATTCATCTGGACCAATTATATAAGATTTTTTATAGTAATTTTGCTTAATTGGTTTTGTCTTGTGTATTACAGCATATAGAAAATAACACATTAAAAGAAAGGGTCGTTCCTGATTTTTGCTAAAAATATATTTTTTAAATCCATCCGTAATGCATTTCAGTTAATTATGTAACACTGCATGAAAAATATTTTTAATACATTAAACAGTAGTTATTTCAAGCACTGAAGTTTATTTCTCACCAGGCAAAATAAACTCCAGTATTAAGTCCAGCAAATAAAAAATATAATAACATATTGAAAAATAAATCTGACGTATAACTATTAAAATAGTTTCGAACTTGTCTGGAAAAGTTACGAAACATTAAGAAAATAGCAACAAAGTACGTTCTAACATTCTAGAGCTACCTTTTATTATATATATCATTGCAAATAAAGGCACTTTATTTTACCCTTTTCTATTGCTCCCCAGGCAGAGATACAAAGCTTTTAAAAGAGATACACAATAACTATTCTGCTCTGCTTTTAATGCGGCAACTGCTTTCATTGCTACAAAATAAAATATTAAACACTTTTAAAAGCATACCTACTGGTTCTTAGAAATTATTTAGAAACACCAAAGTAATATTATATATAAAGAGAGAAAAAATAACATGGTTTTAGACAAAAACTGTTGCAGACATTCTATGACATTAGGCAATATATCTTCATTAATCTCTGTATTCCTTCTTTTTATTTATCTTTTATTAACCATAAGAACTTGCTAGTTCTTTTTCCCTTTATCTGTATCTTGGATTCAACTTGGTTTGAAACGTAATCATGCTACTTTTATTAGATAAAGAACAAAATGGTTTTTTCAAGATAATAAAAATAAATCAAAATTATAATTTCATTTTAATAGTAAGCAATATTTTTTTACATTGTAAATGTAATATTTATTTAAAATAATATTAGTAATTCTTAGGCTTAGAAATATATAAAAAAGTTCATAAGGTTACTGTGGATACATTATACTAAATCTCAACATTATTTCTTTAGTGTGTAAATATAAAAAAAGTGTTCTGTAAATTGTTATATTTTTATTAACGATTTTTTAAATTAACTTATTTTAATTATACTTAACCCTAACATAACAGCTAAAAATGAATGTTTTCTTACATTATATTCGAAATCTGTGATTCTTGAAATAAGTGCAATTAATACTGTAACTAATAATCATAATCATGGCTCTAAAATATCCAAACATTCAATATATATATATATATATATATAATATTATATATATATATATATCTATTATATATATATAATATATAATATAAAATATATAATATATATATATATATATATATATATATATATATATATATATATATATATAAATAATATATATATATATATATATATATATATATATATAATATATTTTATATATATAGTATATATATATGTATATATGTATGTATATAATATATGCATACATATATATATATGTAGATATTTATATATATATATATATATATATATATATATATATATATATATATATATATATATATATATATATATATATATATATATATATATATATATATATATATATATATATATATATATATGTATATATATATATATATATATATATATATATATATATATATATTTATATATATATATATATATATATATATATATATATATATATATATAAAAAAAATATATATATATATATATATATTATATATATATATATAATATATATATATATATATAAATATATATATATATATATATATATATATATATATATATATATATATATATTTATATATATATATATATATATATATATATATATATATTATATATATATAATATATAGATATATATATATATATATATATATATATATTATATTTAGCTGGTCGAGAACTAATCGGTCATTAAAACTAATTTATTCTGAAAAAGGAGTCGTTTGCATTTGCTCTCAGTGGTTATATCTTTTTGCTATCTTTGAAGAACAAGGCATGTGTTGTTCTTAAGGAGAAATTTTTTTCTCTATACGCTTGTTTAAAAAAATGTACATATTATAATAGCGAATTAAATAAAGTCTATAACTTTAAGGAAATTGCTTTTATAAAAACAGAGGTTTATGTATTTACGTTACAATATAAAATTTCATTAAAAATATCTTATATATATAAAATCCATTTACATATATAATTTTATATGGGGTAATTTTAATTATGCTTATGCACTATTTATCCTAGCAAATGTTTAGGATTATAATGAGACAAATTAGTTTATTACCCTAAGAGTGCATTTTATAACTGCACTTTCATTCTGATTTAAGAAAAGGATTTGGGGTAAAAAAGGTAATCTTCAAATTCACTTTAAAGGTAATCTTTTGGGTAATCTTCAAATTTTTAGACTTATTCAAGTAAAAGAATTGGTAAAACTACATAGACATTGAAATAACTACATCGTCAAATGCTATATCTTCAAAAGTCTACTAATATTTGATATCTTGAAATCATTCTCAATTTTGAAATTTGCTTTATGGATATGCGAAATAATTTATATAGTTTTACAGGCAACACATGTGTATTGAAAAAATGTATATATATATTTATATATATATATAATATATTTATATTATATATTTATATATATATATATATATATATATGATAATTTTATGTATCAACATCAAATGGAGAAAACAGTAATAATTCAAAATAAATCAAAGTCCATCAAATTTAGTGATATTCAGTGAAACTCTCTGTTGCATAAGTTCATTTCTTAAGGGGTTCTTCAAAGTTTAAAAGGTTTAATATTTGGCAATTTTTGGAATCGATAAAAATATGTTTTTATAGTCTAATCAATCTTATCTTCGGAAGGAAAATGCGAACCAAGAAACTTTAGTTTTTCAGAATAAAAAGTTGCTAAAAATGAAATATAGCAAGATAAAGTATTCAGGTGGTGTACCAGTTCACTGTAACTGACTGCTATAATTTCAGATTTATGATTTTGATTAATCTCATCTGACGAAAAGGTCTACTTTACAAGTACATTATTTTTCTGACGTGTTCGTTTCAAAATCAGTTAAGAAATAAATCGATGGCCACCACAGTGAAATACTTTTAAAATTATATATATATATATATTATATATATATATATATATATATTGTAATATATATATAATATATATATATATATATATATATATATATATATATATATATATATATATATATATATATATATATATATATATATCTTTATGTATATCTTCAGATCTAATATTATGTTCCTTTTTTATCTATATTTATGTGCAGATATTATTATTAATTAACATTTTTCATTTTGATGACACATATTCAGCGACTATAAAGCTTGAACGTTTTCATTATTATTCTTCGTTCATATGAGAACTTCAACCTCAACAAAATTCTATAAACCAACACAGTAGTAAAATAGAAGGCTTTGTTTTAGAATGGCGTTAAAGATGTTCTTATTAAAATATCCTCAATTTAAGAAAAGTCTCTTTAAAATGTCCAATTTCATTCAAAATTTCTACTTTAGATATACAGCAATTGCAGTAATTTATCGTCTGTGAGCTTAAAACTTTTCCCTTTTAAATTTTTAATAAACATTTCTGCGAATAGCGTTGTAAAAATAATAATGTTACGTTGACCTAGTGTTTGAGAAAGAAATTAAAACTCATTAAGAAACACATGGAAAATAGGTCTTGATTTAATGATTTTATACAATTAAATAAATGCCTAAAGAATACAAATAGTTAAATCAACTTATCATTTGTAGATCGATGACTGCTCTCGAGTCGGCGTCGAACCTAAGAAAAAAATATCTAAAATTTCTTTGATAAGGGTTCTCCCACTTAACCGTGGATGCCAGCTTTTCACCTCTCTTTCTTCTGGTCACAAACTTGTCCCTCAAAAAATTTCCGACTCTCCGCGGAGACAAAAAAAGAGTCCACTCCAAAACTGCGGAGGGGGGGGTCAGAATTCCCCAAACGAAATGACACCTCTATTGGCTGGGAGAAGTCCGAAGTTTCTCTGCATTCAAACCGGTCCTGGCCTGGCATGTCCCCCACGGGAAGCTGAACCTTATGTAACTTATTGTTAGAAGCGTCTACCAGTCTTCGAAAAATTTCAGATTCACCTTATTAAAACGTTTACAATTGAGTCCCCAAAATACACCTCTAACCACAAAAATGTAATATTTTCTTCTATTTCACCATGAAGACATTTTAGAAAGGGATTAACTGGTCTGAACGAAAATTAAAGTAAGATAAATAATTTGTACTACATTCTTATTTAATAAATGCTGTAATCCTTCCAGGCAGGCAAAACGATACTACTGGTCAAATCTGATAATAAGCTTGGAAACAATATATATTGCTTATGATTTTATTGTTATGAATCTGCTATTGATAAGCTTATTACCAAAAAGTGCTCTAATAATAGATGGTTACTTTTCTATGAATTTGTACTTCCTAAATCAGCATTGAGTTTATATGATGGTCAAATTTGGGATGTCGATTGGTACATAAAGAATCTGCATCAATCTTCCTTTAGTCCTTAAGAGTTCTACACCTGTGACACGGAGTCTCTTTATGTATAAAACTGGATTGCAGTACCAGAAAAATACATTGCTTTGGTTTTGGTCTTTGTAGCGCTACGGTCTGATTTTTGCAACGCGAAGGCTAATGAAACCGGGACCTGCTGCTTAAAGTCGATTCCGAAGGTCTACGAACATTCATGCCATAGAGGGGATTCGAACCCACGAACTCCGGTTCCAAATGCCAGCACCCTAACCATCGTTCTGAGAAAAAGACATTGTAATCTGGCATAAAGGATGTTTAACAGTTGGAGTGGTATTTATGTTTTCATAGATTTACATATTTTGAAGATAACACGTCTAGTAAGAACTAAAAATTGCAATTATTTTTGATCGTGGGACTCACTGTTGTAAATTTCCATTTTCATATTTTCAGGTAAAACCGAGATGTTTGTGTTCCATACTTTAAGTGAAAGATTTCTAGAACAATTATATGATAATAAAATAAAATATTTCGTCTAATGTTTTGAAATCGTACTCTGATTTCTGTATCCTTTTCAGCTTGAATATGCTTAAATTTATATGCTTATAATAGGTTGTGCGTATGACCATAGACGTATGAAGATATTTCTCTTAATATGATCATCATGTGCACTCATTTATCTTAAACAAATGATTCATTACAAGTCCGCATTTAATGACACATTTTTGAGTAGTTGTCATATTCCCATTAATCCCCTTATGTCATTTACAATTAGATAATTTTTAGATAAGGTTATGCATGACCTTTATGCTTAACGTTTTGGCACCTGCAGTTCACAGTTTTCTACATATAA
>CM063500.1:22738443-22748443 GCA_032207245.1 Pardosa pseudoannulata | reverse complement strand
GCAACGTCAGCGCGGGTAGCTCATCATCATCGTCGAATAATACAGAGGTTGGCTGAAAAGAAGTTAAATTGGAAAGTGCATCGAAAATTTTGTCACATAGTAAGGTAGCTGAACCTTCAGAATCAATATGTAAGATATTAGAAACGCATATGAAATCATTTAATGAAAACTTTTTGAGAATATTTTCCTTTCGAGATTTTAGATCGAAAGTAGGTGGGAAATTTTGAAAATTGCGTAATTTCGTTCGAGAGGAGCGATCAAACGTATCATTAAAACAAATCAAAAATAATAACTTAACACTTGTGGTTGGAACACATTTGAGTGCCTGGCATATCGGCGGAAAGTCTTTAAGCGAAACTGAACTCATACTGAAAAATGGTACTTATTGGTTGAAGACTTCTAAAGAGAATAACTCAAAAATAAGTAAATTCGTGAAACGTCATCGAAACTGAAAAACACATAATCTTCGGCACGTCAGGGAGGTAAATCAGGACACGTTACGTCTGTATCCCAAAAAGCTTGTATTTCAGTCCGTCGAGAATTAGCACAGTCCGTATGAAACTTCAAAGCAATCGTCAGTCAGCAAAGAAGCTTCTTGAAAAGATATAACGTCAAGCGTCCATCAGCAATCATCCGTTGTTCCGTCAGTTGAAACCGAAGGACATTTTCAGTTCAGGTGTCAGAATCATAGAACGTCAGGATAGGAAAATGGGTGAGCTACTCGAGGATAGCGAAATATTTCAGGCGGGTTATCTAGGGGAATTTTAAGGGAAAAGGAAGCCGAGACCCCATTTGTAAGAATCGTCGGGGATTAAAGGAGACATTTATACTTAATAATGTTTATTTACAAATGGGGAAACATATTTACAGGGGGAACTGACATAAAAAGGGAGGTTAAACATTTAATCAGCGCGCAACACACAACTTGCGCGTACGTCTCACAGCTCGTCTGCCTCTCGCTAGGTGGCGCTCATCGAGAGTTATAGCAAGAGTGTGATGTAATCGTTACCGTCCTACACACACACACACACACACACACACACACACATACACACACACACATATATATATATATATATATATATATATATATATATATATATATATATATATTATTCTGACCCATATACTAAACGAATTTCTAATGATGTGAACAAAAAATTTATATTTCCAAAAATACTTTCTTGAACGGTTAAGATATATTTCACATTATTTATAATATTTACTTTTTAGGAGTATTTTGATCTGTACATATTTTATTAGCATTGTGGAAGCACAAAAACAAGACATACACACGTTAAAAACTTATATTATATCTCTATATTTCATCATTATAATCCTTAATTTAATAAAATAACGTTTCACTCACACGTTGTTCTCTTCTCTGACCACAAACACTAAATAACAATGTGAAATTTACATTTTTATTTAGTGTTTGATAGATATTTGCTGTTTGATAGTTTGTTGAAGCCCTAATAAATTAACAGTTTATCTTTCTGATAAAGATATATAGAAAAAATTAACGTCATTAATATCTAAAATACTTTTTTGACAGTACTGAAAATCCAAGATGTATTTTTCTATTGGGAGATTTTGCTAGGAATATTTACCAAGGTTCGGTCTCAGAGGCCCAGGTTACGCAATTGCACAAAACACTTGTTCGTTGTGGTTTTCATATACTTTTCTGTTGGGTTACAAGTCACGTTGGTATTTGCGGCAACGAAATAGTTGATGCTGAAGCAAGACAGGTAACTACACATTTCACTGGTCCCCTGCATTATAGTGAGGTTAAAAAAATAATGTCTCGAATCACAAATGTCCACTGGAATACTGACTGGAACACTGGAACCCGACATAAACTATACTACATTAGGTCATCTATCTCTATTTGGCCATCTCTCAGAAATCGTAAAATGGACGTCATTTTAAAACGACTTGGTATTGGCCATAGTCGGTTCACCCATAAGCATTTACTACTGGCTGATATCCATTTGTATTCATTCTGATCTTACTATGCATCATATTTTAACATAATATACTGCTTTAAAACGTTTTTATAATATATATTTTAAAACATTTCATCCTAGTTTGAATGTACTTTTGGATGAAACTCCTCACCTCCAGTTATTTGAATTTACACATTTCACTGGTCCCCTGCATTATAGTGAGGTTAAAAAAGTAATGTCTCGAATCACAAATGTCCACTGGAATACTGATTGGGACACTGGAACCCGACATAAACTATACTCCATTAGGTCATCCATTTCTATTTGGCCACCTCTCAGAAATCGTAAAATGGACGCCATTCTAACGGGACTTGGTATTGGCCATAGTCGGTTCACCCATAAGCATTTACTACTGGCTGATATCCATTTGTATTCATTCTGATCTTACTATGCATCATATTTTAACATAATATACTGCTTTAAAACGTTTTTATAATATATATTTTAAAACATTTCATCCTAGTTTGAATGTACTTTTGGATGAAACTCCTCACCTCCAGTTATTTGAATTTCTCTTTCGCACTGATATTTTAAATCTCATCTAAATTTTTTTAATGCTTTAATGTGAGTTTTTACCTCGTTTTGCTATATTTTTTCTTAAAAATTTACTATTAATTTCCCCTACTTTTAAATTAGATAACTTTGTTTTAATATGTAAACTTTTGCTTGGTGCAGCATATCCAAACTTGGATCTTTGTGCCAAAAAACCCAAACCAACCGACTCAGAGGAACAGCTTGCGTTCTCGAGTATTAATAATTTTTTTTCTTAAAAATATACAAAATATTATCAAATAATAACTAGTTTGCATTAACTTACATATAGTTTTAATACAAAACCTAATTAAAATCCATTAACAAAAATAATAATATAGAAGTTGTGAGATTTTAAGAATTAGTGGACTGTATAATAAATTAGAATAATGTGAATGAGGGAGATACCAAAATATTTAAACTCAATGAAATAGAATTGAATGAATATGAGTTGGATCAGCGTTGGGAAAATGACAACCCAATAACATTTATGATTAAAAAGAGTAAGAGAATTTCACCACGCTGACCCAGGCTTTTCGCCCATACAGCAGCAACTACCGAAATCCAGTCGCCGCGACGGCAACCACAACAGCTACAAAGCTGCTGCTGACCTACAAGAGGCTCCGTCGTGCCTCGAAATTAATGTAGACGACCCCAGTAAGGAACAATACCACTTCAGCAAGTTCGGGACTACCAGGGAATTCGAAAGAGAAGGATCACTCAGGAAACCCCGGGTTCGTGAAGCCCGAGTATACCTAAAGGAGGTATACCCCTTGAGGTTGCAGACGGCTATCATTATCCTAGGAGGGACACTCCTATTTACCAGGGGGCGCCACGAGGAGGCTGATAGCTGTCCTAGGTGAGGTACCGTAGTACAACACCTTGAGGCTCATCTCCAAAGCTGCGCCGAAGCACTGCTGAGGTGAATCACTGCCCCATCCCCCGATTAAAAAGAGTAAATCATTTACGTACAATGACTTTGACTATTCTCACTCCAAATGTCGTCCAAATATCACTCTTAAGAAAACCAACACAAAACAGAATATATGGCCAATTTAATCCCCCACTCTCAGCTAACACTATTGTATTACATATATTTACAGATGGCGCTACGCTTCACGGTTACAAAATAAACACAGTTTACAAGAAATACTAAGCAATTGCTGTCGCATCATGGATGTTGGACGGAACAGAAGTACTAAGCGACCTGATAGACTCTCCAGTTTTAACGCTGTAAATACAAAACTTGGAATGATGGAAATGTAAGGAAAAAACTACTTTAAAAATACTTGTCGCCACCACTCGTACAGTCATCACAAAAGTAATTAGATTAAATTAAATTCCCACATTGTCTGTACGGGTATTCGATCCTGGGACTTCAGTCATGTGGTCGGTTCCTGTGGTAAGCGTAAAGTAATGAAGCACGTTGCGCCGACCACGGAGCCACAGATGCATTGGCCGTGAAGGGTTTAAAGAATCATTATAATGATCACAATAAGCGAGCAATTCTAGAATTTTAATAACAATTTTCGTTCTATTAGATCAAATTGTGAATCTAAACCAGGGGTAGGCAACGCGGCGCCCGCGGGCGCCATGGCTCCCCCGATCGATTTTTAATGCGCCCTCGCTGGACAATGTAAATGTATGATAGCCAGAGCGAATTACTTTTGTCAAACGGCGATATACAGTAAGTAGTCAGTTGAGTTTAGGATTTTGCATAGATTAGCAGTTTACTAACCTTGAGCGTATCTAATAACACACACGTATTTTTTGTTAGTGTGTGATCGCATTTCGAATAGACAACGCGTAGACCATGCATTTTAAAACTACCAAGTAATCCGAAATATTTTTTTCTTTCAAAACCCTTCATGGATAAATGTAAAAGAAAAAGAACATATTATTTTAACGATGAATGGGAACATCTATATTGTTTCGTTGATTACAAAGGGAAGTGTATTTGTTTGTTGTGTAATAATAGTGTTGCGATTCCCAAAAAAAGTAATATTGAACGACATTTTAAGACCGTTCATACCAATTTTGATAGTGACTATGTAAAGAACTCTGAAATTAGAAGGAAAAAAAATATTTCTTAAAAATCTTCAATAACTAACCAGCAAAGTTTTTTTTACTAAACCACTTACATAAAGCAGCAACGATCGCGTCATATAAAATATCGCATTTGCTAGCTAAGAATAAAAAAACCATTTACAGATGGAGAAATAGTGAAAGAAGCCATGTTAGAAGCTGCTGATTCACTTTTTGAAGAATTTAAAAATAAAAAATAAATAGTTTCAGCTATAAACACGTTGCAATCCCCAATTATAAGAAATTAGCAGAAAATATGGACACCCAAGTTTCACACTGAATTATATGTATCATTATGTATGCCACCAACAAAATAAAGTTATAAAAAATCTGTTTTTTAATGTCTATTTATACCTGTTGATTATCTGTAAAATATGCGCTCTCGGTGATTTTCAAATTTAGTATTGCGCCCTTAAGGACAAACAGGTTGCCAACCCCTGATCTAAACCATTCTCGAAACAACTTAAATACATACAGAAAATTTCAACAAAATCAATCCGACAATCCAACTGTTTAGGACGAATTCTTTTACAATAACAAGGACAGAATAATTCTACATATAAAGATTGTAATTGTTAAAGTATAATTAAATTTATAATTTTATTTATTTTATAAGAAATTAATAGCTGTCATATTTCAATTTGAACATATTATTTGTCCCCGGCGAAGACAAAAATTCTAACTCTTAATCAAAATTAATAAAAAAAAATTTTCGCGTTTATTTATCATTATTTATGCCCTTTTTGGAGTTTTAGTGTAATTCATTTATTTTTAAAACATATATTTTTATTTTTTCAAAATTTTTTAACTTCATCGTTTCTCATCATTATTATTCAATAAAAAAAATCTATAACACCTAAACTAAGTTAATAAAAACTATTGTTATATTTAAAAATTATTATTTAGACCCTTTTTGGATTTTTAATACAGCTTACTTATTTTTAAACTTATATTTTTATTTTTTCCAAAAAGTTTCAAATTTTTTCGATCTTGTTCAATATTATTCTAATTTTTCGGCTTTTTTCGTACAGATGTCACTGGCCACAAAAATATTTTATGTTTTTCTATCCCTAAACTCTCTACTTTCTAGTTTTGTGTTATGAACTCACGAATCCACCCTTCTATCTCTTTGCTCTTTTATGTGTTTATTTTTCGCTTGTTGTCATTTTTGTGCTTACTGACAGAAGCCTCTGGATTGAAGGGCTCGGCCCACATGGTCCAGTTGCATCACCACCTTTGATGCCTTTGGTGCCTTTGAACATATTAATGTTTTGGTTTGGTTTGGTTTGAGGGCTACAGTCTACTGTTTTGCACACGAGGGCTAATGAGACCGGTACCTACTGCTTAAAGCCGATTCCGAACGGCTACAAATATCCATGCCAGCAGCGGGATTCGAACCCGCGAAACTCCGGTTCCGAAGAGCAGCGCTCTACCATTCGGCCATCGTTCGGCGGAACATATTAATGTAATCATCATTATATTATATAACTTCTATTACACTCTTCTTCAAACAATATAACACTTTAATTTTTACCTTATTTTAATACACATACATAGAAACACACATAACATTCTATTAAATATTCCAAATGATCATAATTTATAGGGATATATATTAAATAACATTAAAATAGAATTAAAAAACATTTTCTAGTTTTAAATAGAATTAAATAATTCACCGAGCGTGCATAATGAGGTGCCTAGTTCGGAATTTTTTATTTCTCTTTGTTCAAGCTCACAATTGTAAGATCAATATATATTCCAAATAAAAGCTTTAAATAGGATAAAATGAGTTCATAATATCAGAGTTAAAAATATCGCTGTTTAATGAAGTGCATAATCTAAGATACAGTTATTTTTTATTCTGAAAAAATACAACTAAATTTTAAAGTAATTACGCTGTCTCCTTCTCTGTATAAAGTATTGGGTGGTAAAAAAAATACTAAAAATGCAATTATTTTTACAACTTGTTTAAAATAATGGGCATTCTTCTTCATCGTTGTTAAAACACCTGTGAAATTTCACACAGAATCAGTCTCAAACATGTTCTTTTACGTCATATTTCGGAGTTTTTTTTCAAATTTCACTAGAAAGACGTTTGCTCAGAAGCAGTCTTGAAATTTAATTATTCATACATAAAACATTTATGTATGTACTTTTTTTTCTTTTTCAGCAAGGAAAAAACATTCCCTTAGCAAACATTTTTATTTTACTAAACTGTGTAAAAATAACTCTGAAATACTGAGCATTTCTCTTATCTTTAATATGTGCTGGACTTTTTTAAATAGATTTTTTTCTTTTATTTACGTTTATTCATTTAATAACATAGTCATTCTTGGAATAAATTTACTAACACACAAATTTTCCATAAAATGTTAAAATTATTTTTTATCCATTTTTGTGCTAAAATGTTCATGCATTTTAAAATATGTTTTGTTTAATTATTTAAACATCCTTAGTTATAATTTGAAAAAAAAACCGAATCATAATTATACTTTACATTATTTCTATTATTTAAATAAAGTTAATACGAGGGTTGCTATTTATATTTCTGGCCTTGGCAACGGTAAGTGTTGCTAGGCGATTTTAGACGATTTTAATCGAAAGTTTGATATTTTCAAACGTAAATTCAGCAGACGATTTACCATTATAGCTTTATTTGTGTTGTTGGTAGTAAATTGAAAAGTTCTTCTCTTTGAAAAAATTGAATTGAATCGTGAACATTTTCATGCCATTATTTTTCATAACTTTCGACATGGATTGTCAAGACAAGAGTTCTTCGATTAACTTAATTCTTTATACAGCGATAAAGCGCCATCCAACAGCACTGTAAAAAATAGGTATAACGAATTTAATCTTGGTCTATGTTCGACCCAGGACGAATCCAGTGCAGGTCGTCCAAAATCCGTTGTTGTGCCAGAAAAGATCGATGCTGTGCGTTAACTCATAAAGCAAGATCGCCATGTGACATACCGTGAGATAGAGGCGTTTTTGGACATTAGTATGACTAGCATCAATAAAATATTGCATGAACATTTGAGCGTAAAAAATATTGTTTGCGTTGGATCCCGCATAATCTGACAAATGCTCAAAAAAGACTCGTGTCGATTGGTGCAAGGAAATGTTGGAAAAATACGTTCAAGGTACATCAAAGGCTGTGTATAACATCTACACAGGTGACGAATCATGGATCTATGCATATGAGCCGGAAACAAAACAGCAATCAACTGTATGGGTCTTCCAAGACGATGTAAAACCAACAAAAGTTATTCGAGGAAGAATCACATCGAAACAAATGATTGCCTGTTTCTTCGGCATTAACGGTCAAGTGGCAACAGTGGTGTTAGAGAAACGCAGGACGGTCAATTCGGAATGGTACACGACCATTTGTTTCCCAGAAGTCATCGGAGAATTTCGAAAAAAGCAGAAGAACAGGCGAATCATTTTTCATCATGACAATGCGAGCTCTCACACATCGACTGAAACAAAGGCATTTCTGACGGAGCGAAAGATCGAACTGATAGGTCAACCGCCGTATAGCCCTGATTTGGCACCCAATGACTTCTTATTCCCACACATCAAAAATAAATTGCGTGGACAACGATTTTCGACAACCGAAGAAGCGGTTGATGCATTCAAAACGCATGTTTTGGAATTTACCTCAATCGGACTGGAAAAAGTGCTTTGAAAATTGTTTCAAACGCATGCAAAAGTGTATTGATCATTGTGGAGAATAGTTTGAAAAACAATAAAACCAATTTCGATCCTACATATTTGTTTTTTTTTCATTATTAGGACAGAAATATAAATAGCAACCCTCGTATTATACCACTTATGGCATTTTATGAGTGATTCATTGGTACAAGAAATGTTTGAATTATCCCAGATTAATAATCTATGAAGAATGAATTTTTTCTTTTATTTACGTTTATTGATTAATTAATATAATCTTTCCATGAATAAATGTACTAACACATAAATATTCTATGAATTATTAAAAATTTTTTATCCATCTTTGTGCGAAAATGTTCATATATTTTAAAATATGTTTTATTTAATCATTTAAATATCCTTAGTAAGTATTTTTAAAAAATCATAATTATACTTTATATTATTTATGCCATTTACATAAAATTAATTTTTTCTTATATTTAATACCACTTATAGTATTTAATGATTGATTCAGTGGTATAAGAAAATTTTGAATTATCCCAGATAATAATCTTTATGAAGTATAACGGCATAAATCCCTAAATGTGACTATTAACAAGAGAAATAAGAAATACTTTTCCTCTCTCTAAAACTGTCTAATATCTTAGTTACTTTTAAGACGAAGAAATTCTTTAATTACAGGATATAAGAAATGTTATGTAAATATCATAGTAGCATTTTAGTGTTCTCTCTATATATCTCTCCTTTATATTATCCTATTTAGCATTAATTGTAAAGTTTTTAGTGGTACCCTTGCCCTTATCCAACTACTGATGATGATTGCTCTCACTACATTCATTGGTACAAAAAATGTTTGAATTATCCCAGATAAATAATTTATGAAGAATGATATTTTTTCTTTTATTTACATTTATTGATTTAATAATATAATCTTTCTACGAATAAATTTACTAACACACATATTTTCTATGAATTATTAAAATTCTTTTTTATCCATTTTTGTGCTAAAATGTTCATGCATTTTAAAATATGTTTTGTTTAATCATTTAAACATCCTTAGTTATAATTTGCAAAAACAAAGAATCATAATTATGCTTTACGTTATTTCTATTTCTTTTGTGCAGTGGGGAGGTGATGTGAACATGTTTTGCCTTTTAAACTTAATTTTAAAATTGCCAAATAAATTTATTACCTTAAATGTCTAATTTACACGATTTTTACCAATATCAAAATGAACTTAGGCGATGGACCTGAACCAGTATTTTTCATCCGTTATGATTTTATGGTTCAAATTTCGCCAACATTCTGAAAAAAAATGCAGATATTTAATCGTAAAAAAATTACTTGAGTATGTTTCAGTCTAAAAAAATGTGGTGTATAAACCAATTGAAGAAAATTGCTTAAACATTTTGCTCCATAAAATTGAGTACTTCTCCTACACTATACTTCTTTAACCCCTCCTCGACCAACGTCTCGTATGTGTGACGCAGCGATTTCACTCTTCTCAGTCTAGCGTCGACTCCACGCGATGATCTTTGGTTGATATTAAAAGACCATCATAGCGTATGCATAATAGACGATCTGAACGTTTTATTTGAATTACTAGATGTCGTAAACGGCAACATTTTTCACAACGGTCGACTCGTATAGCATTTACATGCAGGTCCTCAATGGGTTAAATTACAGGATTTTAACAAACAGGGATT
>CM063500.1:22715943-22730943 GCA_032207245.1 Pardosa pseudoannulata | reverse complement strand
AAGGCTTTCCCTAAAGAAAGACTCTTAAAGAAAGTTGCGTGTCAGCAAGGAAGAAAATTATTGCTACGATAGATTCATAACACAAGTAAACAATGTACTCTGGGATTTCTTCAAGCAGAATGTTTTGGATTTGGAAGTTCAGGTCCTTGTGAATCGACAAAAAATATTTAAAGTAAATAAAAATATGACACATAAAATAGTACAATATTTTAAAATGGGGAATAAAATGGAAAATCGAATTGTACACAGAAGATATATGAATTGCAGAATAAGAGCTTTTGAACAATGAAACCGAGAAATTGGTCATTTTGACTTAAAACCTATTTTGTGTCCAGTTCTCTCAAAAGAGTTACTAACAAAACTGAAATAAATTTCTTTACTTTTCTTAATTTTATACTCCTAAAAATATAATATCCTGAAAATATAATATTAAAGAATCTGTAGGTATGCGAAAAATAGTTTATTACTCAGCTACCAAGTATGGAGACAAATTTGTAGAGTTAAGACTAGAACCCAGGAAGGAGTCATTTGGACTCAAAAACTATTTTGTGTTAAATTCTCTAAAAACGTTACTAACGAAATTGAAATAAATTTTTTCAGTTTTCTTATATTTATGGTTCTATAAATCTACAAAAATGTATTACTAAAGTATCATTAGATATGCGAAAAAATGGTTTATTACTAAGCTACCAAGTATATAAACAAAACTGTAGAGTTAACACTAGAACCGCGGAATGGGTCATTTGTAACCAAAAACTATTTTGTGTCCAGTTCTCTCAAAACATTACTAAGGAGATTGAAATACATTTCTTCACTTTTCTTAATGTTATGCCCCTAAAAATCTATGAAAATATAATATTAAAGAATCTGTGGATATATGAAAAGCTGTTCATTACTAAGCTACCATGTATGGAAACAAAGCTGTGGAGTTAACACTAGAACCGCCGATTATGTCATTTTAACTCAAAAACTATTTTGTGTCTAATTTTCTCAAAACATTACTAACGAAATTGAAATAAATTTCTCCAGTTTTCTTAATTTCATGACCATAAAAATCTATGAAAATATAATATTAAAAATTCTCTGGATATGCGAAAAATAGTTTATTACTAAGCTACCAAGTATGGAAATAAAACTCTAGATATTTGTCCTAAATGTAAAATACAGATGTGTAAAAAAGATTATATATAATATATATATATATATATATATATATATATATATATATATATATATATATATATATATATATATATATATATATATATATATTATATATATATATATATATATATATATATATATATATATATATATATATATATATATATATACATATATATATATATATATATATATATATATATATATATATATATATATATATATATATATATATATATATATATATATATATATATATATATACATATATATATATATATATATATATATATATATATATATATATATATATATATATATATATATATATATTATATATATATATATATATATATATATATATATATATATATATATATATATATATATATATATATATATATATATATATATATATATATATATATATATATATATATATTATATATATATATATATATATATATATATATATATATATATATATATATATAATTTATATATATATATATATATATATATATATATATATAATATATATATATATATATATATATATACCATATATATGTTTATTTATTTCAATTTTGTGTTGTTACACTTTCTTTAAAGCTTTTCCTGTAAACTATCTTTTATAAATAAAATATATTTTGGAAATTAGAATTAAACTTATACATTTTAAATGGTTATTTAGTTAGTGACTACATAAAAAATGACTTCAAGTTTTTTTTAACTATTTTTAATATATGATAATTTTTATTAGGTTCATAAGTATTTCTCAATGTTTTTCCTAAAATGCATAACTTTTCAAATATAAATAGATGTTTTGAAGTAACTAATATGATATTTATATCAAATCAAAATAATATTAAAAAAATTCAAATTTCATAGCAAAACTCTTAAATATCATTTTGTTAAGCATTTTTTATTTCAATTTTGTGTTGTTAGATTTTTTTAAAGCTTTTCTTTTAAAACAATCTTTTAGAACTAAAATATTTTTGGAAGTTATTATGAAGTTATTACAACTTAAATCGTTGTTTATTTAGTTGCTACATAAAAAATAATTGAAAGATTTTTAAAAATTATTTTAATGTATCATAATTATTATTAGGTTCATAAGCATTTCTCAATGTATTTCCTAAAATGCATAACTTGGCAAATATAAATAGATGTTTTGATGTTACTAATTCTATGATTTTTGTGTTAAATCTACATGATATGAAAGAAAAATTAAAAAATTATAGCAAAATTCTTAAATATATTTTATTTAATCTTTATTTTACATTTTTTGTAGCAATGGAATTCCATTGCCACATTTAATTAATCAGCATTTCTTATTCGCTATTATTCCATGCATTTAAATCAGTTCTAAATACGGATAACAATCTATTCTAGTGCTCTTCACCCTAAAATAACATAATCCCCTTGAAACAACAGAATTTAACAAATGTGAATTCAATTTCATGGTGAGGTTCACATTAGTTATATTTATGAATCTTTAAAAAATAATTTATTGTTCAGTTCCCAATCATTTTTATTTATTTTTTAAAAGATTATGTGATTGTAAAGAGTAAATATAAAGCAAATTTAAAAGTCATTCGTTTCAAATACGAGTTAAAGTATTTCTGGTGTTTTAGAATGCAAATCAAGATTTTTTTTAAAAAAAAGATAGGACATATCATAAAATATTTTAAACCGAATCGAAATGATAAGTTCGCATTTATTAACTTTTTAGCGCTACAAATATTTTTTAGAAGTTAATGTCCTGCATTTGTTTTATCTTTTCTAAAGGTTATGCATTCTTTAATTCAAAATGCAAAAGCCTTATAATAACTTTAGTAGTAAATCTATAAAAAAAATGACAGAAATAAAAGAATGTGAACTGCATACGATTAGAAAAATAAATTATTAGCATAAAAATTATTATATTACATTCTATCCACTTATTAAAATTCTTATACTCAACATCATATTCTGAGATCAAAGTAAATTAAAGAAAATCTGAGATTTTTAAAATATTTTATAAATTATTAACATAAAAATATTATATTTCATTCTATCTATTTATTGAAAATTCTTATATTTAACATTATAATCTGAGATCAAAGTAAATTATTGAGCCTTTGAGACATTTAGAATATTTTATAAATTATTAACATAAAAAATATTATATTTTATTCAGTCCATTTGTTGAAAAGTCTTATACTCAACATCCTAATCTGAGATCAAAGTAAATTATAGAGACATTTAAAATATTCACAAATTATTAACATAAAAATATTATATTTCATTCTGCCCGTTTATTGAAAATTCTTATACTCAACATCATAAGGAAATTAAAGTAAATTTAGAACCTTTGAGACTTTTAAAATATTTTATAATGTATTAACAGAAAATTTATTATATTTCATTCTGTCCATTTGTTGAAAATTCTTATACTCAACATCTTAATCTGAGATCAAAATAAAATATTGAGACATTTAAAATATTTATAAATTATTAACATAAAAATATTATATTTCGTTATGTCCATTTATTGAAAATTCTTATTCTGAACATCACAATCTGAGATCAAAGTAAATTATAGAACATTTGAGACATTTAAAATATTTTTTAAATTATTAACATAAAAAATATTATATTTCATTCTGTCCATTCATTGAAAATGCTTATACTCAACAGAATAACCTGAAATCAAAGTAAATTATAGAGCCTCTGAGAATTTTAAAATATTTTATAAATTATTAACATAAAAAATATATTTTGTTCTGTCCATTTATTGAAAATTCTTATACTCAAGATCATAATCTGAGATCAAAGTAAATTATAGAACATCTGAGAATTTTAAAATATTTTATAAATTATTAACATAAAAATATTATATTTTCTTCTTCTTATTTATTGAAAATTCTTATACTCAACATCATAATCTGAGATCAAAGTAAATTATACAACATTTGAGATATTTATAATATTTTTTAAATTATTAACATAAAAAATATATTTCATTCTTTAACCATAATTATAATGATCTTTAAAATAAAGAGCACAATATTTATAAATATATATTTTAACATATTTGATTATTATTTTAAACTTATTTTAAATTAATATTAAAAAGAAAATTAATAAATTATTATTGCTTAAAAGATATTCAAAATCTGAAATTATATAGCATAAAATTAAATTTACAAAATATATATAAAATATCATAACTATAAAAATACAAATATTTATAAATAAATAATGATATTCATAGAACAATATCATAATGAATAATTCAATATTTATAGTTTGAGACTTTTATAATATTTTTGAACTTTAAAATATTTAATTGGATTTAAAAGAAAAATAATCACAAAGAAATCCCATTTGTTATAAAGATACATTGTAAAAAAGAGTTTATATTAAAACACCGAGGATTTATCCAAAAATCAAAATATTGTATAAAATTATTTATTTTTTACTTATGTCGACTAGATTGGAATACGGGAAACCCAGTACTTCCCTTTATTCCGGTTATAAATAGATATATAAATAGACATTATATAGTTAATTTTTAATACACAAAGCTCGTCAAGTCTCGAAGATCATTAAGAAATAATGTTCTAAAAGTACAAATAAAAATATCTTTAAGAAATGATTTCTATCTTTTACGAAAGTCATCCAAGCTATTTAAAAGTATGAGATACATCTGTTACCGCAAACGAAATACTTCGAAATAAGATTTACAAAGCCATGAAAAGCTATCACGTCTTTGTGCCTCAGAGAGTAGGTGTGCAGTTCCTAAACAATCGCTGACCCTTATAAAACTCCATAGGGGAAAACACTGGCAGAAATGTAATACATCATTTTCGGAACGTTGGAGTCGAAAATTATGACAATTTGAAGACATCATCGTTTGCGGAATTGTATTCAATAGAGTTAATAGCACAATCTTTAAAGCAGTTTACAAAATGGGAACATATCAGATAAGAATATCATAATTTTATCCATGGAAGAAATACAAATACTTATGAAAGGAATGATACATTATGATATTCGTATTCGAGCACATACATCTACTAATTTTCGTAATAATATCAATATTCTATAATACGTATGGACTTTATAATATTTTAAAATGGAACACTTTAATTGGATTTAAAAGACAAAATAATCAACAATTACAAGGCCATTTGCGGTTAAAAAGATGCAATCAAGGTAAAGAAAGACTGTAATAGCACAATGTTTAGAGCGATTTACAAAATGGGAACATATCAAATAAGCATAACATAATTTTCTTCATGGAAAAAACTATATTTATTTAGGGAAAGATAGATGTTCATATTCGTAACCGAGCAACAGCTTCATTATGGAGCCAGTGACCAAAATATGACAAATGTTTGATAGGGTTTTCTTTTATGCCCTGGTTTAGGATGGAGTTTAGGCAAGTAAAGGATATAGGTAAAGAAACCCTCATCATAATGCTGAGATTTTCAGTCACTTGAAAAAATAGTTTTCCTGTTGAGTAAATGTTAGAAATTATTTTCTAAAAATAGTTTGAAAAATTTAGAAAGGGAAAAGCGTTGCAATAAAAATATTGGTGTAGAGTACATGTAGCATTCGCACTGAAGATGTTTTATATTAAAAAAAAAACTGTATTTTTCATTGATTGTAAATTTAGAGATGCAGAACTGGGGTACAAAATGTATATTAGCATTTACTCTTATATTAAGCTGAAAAAGAATTAAAGGTATCTAGATAATAAATAGGCATTGAATGATTTTCTCAGTAGTACCAACTACTATTATGGTTTAAGTCTGTTTAAAAAAGCTTTGTGATTCGCTATCCTACCAGTTGCAGTATTCTTTTAAATTGTATTTTTATGTAATTATTTTATATTTTATGTTAAAAACAAACATTTCCTAAAACTCCGCATTATTAAATAAAACACCTCTTATGTTCAATGATGAATAAGTGGAACAATTTACATTATAAATTATCCTATCGTTTCAGTTTGTGTCCGATAAAGCGATTATACTGGGACATTACAATACTATCATAAATGTGAAATAACTGCCCATACAAAAACTTGAAAGATCCAAATGTTTTTTATAAAATATAGCATGAAATGGATAGAATAAGTATGGCACATGACAAAAAAGTACAAAAAATGCATCACAGTTACTAACAGGAAATACTTGTATCCTTGAAATGGCAAAAGTTAGAAAATTTCATAACTAAAACTGAATTTAATTTTATGTTTAAAGAAAACAATGAAAAAGTGGTTAAATTTACAATATGATCTATGATATCCTTTCAGATATAGTCAGACGAACTTCAGGTGAATTTCCTGGTACATCACACAAATACTACAAATGCGAAATCTCTGCCCATACGATAATTTAAAAGATCCAAATATTTGAACAAAATAAGCATGAATATGGATAGAACAGCTTTAATGATAGCATATTAGAGAAAATTACAACAAAATACATCACAGTTACTACCAGGATAACGAATTACTTATAATCTTAAAATGAACAAAATTAGAAATTTTCGTAACTAAAACTGGAAATTGTATAGCAATTTACAAAAAATCTAATGGGTAAGTACTATACTTTATTTTTAATTATCTTTCGCCAGTGTACGTATAATACGTATTCATTCACACGTCTTACCCTCTTCTGAATAAACATAAGAACACATTCACTTACAGGTAACGTATTAACTTAAATCCTCAAATGATGAAAGTTAAAAAATGCCTTAACTAAAACTGGAATTTGTTTAACAATTTACAAAAAATCTAATGTGTAAGTACTATACTTTATTTTTAATTATCTTTATCTAGTATTCGTATAATACGTATTAATTCACACTTCTTAGTCTCTTCTGAATAAATACAAGAATACATTTATTTACAGGTAACGTATTACTTTAAATCATCAAATGAGAACAGTTAGGCAATTACATAACTAAAACGGGAATTTGTTTTACAATTTACAAAAAAAAATCTAATGACTACGTAGTATATTTTATTTTTAGTTATCTTTCTCTAGTATACGTATAATACGTATTAATTCACACTTTTTACCCTCTTTAAAATAAGCATAAGAACACATTTAATTACATTTAACGTAATACTTTAAATCCTCAAATGAGAAAAGTTAGAAAATGCCATAACTAAAACTGGAATTTGCTTAACAATTTACTAAAAATCTAATATCTAAGTACTATACTTTATTTTTAATTATCTTTCTTTAGTGTATGTATAATACGTATTAATTCACGCTTCTTACCCTCTTCTGAATAAACATAAGAACGACAAATAACATAATGCCAAGCATGAATCTGTATTCATCCCTAGTATCTTAGAAAAACACAAAAGAGATTTCGTTTTTACTGTCCGAATACAAGTCAGGTTCCCGTCCAATAATAGATTTCCCAAGGAGAGAGAACAGTTAGGAAAAAGTACGTGTCAGCAAGGAAGAAAATTACTGTATTTCATATCGAATCATTCAAGTAAAAACGCTCTCAATGGGATTCATGTAAAGAGAAAGATTAACGAACTGTTCAAATATCCCATGACGACGTACTGCCAAGATATATTTATACGCGGAACTTCGTTCTTTAAAATAAGATATAATAAGATATTTCTAGTGCTATATGCCATCCAGGTGTATAGAATGCCAGTGGTATAAGTGTTAAAACATAAAAGAAATATCACTTAAATCATTATAATATTAATTTTTAAATGCTTATGACAAAACAATTTTTAAAGAAATTTGAGATTTTTCTCTCTTATACCGTACTATGTGGTTTCCAAAAAACCAAAAAAATAAGATTAAAAATGTTATATCTTATGTGACTTAATATCTTAACTAAGCCATTTTTAGAAGAAACATAGGATAAAATATATTACTCATATCATTGTAGAGTTTTCGAAATCTCTGCAACAATGTGTGAGTTTTAAAAGTATTAAGATATGACGTTTCTTGTAGTATAAGCCTTCCAAGTGTATACACACACTAGCAAACATATATATATATATATATATATATATATATATATATATATATATATAATATATATATATATATATATATATATATATATATATATATATTATATATATATATATATAAATATATATATATAATATATATATATACATATATAATATATATATATATACATATATATAATATATATATATAGAATATATATATATATATATATATACATATATATATAATATATATATATAAATATATATATATATATATATATATATAAATATATATATATATAATATATATATATATATATATATATCTATATATATATATTATAAATATATATATATATATATATATATAAATATATATATATATATATATATATATATATATATATATATAAATATATATATATATATATATATATACATATATATATATATATATTATACATATATTATATATATATATATTATATAATATATATTATATATATATATATATATATATATATATATATATATATATATATATATAATATATATATAAATAAGTTGCAGATCGTTTTTAAGGTAAAATCATTATATTATTATTATATTTTCTTACTCTAATAGAATGCTGAATATTTCAAATGTGCATGCTTACTGATGACTAACCATTGATGCTATTGCCCCTGACCATAGAATTTTACAGAATGTTTGAATATCCATGTAATCAAAAAATAACTTTACCTGGAAATGTTTACAAGATACAATCAGAAGTACAGAATGTGAAAAAGTAACTTGCGAGAAAAATTGTTAACATTTTAGATCACCCTCCTTATTCTTCAGACCTAGCACCAGAATCGTGTTACCTATTTCCAAGAGTGAAAATAAAATTAAAGAATATATATTTGTATTCAGATAAGTGATATAAAATCGTAATACTATAGATTCCTCATAAACATAAGATATTGAACAGTTGCTGGTCCAAGAAAATTTATGCAAGAGACCAGTAGTTTGAAGGTCAATAAAGTAAAATAATTACCCTATTTTTTAATAATATTAGGGGAACTTTCTGACTCTATCTTGTGTAAGCTCGCAAAGTTATATGTAGGTATTTATTAATCAAATAATAAGACGACTTACCTCGTTCCCAAGAAAACAATTTTTAATATTACGTGGTTTTAGTAGATTATTTTGTAATGTAAATATATAAGTAATTATTGCTATATTTTTGTTTACTAAAAGAAGATTAAAATATAAAATAAGTTATCTTGAAAATTATACGATTTCTCATATCTTCTATCGATTTTTCATAGCTTAGATTTTTGGTTTGGTTTTGGAGTGCTATGGTCAATTGTTTGCAACACGAGGGCTAATGAGACCGGGACCTACTGCTTAAAGCCGATTCCGAACGGCTACAAACATCCATGCCATAATGGGATTCGAACCCACGAACTCCGGTTCCGAAAGTCAGCACCCTAACCATTCGGCCATCGTTCGGCTTCATAGCTTAGAATAATTTATTTTATTTCAATAGCATACGATACGTTATTCAAAATGATGTAAGAACAATAAATAGAATGATAATTGAAAATATTAATAACATTTTAAAAAATAATTACAGTCTTTCTTTTACATTATTATCTCAAAGATTTTACTGGATTGCAAAATATAAAATTTCGTTATTAAGGCTGAATTTTTTCTTCTAAAATATTAATATATGTCCATTAAGTTAAATTCAAATATTTATTTATTTTTCTAATGAATGGTACCATGTTGCCAAGAAATCAATTTTCAACTTTAAAAATTTCTAACAGGGTATTTTTAAATACACTACTGAGTAAGATTTTTTTCCAAAGCTACATTTTTTCTCCCAAAAAAGTTAATATATAGTCATTAATTTATATGTTGGTAATAAATAATCACCTAAAAATGCAATGAATATATAACATTCCCCAGAAAGTTCTTCTAGTATTACAAATATTAAGAAGGGTATATTTTAAATCATAAACAAATAAAATGTATTTACTTATATTGTTACTCTCCTTTTATTCAGTATCAAAAGATTAATATGTAAAAGAAATCATACTGTAACATACACGATGTTGCACAACTATCAATTTTTCATTGCACAAAATAATCTATTTGATTTATTTGAATATATTACTGTAGTCAAAGTAAGAACAATAAGGAGAATGCTCTATGAAAATACTATTAATCATTTTTCCGATAAGGATTTTGGGCTTGCTTTTACTAATTCATTTGTATCCCAGGAATAAATAAATCCCTTGAATACCAAGTATCTTGCTTTTAGAGGATACATCAAATAATAGTAACTTTAGAAGACATGTTTCCTTATTTTCCATATTATCATAAGATTTTAAATTATTTTCGTAAATACACGGGGGTTTCTGCACTTTTCCTCTATTCTTTTTTTATAAGTTTTGCTGTATTTACTTTTATGCAAAGATTTAAAATAATGGAAATTAACGAAACAAAATTGAATAGTTCCTTGACATGTATCCAGTAGATTGTTGTGCATTTGGATTTTTACGATAACAAGCGGCTGTCGGAAATACAAAACTTTAGCAAAAATATGAAAAGATTGTTTGTTTTAAAACATCAAGATAGTTATATGTTTTATTATCAATTTTTTTAATAACAGGATTATTTTACAGCTCTGGAATCTATTTTAACCCTCTAAGCGGCCAGCAAGTACAATTCCACCAAATCGATGATGTCTTCAAAACGTACAATTTTCGACCTCCAAAAACGTTCCGGAAATGGATGTAGTGTACATTTCTGCCAGTGCTTTCCTCCATGGAGTTCTGCAGTAGGAGGGTCAGGTCAATTGTTGAGGAACTGTACCCCTCTTTGACTAACATTTATTGAAGGATGAACCTCTATTCCCTTAGGGGCAAAGACGCTGATAGCTTTTCATATCTTTGTAAATCTCTATTTCGAAGTATTTCGTTTGCGGTAACTGACGTATCTCTAATTGCACCACTTAAATATCTTGGATGACTTTCGTAAAAAATATAAACAAGTCTCTCAAAGAATATTTTTATTTCTACTTTTAGAATTCATTATTTCTTATCGGATGATCTTCGAGACTTGACGAGCTTTATATGTATTAAAAATTAGCAATCTATAATATCAATTATATATCTATTTATAACCGGAAGTAAAGTGACAATAACGAAGGTGGGTTTCCCGTACTAGTCGACTAAGGGTGAAGGAAAAAATCTTAGAACGCTTTGGCCACTGACACAGTAAACTTTTAGCGTATTTTTTGGAGACTTTTTTCCTCGATGTGTTCCACTAGGAGGGTTAAGTTATACAATTTACTCTATCAAAAACATAAAAAGATGATTTGTTCTTAAAAAGTCAATTTAGTTATACGCTTCATTATCAGAAGATTTTTTACTACGATTATTTTACCACACTGGAATCTCCTTTGAGTCATACATTTTTACACTGACAAAATATGAAAATATCAAAAATTGTACTAAAAAATGAAATTAGTTATGCGCTTCATTATCAAAACATTTTTAATAAGATTATTTTACCTCAATGGAATCTGTTTTCAGCCATACGTCGTTACATGGTTAAAATATAAAATGATTGTTTTTTCTAAAAATCATGTTTAGTTATACGCTTCATTATCATAAAGTTTTTTTAATACGATTATTTTAAATCAATGGATTCTGTTTTCAGTCATACGTCGATACATGGTTAAAATATAAAATGATTGTTTTTTCTAAAAATCATGTTTGTTATACGCTTCATTATCATAAAGTTTTTTTAATAAGATTATTTTTCCTCAATGGATTCTGTTTTCAGTCATACGTCAATACATGGTTAAAATATGAAATGATTGTTTTTTCTAAAAAATCATGTTAGATAGCTTTTTACATAAAGTTTTTTTTTAACGATTATTTTCCACATGGATCTGCATTTAGTCATACATCCTTACACGATTAAAAATTTGAAATAATGAGAAATTGTTGTAAAAATTCAAGTTAGTTATACTCTTCATTATTAATTTTTTTTAATAATAAGATTATTTTACAGCATTGTAATCTAATTTTATTCATACATCCTTAGATGAAAATATTTCAATTTAAATCCATATTAATTTGTTATACATTCTTATTTAGAGATTGTATTTACTTTTATAAAATAATAAATCAGATTTAGTAGGCTAAAAATGGTCTGTAGTGCATCAGAGCTTAGGTTAAACTAATTATTATCACAACACAATCAAATATTCAACTACAACTATACGACTTCTACTTAAATATTTTTTCTCTGCGGAAAGCTACATGACACCCCTCTATGTGCTTAGGGGCTGGTTATTAATGACCCCACACAAACCCCCACAAAATACTGAAAATATTTTTTTCAAAACTTCTAGTGTTTCTTTATCTTTCTCTCAAAGTCTCAATATTTCTGCTGAATAGGTTGAAGAGGTCTTGTTAAACATTTATATTGTAACGATCCGTTACACGACCCTAAAGAACGAGGAGCCCGAAGGTGACCTTTCGCCGCGGACACTTATTAGCGGCAGGTAGAAACGGGTGGTCTAAAAACACGTGGATACTTAATTGAAAACTGTTCGTGCTGGTGCCAGCGCATCTGGGGCTTTGTGAGAATGTTGAATGGAAAGACTCTGTGAAAAGATTGTAAATAATTACAGTGCACCTTGTCGCCCATTAGCGGTAGCGAAAAAGGCAATTAAGTTTTTTGGGTCCGCTGATCTGAAGACGGCTTTTCGGCAACATATCTAAACGAAACAGCTGATTCAGGCGGGATGTGACCGCAAGATTGCATCATCCTGGTTCTGGAAATTTCCCGAAGAATCGAGTAAGGGGAACCGGGGGCCGCTGTAAAAGAAGAGTGACGGGGCCAAAGAGAGGCTTTTTCTTCTTGAGGCTTCATCCTGATAGAGCCTTCGTAGCTCGAGAAGAAACGTTCGTATCTCCGATTCTTTAGTTTGCTTGATTAGAGACCGCCAGCGTCTCTGTTTGCTAAAAAATCGACCTTGGGAATTCCATTCCCATTATTTTGCTATTTTTTTTTTTACTTCGTGCATAGAATTAGGTAGCCGAGAGTGACCTTTGCTCTCAATTTGGATCGTCTTGCATCCCAAGTTTTCCTTCCCAAACGCCAGCGTGATACGCACTCTGAATATTCGAACCTTGGTGTGGAAGCCGACTGTACAAATCGTCAGCCCGGAGGTGATAGTGTCAGCGTTTATTACCGACACTAATTAGCGAACAATTCCAGTGATTAGAAGCCCTAGCCATACTGTATCCGGTACCTACGCATCCTTATTGTGTGAATGTCATCTGAGCACGAGATCTCAGAATATTTAGAATCTACTAAATCTGTACATAACTGTACATAATTTATTCACATGAATAAAATATTTTGTCTAGATTAGACAGTTTTCTAGCCTGTTTCATAGACGGCTTTGCCTACCATATCTCCAGTACGTTACAATTTATTGTTAATTTGGTTTCTGTTTAATAAAGCTATACTACAAGTATTTTTAAGCAAAAATAATCGTTGGTTAGCAGCATTAATTCTGCTACAAATCTCACCTTGTATTCTATTTCGAATCTTGATTTCAAAAACTAAATGTGTAAAGGTTTCCACGATAAGAAATCTATTACTGCATGTATCTCGTAAACGATTGATTTAATCTGATTATAAACTAAGCATATATTTGGTTTTAGTTCAGTTAATCCTGACATGTATAAATACTTTACTTAATTTTCATTAACAGTTCTATATCCTTATTAATTTTATATAATTAAAAATATATTTGTATATTTGATGAACATTATATATAATTTAAAATAGTAAAAAGTATGAGTATATATATATATATATATATATATATATATATATATATATATATAATATATATAATATATATATAATATATATCAATATATTATAATATATATTATATATAATATTTAATTTATATATAAAATATATAATATATATAAGAAAATAATATATATATATTATATATATCTATCGTATATATCTTATATATATTATATATATATATTATATTATATATATAGTATAAATATATATATATATAAATTATATATATTTATATGTAAATATAAATATATATAATATATATATAATATATTATATATATATAAAAATATCTATATCATGTTTTTTTTATATATAATATATATTATTTATATATATGCAATTATTTTTATTATTAATTAGAGTTGTTTTTTGTTAAGTATAAGAACAAAGTAATATGAGTAAAATCATATCAGAATATTATTATATCTTTAATCTTATTTGCTTTTACTAATCCTTTTGTATCCCGAAAATAAGCTCATATTACTTTTAGCATGTAATAAATAATGAATCACACATCATAAAAAACGTCTGAATAAGAAATTATTTTTCATATTGCGATATGTCTCTGTTCTTTTATTATTTATTTAGTTACCTGGATTTTACTGGATTTAGAAGATGAAGTATTTTTTTTCAGGACAGTATATTATTCCGGTAATATGATATTCATATAATATGTTTGAGCTAACATATTCTACATCTAGAAAGTTCTACGTCTAACGTACTAAATATTCTTTAGAAAATAGACAGGAATTGGGTTAAGCATAAAGACATTGTAAATATTTATTTATTTTCAATTTTAAGGAAGTTATTTATTTCGTATTTTCCTAAAACATATATTTCTTATCATATATAAATGTCACGAATATTCGAACTAACACACTGTTTAACTTAACAGAAAAATTTATTGAAGCTAAGTTGCAACTCGCAACTTTACAAGATCGAGAAGT
>CM063500.1:22708443-22710943 GCA_032207245.1 Pardosa pseudoannulata | reverse complement strand
TGTAATACTCATATTACAAAATTTTCACAATAAGGTTCCTTTCCATAATTTGTTTTATCTATAGACTCAATTCGTGCATCTGTGATATAAATGCCTAAGTAATTTATACGCAGTCATAAAACAAAATCTATTTCTTATAGTTTTTTAATTATTTTAATTATTTTGGTTATTAGAGATTACATTATGTTATCTTTAAATCTCCACAATGTATTAAAAAAATCCTAAAACAAGCTTTCAAAAAACAAATATCACGGTACTAAAACTTAATTAATTGATTTGTTAAAATAATAACATTTTTTAGCATTAAATAAATTTTAAACTGACATAAGAAGATTTAAAAATTAAATAACCAATGTCTTATTTCATTATGAAGTACTTCCGGACTATTCTTTCACATTGTACTATAATTATCAATTTTGCTCTTTAAATTTATTAATAATATTATAAATTTTCTACTCTTTTACATAAATATTTTATGTTAATTAGTAATATTTTATAAATATTTTTCCTAAAAAATTCTTAAAATTTCTACAAATGTCTGTTTATTGCAAACATAATAAATGTTTTCTTTCGTATATATCAAAGTTAATGGATACTTTTGAAAATAGTCAATCCTGATGAATGTAATTGTGGAATTTCACTATAATGATACATTATTTTGACCAGTAGATTAATTTAGGATTAAGCATGATTTATGTTATAAATGCAACACAACACTCTAGATCTAACAGTAGCTATTCATTCGAAATCTAAATATATTGACCCTTCATTTATGTAATTAAAGAGATTTACTACCGTTAAGTACTTATATATTATCTTACTGAAACCGGCTTAATATATAGTACTGGCTGTATAATTGGTGACAATCTGTACATTTAAAAAAGTAAATATATTTAATTTCACTTTATTTAATGTAAAAGATAAAATACCACTAAATAATTGTAAGTCAATTCTATGGCCCATGCTTGGGTAATTCCCTCATCTCCCTAGTTTATTTGTGTAAAAAAACTTGTTCTATATATTACTAGCATATGGCCCGTCATATGACGGGATCAATAAAATTTTTAATTTTCCAGAATTGTAAAAAAACACTCTGAGCCACGTAAAAATTGATTTGAATTTTTGGCTGAGATTTATCTGGTACACGCTCAATTATTTGTTTCTTTTTACAGACGGTATGTCAGTTGCCAACTTTAATTTATCTTGTGATATTACTTGATAGAATGAACAGCAAAGGTTTTAATATTGACAGTCATTATTTAGTGGAATAATGAATGATGTATAAAATTTAACGAATCGATAGCAAATCGTGTGGATATGCATTAAAAGCAAACACACAAACAAACCAACTTCATAACTTTCTAAGCTATATTACTTAAAAGCTAAATATTTATTAGTCCGTGAAATAAATTCCTAGATTTTATGAAATGAATTTGTACCGGTAATTAATACCGGTGGTAAAATGTTCATTGCAACAAAAAATAATAGATGACTGAATTCAAAATTATCACATATAAAACTATTTTTTTAAGCTAACTTTTCAAGTTCAGGGATAAAACTTATAAAAATAATATTAAAGATATTTAAATAATTTAAAATAAGAAATAATAAAATGAGATGGTTAGAGGAATGATTTCATAATGCTAGAAAAAATATGTTATTTTTACATATTTATTCTGTGATAAATTGATAAATTTAATCGCATGCTCTTAAACGGGGAAAACAAGGTCTGGAATAATGGCACAAAACTCCCAGCAAGGGGGACGGGGTGGATTTTGAATGATATACTTTACTCTCTTTAAATTTTGCTACACCTAGATAAACAAGATTCCAATATAGGTGTCATAATCCATTCCAGATCCAATTGCTTCACAAATTCAATGACAGACGGACATATAACTTAGGCTATTATTATATTAGGGATACTGGAAAATTATGCTTTTTGAATTTTTGATATTTTATTTGATATCTAAGATTTTTCAAGTCATGGACATAAATATATTGAAATGTCGACTGAAATCATCATAGAATTAATCATTTTAAAGGTTCACTTTAGTATACAATGTTTGCACACGATAACAAGTAAATATCTTATCAAGAAGTATAATTTTATTAAAGGTTCCTATGAGGTTTAAAAAGACAGCTCATCAGTAATGAAGACAGATAGAAATATTTTAAATATATTTAAATATATATATATATATATATATATATATATATATATATATATATATATATATATATATATATGTGTGTGTGTGTGTGTGTGTGTGTGTGTGTGTGTGTGTGTATGTATGTATGTATGTATGTATGTATGCATGTATATCTTTCACTTTAAGATTTAAGTTGAAAATTGGAAAATTTATAAACGTAAAATATTAAAATTGTGAAAAGTTTAAAAGTAAAACATGCAACACAGCGCAGTGAGATGTAAAAAGACTTTTACATCATTATCTGTGTCTAACTAGGTTTAAATTTTTATTGAATAACAAATGTATGA
>CM063500.1:22683443-22700943 GCA_032207245.1 Pardosa pseudoannulata | reverse complement strand
GTAATGCAGCAGCGACCATTTCAGTCTATTTAGCAAAATTGCTTATGCTTATTTATAGTACAGGTTTATGCTTAACTTAACATTTTATTAGAAAACTTGTTAGCATCTTCAAAACAATTTTCAAGGCCGATTATTGTTAATTGACAATTAGGTAGGCCTTACAATTTCTTTATCTATATAACAAAAGTAAACGTGTTATACAGACTTGTTGCAACATATTCCCTTTCAAAACTGTACAACTTTTGTCTGTAAAGTATATTTTCCTACAATTTCATTTAAGAAGAATCAACAAATCATAAATAAACTAACCAGCTAATTTTTTATTAACGATGCACAGTTGTACAGTTTGCAACAATCCCAACAATATTTGCTATTCCACAGATTTTTAAAGATACTTTTCATTTCAATTTAGTTTGTTATTGTGTTAAAACCACTAGCTCTTTATGCAGTAATAATTTCTTCTTTTTTATATAATACAGCAATGAGTTCATCTAAAAAATCATTTATCATTAATAATTCACTTAGGCTTAAAAATTTTGATTTTACTTTATTAATGTATTTTTCACAATTTTTTAAATTTTAATTAATTATAACTGGAGACATTGTTTTTCATAATAGAGATACATATGGAGGTTATTTTTCCTTACAAAGTCAATCAGATAATACAATTTGCACTATTTGGTGTTAAGATTAACCCCCTTAATGCACTGCTTTCTTTAAAAAGGCCGACAAAAATATTCAATTTTTTAATGTAAAAAACACAATTTAGAACGTTGAATTTAGAAAAAATATATATATATATTTTATACTTGAATAAGTGTTATAGATTACAATCCCATGTAAATAATAAATTTCAATAAAACGATTTTTTTTCTTTCACATTGTTATTTTCAAATATCGATTGCATTCGAGTGGGAAATATTATAGCAACATAAAGTACAAAACCGCTCGAATTATATTTAGTGGTTACGGTTTGGCCAGTTTAGCGTGATCGATTTAACTCGAAAGTGCACATTAAGGGGTTATTCCAATTAAAAATTTAGTAATCCGGCCAGGTTCTTATCATACTCCAGAATTCAGGTAGTACAGTAAAATTCATAATCATATCCAGGTAAGAAACGACTCTTGAGCTCGTCATGGTGCCTAATACCTTAGCTTTCAACAGGGATAAGAAAACCTTATTTAGGGTAAAGATAAAGACAATTTGGATGTAGTCCGTAGGAATGTAAAGTTTCCATGAATGAAGGGTGTTTTGAGTAGTGATCTCCAGTTACTATTTCACTGGGAGAATACTACTATTTCACTGGGAGTTCGTCATGGTACGTAATACTTTTGTTTTCTCCAGGAATAAGCAACCTTTATTTTAGTTCACATTTTTCATAAGATTTTGTTAGGCCGCCTTAAATCATTAATTTCCCATGATCCGCTTCAGAAAGGTTTTGTATGTTTAGAAGGTACTCTGCACAACTCGACGCTTTTGGATGCTGTGCTTACGGAGGCTAAAGCTAGTTTGCAACCAGTTATTATAGTGAAATTAGATCTTCAATAAGCTTTTGATAGCCTGGACCATCGTTTTCTTCCTTTGATTTGTGACTTTTCTGTGTCCCTGATTCTTTCAACAGTATTTGATGTTCACGTATTCTAATTCTTATACTTCAATATTTTTCGACTACAGTGTTTCGGAACCTTCACCACCTGTTAGTGGAGTTCTTCAGGGTAATCCTATTAGTCCCTTTATTTTCAACTTAGCTAACCATCTTTTTCTTCGAGCACTTCCATTGCATATAGGCTACCACTTCGCCGACTGGGGGATTTGGAAAGACAGTGCTTTTGCAGACGACATAGTCTTGGACATAGGTTTTTGTTGTTGTAGCAAACTTTTGAAGGTGTAAGGACCTTGGGGTTTCCTCAGGGAGTTTTCTCGTGGGGTTCCTCTTGGTTTAAAAAATAGAGGTAAAGACAACCGGGATGTATTCCAGAGGAATGTAATGTTTGCATGAATGTAGAATGTTTTGTGTACCGATCTCCAGTTACTATTTCACTGGGAGGAAACCTAGGAAAATGTCATATAGCTTACACTTTTTTATTCCTCTGAAATCATATCTTTGAAGTAAAATTTAGATTTTACTTTTTTACAGATCGTTTGCTTGTTTCTTTAAATTTTAATTAATTTTAAATTTTAACTCTAGAGACATTACTTTTCGTAATGAAGATAGATTTAGAGGTAATTTTCCCTTGCACAGTCAATCAGATAATTCAATTTGCACTATTCGGTGTTAAGATCAATCCAATTTAGACTTTAGTAATCAGACCAAGTCCTTATCATACTCCAGAATTACGGTAGCAGGGTAACGCTCATAACCATATCCAGCTAAGAGGCGTCTACTGAGTTCGTCATGGTGCGTAATACTTTAATTTTCTACAGGGATAAGCAACCTTTATTTTAGTTCACATTTTTCATAAGATTTTGTTAGGCCGCCTTAAATCTTTAATTTCCCATGATCTACGTCAGAAAGGTTTTGTATGGTTAGACGGCACTCTTCACAACTCGACACTCTTGGATGATGTGCTTACGGATGCTAAAGCCAGTTTGCAACTAGTTATTATAGTGAACTTAGATCTTCAAAAAGCTGTTGATATCCTGGACCATCATTTTCTTCCTTTGCTTTGTGACTTTTTTGGTCTCCCTGATTCTTTCGAGGAGTACTTTATGTTCATTTATACTAATTCTGATACTTCAGTAATTTTTGATGACGGTGTTTCTGAGCCTTCTCCACCTGTTCGTAGAGTCTTTCAGGGTGATCCTGTTAGTCCCTTTGCTTTCAACTTAGCGATAGATCTCGGTCTTATAGCACTTCTATCGCATATTGGCTACCGCTTCTCCGACGGGGGGATTTGGAACGCAGACGACATAGTCTTATTTTCCTCTACTCGTTTGGGAATGCAGTCTCTTTTAGATATTCCTTACCTCCGTATTTCTATCATGGGCCTGATAATCAATTTTATTATATCATTTTCCGTTTCTGTTATCCCCTCTGGTAAACAAAATAAGTATAAGATTGTGCAGTCTAGTTTCTGCTTCAATGGTTTTTCTATCAGTGCTATCAATATAGAAGATGAGTTTGACTATCTAGGTATCCCTTTCCTCCCCACCGGTTTTAAACGTTTGGTTGTCCCAAATTTATCCTTAACAAAATTAGATTATTTGCGGCATGCTCAGCTAAAACCACAACAACTCCTTTTTGCCTTGGTTTTTCATCTTCTTCCTTCCTTTTTTGATCTCTGTTTTAGGTAGAGTCTTTCTTAGTCAGCTAAAGAAGTGTGATATAAATGTTCGTGTGGCAGTACGTTCCTGTCTGAGAATTCCTGAGGACGTCCCGACTGCGTTTTTCTACGATGTTGTCGCCGATGGTGGACTTGGGTCACGTCCTTTAGATGGTCGATTCCGGTTCTCCGGCACTCGGCTTTCCAGAATTTGGGCAAGTTGATGAGAATTTCTTCTGAGTGCGTTCCGAGTTTTCTTTCGGAACATTTGGCTCGTGCTCGTAGAATTGTCATTCTGGACGGCGACGCTGTGGACACCAAAGCTCGTGTGAATCGCTTTATTAGTCAACTGCTCATTAACAACATTGACTGTATTGGATTTAATGTTGCTATTAAGTTTCCAACTGCACATTATTGGCTTTCCGATGGTACGTGCTTCCTGAGTGGACCTGATTTTATCGGCTGTATACAGACTCGTATTGTTGCTGTTCCGTGCCGTAGCCGTCTAGCTCGCGGCCGAGTCAGAGATGGGCCTGTTCTGCCGGCTGTTCTGAAGTAGAGTCTGCGAATCATATTATTCAACGCTGTCATCGCACCCATGGATTACGTATTAAAAGACACAATGCGGTTCTCATCTACATTGTCCGTGAATTACTTTCAAGGAATGAACGTGTTCTAGTCCCATATATCATTAGTAATGGAGACGTTAATCGGAAGCCTGATATTCTGGTCTTAAGATAGAATGCTGGTATTATTGTGGAAGTTCAAATGATTAATGGTTATACTGATCTGAATTCTCCTAATTTCTCCAACTTCTTAATTATACCGATTCCACTTTTATTTGATCTGTGAAAACTATTTATGACGTGGAGCGTGTAGATGTTATTGGTGAAACTCTTAACTAGCGGGACATCTGGACTGCGTTTTTCTACGATGTTGTCGCCGATGGTGGACTTGGGTCACGTCCTTTAGATGGTCGATTCCGGTTCTCCGGCACTCGGCTTTCCAGAATTTGGGCAAGTTGATGAGAATTTCTTCTGAGTGCGTTCCGAGTTTTCTTTCGGAACATTTGGCTCGTGCTCGTAGAATTGTCATTCTGGACGGCGACGCTGTGGACACCAAAGCTCGTGTGAATCGCTTTATTAGTCAACTGCTCATTAACAACATTGACTGTATTGGATTTAATGTTGCTATTAAGTTTCCAACTGCACATTATTGGCTTTCCGATGGTACGTGCTTCCTGAGTGGACATGATTTTATCGGCTGTATACAGACTCGTATTGCCGCTGTTCAGTGCGTAGTCGTCTAGCTCGCGTCCGAGTCAGAGGTAGGGCCTGTTCTGCCGGCTGTTCTGAAGTAGAGTCTGCGAATCATATTATTCAACGCTGTCATCGCACTAATGGATTACCTTTTAAAAGACAATGCGGTTCTCATCTACATTGTCCGTGAATTACTTTCAAGGAATGAACGTGTTCTAGTCGCACATATCATCAGTATTGAGACGTTAATCAGAAGCATGATATTCTGGTCTTAAGGTGGAATGCTGATATTATTGTAGTTCAAGTGATTAATGGTTATACTGATCTGAATTCTCCTAATTTCTCCAACTTCTTAATTATACCGATTCCACTTTTATTTGATCTGTGAAAACTATTTATGACGTGGAGCGTGTAGATGTTATTGGTGAAACTCTTAACTAGCGGGACATCTGGGCCCTAAAATCTGCCGAAACCTTATCCTCGGAGATAATCCGAAAACGTGACCTCAAAGTCATCAGTTCCAGGGTTTTCTTTGGGATCCATAGGATTTGGAGGCTGTTTGATAGAATGAATGGGACGCCATGCCCCCAGGATGGGCATCGGTTGATTGGTTGTTTCAGGGTTTTAGTTGTTGTAGCCACCTGCTCAAGGTGTAATGACCTTGATGTTTCCTTAGGGGGTATTCTGTATCCCGCGATTTTCAGGGCAACAGAGATGTAGTAAATTTGCGCAACCCGCGATTTCCGCTGTCATGCATTTTAGCCGTCTATTTAACTGTGCAACCCGCTCTTCTTCATTCTTTCCTTTAGACTTTACTGTGATTTTTAATTGTTTATTTATCTTAAAACTAGCAGATGGCTTTAATTGTCCACATTTCTGCAAAATATAGAAGAATTTTTTGTATCATTTTGAGCTCGCTTTTCATAGCTGAAAGATGTCTGGCAGGAAGCGTTTCGCGAGTGATATAACCTATACTCCTGACGATATTTCTGCCACTGATAGCACTTCTGACTCTTATTTCAAGTATATTGAAGATATTTATAGTGAAACTAATGAGAATTTCTCGGATTCCTCTGCAGATAGTAATGAATCTAAAAATTTATTTTCTATTTAAAATGTTCGACAGTGGTGCAAAATTGATATGCAAAATATTCCACCAGCTCCTGCTTCATTTTTCTTTCCATGGAAATCCCGGACTAAATTCCACTATGGCAAATAATGCAACTGTTTTGGACTATTTTAAACTTTATTTTGACGAGGTTATGTTGCAAATAATAGTAAAAGAGACCAACAGTACATGAGAGTAATACACCCAGGCGACTAACTGATCGACACTTTTCTAGCCATATACACCCAAATTGCATCAACAAAGAGCTTCGTAGATAGTGTGTTGTCTCTTTTGAAAAAAAAAACTGAAGGTGGAACAAAAAATTCGAAAAAAAAACACGAATTTGATGCAAGGATTGCGAGGTAGTACTTTGCATCGAGCCTTGTTTCGAAATTTATCATACACGACTTCATTTCTAATAAACGTTTTGTAAGTCTTTTGCATTTTTTAATTAGTATATACGTTTTGCTTTTGTATTTTATAAAATAAATGATAATTTAACCAAGATTAATTTTCAAAATTAAGCTTTTATATCATTATTCTACAATTTCATTTTTCTGAACACCTTTTTTAGGACCTAATTCTATATTAAAAAAACTCTTTTACAAAATTTTTTTGTATATTTTAACTCTAAAATGTATATTGATTTGAAATATGTAATAAAAAAATTACTTAATTTTTCAACCTATTTTGATAAAATAAATACGCATCGAGAGAGTAAAAGAAAAGAGGTAAAGACAACCGATATGTAATCCGGAAGTATGTAAAGTTTGCATGAATGTACAATGTTTTGTGTAAGAATCTCAAGTTACTATTTCACTGGGAGGAAAACTAGGAAAATATCATATAGCTTACACTATTTTTATTCACCTGAGACAATATCTGTAATCAACTGAAACTGTATATTGTGTTGAAAATGTGATGCCTTAACCCGTAGACTGCAATTAGCTTTTTATTCTATCAAAAAACTTAAAATCGTATTCTAAACCGCACCAACAAAATGTTTGTAAATAAACCCTAATTTAAAAAAAAATAAATTAACCTTCAATTCAGTGCCACGATATTCTTCGTTTATCCAATTCATATAAATTGTAAAAATTCACAATCAATCACAATTTTTATCTCTTGTGTCACACTTAAATTCGATGTAAGTATGCATTGATATATGAATACAGTTCCAGAATTCTTTGTTATATATTCACTGCAATTTTATCCTATCATAATAGAATGAAGTTTTCTTTTACGTACAGTCGGAAAAAGCATCCAAATCACGCGATATACAGCAGGGAAAAGAGCAGATCTGAAAGAGATCCCATCAGTTTGAAAAGAGGAAATTTGAAGCTCTTTTTTATAACAACTTACAAAATGAAGTGAATTTCCTATTTTTTAAGTGCATATATTCGATTCCGTTACAGAATACTCCGGGGATCAGGTGTTAAACACAGATGGCTTTTTTTATTTTCTGTAAATTCTTTTTGGCGAGAAAACATGCGGCATTCTACGGTAAGAACGATAAAATTTAACTTGTGTATATCCTTTTCTTTCCTGAAATTGAATTTTTGGCGTGGAAACATTTTTGCTATAAATGTTTTAAATTACATTCAACAGTTTTTTTTCTCGCATGACATTTTTTATAAGTAATAATTTCAAAAGAAGATTGTTTGAATTCTTTCATCTGAAAAATGCGGTTATCAAATCGAAAATATGTAAATGCATTTTCAGACAGTACAGTGAAATTTCTGTTATAGATACAGGTATTGGTGTAAGATAGTATAGGTGGAATACATCAGAATAAAAATACAATTTTCTTTTCAGAATTCTGAATTCCTCTTCATTTATTTTCAATCCTCATTTCAGTGAATTTTATATTAGATTTTGATTGTTTTCAGAATAATAAACACACCAAAATAAATAAAAATGAAGCTAATAATGAAAAATATATGGCAATCTTTATCGCCATTTTCATTCTCTGCCAATCACTGCGGTTTGAGGCGAGGGAATGAAAGCACATACTGAAAGCTTATGTGCTACTATGTGTGTCATATGTAATAGGAAAATCGAATTATAATGGCTATTTTTATATAGCCATATATATTTCGATCTCCATTCTACTTTGTGTGTAATCGAACAAAGTCTTCAGTCTACTTTGGCAATCTCTGCGGTCTTAAGGAGGAGAGGATGATAGGGCATATTGAAAGGCCTACATGCCACTATGTGTGTCATGTGTAATAAGGCCATAGCCATAAATATTTCAATAGCTTCATTCTGCTTGGTGTCTAATGGCACATAAGGCATTCAGACTACTTTGCCCATTGCTGCATTCATGAGCGAGAGAATAACGGCGCATACGGAAAAACAAATGTGTTGATATTTGTTTTATTTTTAATATAAAAATAGCTAAACGTATTTCAATCTTTATACTAGTTCTTGTTTAATGACACATAAAGCCCTCAATCTTCGTTGCCAATCCCTACAGTATAAGACAAGGGAATGACTGCGCATACTGATGGCTTATGTACCACTATGTGTGTCGTGTATTATGAAAATAGCCTATTCTATTTGGATCTTCATTCTACTTCGTGCATTATGGTACATAAAGATTTCAGTCTACTTTGACAATCCCTGCAGTCTTGGGATGACGGAACATACTGAAGGGTTTACGTGCTACTATATTTGTCATGTGTAATATGACATTAGCTATAGCCATATACATATATATATATATATATATATATATATATATATATATATATATATATATATATATTTATATATATATATATATATATATATATATATATATATATATATATATATATATATATATATATATATATATATATATATATATATATATATATATATATATATATATATATATATATATATATATATATATATATATATATATATATATATATATATATATATATATATATATATATATATATATATATATATATATATATATATATATATATATATATATATATATATATATATATATATATATATATATATATATATATATATATATATATATATATATATATATATATATATATATATATATATATATATATATATATATATATATATATATATATATATATATATATATATATATATATATATATATATATATATATATATATATATACGTATATATATATATATATATACATATATATATATATACATATATATATATATATATATATATATATATATATATATATATATATATATATATATATATATATATATATATATATATATATATATATATACAAGGTTAAAGATAAACAAATTTTAATTTCTTGTAGGATTATTTAATGTCTACAATACATTCATAGTCAGTAAACTACAGTCGTTAATTGCCAATGTAGAAATATTTGTTATAAAATTGTAAAGAACTTTACAAAATATTTCTCAATAGTATAATTTTACACAATTCTATTTCCTGTCAAAGCTATTGAATATTTCAAATAATTCTTTTCAAAAATTTTTGTGCAGATTGATAATTTTATGGAAATTCTAAATCAACCTAAATGATAACTATTTAATTAAATAAGAAAGCATGATAAAATGTTTAAATTTTAAGGTCTACTGGAAAATACTTACTACTTTTGCGTTAAATTTTATACATGCAAAATAACACACAAAAATATACATAGATATCCATACATATTTGTAGTAATCCAGATATACCGCAGGTGGTTTGCAATTATGATCATTTAATATTTCAATTAAGGACAGTTTTCAGTTATGAAAGGTATTTATTGCCACAGCATGATTTGAAGGAGGAAAGAGACTGACTTCAAAATTCTCTAAAATTAAAAATATAAGAAAGAATCTGCACAAAGTCTAAAGGAATAAATAAGAACAAAGGTCTAGAAAAATTTAAGAAATATCTCTGAAAAATCTGCATCCTCTTTTTGTTCAAAATTTCTTAAATAGACCTCTATGATACTATAAAGTTATAATTGTTTAGATCTCTGTCTTCAGCGTGTAAACTGTAGCCCAGTGGTCATTTTCGTTTAAACCTTAAAAAAGGGAAAATCAATGATACTGAACTTTTGTCCTTGAATTTATATTTGAAAACCCTTATAAATTTCTCGCTATGTAATGAGGGCTTTTAATTAAAAATTCATTTCAACACGATAAAACTATTAATTTAAGAGAGAATAACTGACGGTATATTCCTTAAATGACTGAATTTTGATTTTATACAAAAGATATCTCTACATCATTCTACATTGTTTATATATTTACTTAACTATATTCTTACACACGCACTCACACACACACACACGCACACACACACACACACACACACACACATATATATATATATATATATATATATATATATATATATATATATATATATATATATATATATATATATATATATATATATATATATATATATATATATATGTGTGTGTGTGTGTGTGTGTGTTTATGTAATAATTATTACCTCTGGTCATAGTAATTATGTAGCCTCTATTGTTTTTAATCTCCCGGGCTACTCTACAAGGAGAAATCTAATCAGCTAACAGTAATATAAATTCAGTCGGGATATTGAAAATCTAATTACATTTTATTTCAAAGCTGCTAAAACAGATATCTTTGCTAGTCAACTACAGACAAAAGAAAGACTCAGAAGTCACTCTGCTTTATCAGAGGTGCACCCAAGAGCGAAGGCAGAAATAAAGAATTTTCCCGAGGCACAAGAAACGTACTCCGCGAATTTTTTAGTGTTCAGATCAGAAAAACCCGGAATCATTTGACGGCTTCTGCTGGAAAACGCTTTAAATACACAGAAAATTTACATCTATACTATAGAAATGTTTCGGATATGTACCAAAAGAATTTTAAGTTGAGGACGCTCCTTGGATTAAGACATTTAGAGGCTGGGTAAAACATTTTAAGGAATTAGAATGGGAGAGAGGAGGTTTTTCAGGAGATATTAAAGTTAAATAATTTTGAAATTTATATATATACTAGCACGTTTGTCCGTGCTTCGCTACGGTGAACTTAATATATTACTTTTAAACAAAGATTTATTTTTTGTGAATAACTCTCTAAATTCGTCACAGTTCAGTTCGAGTCATTGGCATGTTTATATATTTCTATCATAAGCGTATTATAACATTATTCAGTTTTTATAATCGAATTTGTCTTATATTAAATTTGTTCAAACTTTTTTTATTGTAAAATATAAGCTTAACCCTAAATTGCATTACTGTATTACTACTGTACGTTGATTAGCAAAGTTAACAGATCTTGCCATATTACGTGATAGAATAGGAAGCACAGGTTTTGATAGCAACAGTGCTAATTTTGTTGGTAGTAATAAATGTTTTCCAAAATTAAGGAAATTTATGACAAACCACATAGTTTTGTATGAAACAGAAACACACATTCATATCGACAACCATATGAATATGAAGATAACTATATAAAATGATAGGTTTTATTTGGCCATGAGAGTCACTGAAATTTGTACTTTTTGTACTTAGAATATTGTTGATATGCATTTCATTGTAACATAAAAATAAACCAAGAATTAAATTTAAAATTAGTTCTCATATAAAAATGCTATAATTTGCGTCACATAGAAATGAAAGTGAATTACTTTATATCTCAAATTTCAGTTCAAATCGAATAGATACTAAGCAGACGATTTTAAATAATATAAAATAAGAAATGAATAAATGAAATATTTAAATGAATGACGTCATAATGATAGAAAAATATCATTTTCGCCTATTTATTATGTGATGAATTGAACATTTTAATCTCCTGCTTTTAACCGTGGAAAACTGCGTTTAAAACAATTACTTGGGATGACGTCACATTGCTAGAAATATTGCTTCTTTCCCTTAGATATGATGCGATAAATTAAAAACTTAATCGTTTGCGTTTAACCGGGGAAAATAATGCTTGGAATAATGATATGAAATGCTCGAAAAAGGGGGAAGGAATGAATTTCGAACGTTGAAAATATACAAAAACCTTCCCAGGGATATACCTAAACATTTCCCAAATTTTCACGGCGATTGGATGCATAGTTTTTGAGTCTATTGAGTACATACATACAGACAGACAGACACACACGAATTCATTTATATATATATATATATATATATATATATATATATATATATATATATATATATATATATATATATATATATATATATATATATATATATATATATATATATATATATATATATATATATATATATATATATATATATATATATATATATATATATATATCTTTTCCAAATATAAAGTTTGTTAAATTTGGTATTAAATGATACTTATTTGTTTAATGATAAAGATTTTTGCAGACAAATACATAGTATTCCTATGGGGGGGGGGCGGATGCTCATCCATTTTAGCGGATTTGTATCTTCACACCTTTGAAATGGGTATTCCACTATTAAAAGATGTACTTTATTTTAGATACGTGGATGATATTTTAATCGTTTTATTCAGTTATATGGAATTGTCAGAAGGTTTTTATCCTGATCGTTTAGAATTGATAGAAACTGTTAAAAATGAAGAAGGCGAGTTAAAGATTTTGGATATAAGTTTAAATATTACTAATAGTAAAGTTCAATTTAAATAATTTGATAAACGCGATGGATATTTATTTAATATTACAGAGTTTCTTCTTGGTAAACTTGTTTACACCAAAACATTAAAGAAACATAATCCTTAACTTTTTAGTTAGGTGCTGTGGTATAGCCACATTCTATGTAAAAGGGAATGCCAGGAATTGCCGGCTTCCTGACCCCTTATTTTATGGAATGGGACTTGTCCCTATCCAAGTCACCTTGAATCTTCCCGCGCTGACCATCCGTGGGTTGCCGTTTTGCTCTCCCCATCTTTCACCTTTTGTCCAGCTTGAGCGTTTCTTGGCGCCCTAAGATTCCTAGGCTGTTCTACTTACTCACGATACGTTTGGCGATCGTCTTGGGTTCCCGCTGGCGGGATTTTTCCACTGACGTCGCCATTCGCGGTGTTGAATGGGCATCATTTTAGCCGAAATTGGGGAAGAGATCACCCGCATCATTTAAGAAGAAAAAATATTTTTTTAGCCATTTTGCTCCTTTTTGTGTCATGTCGAGGGACGTGTATTTTTCTGACAAAGTCAGCAAGGAATAGTCAATAATAAAAATTCATTTCAGCTATTCAATTAATAGGACTATTTTATTTTCGTCAATTTGATTTTTCCTCTGTTATAAAGTTCTGGAGCATTCCATATGAAGATAGTGAGTTGTGTCTGCCGCCATATAGTTCCACCAAAGAACTGGTGAAAAGTTATTGCGGACTATGGAAGAAATGGAATATCCAACAACATCAATAATTGTACAACAATAATTATTCTACAGGTGCAATAGATTTAACAGTGACGTTGACGTAATGGATAAAACATATAATACAATACATACAACAGGCACTTAATAGTGGATTTCTTGCTCGTTTTTTGATCAACGTTTTCAGCAATTTTAACCGAATGCTACACTAGATTTCTGCTGTACTGCTAACGTGTATTCAGCGATGTGTAGCAGTGTTTCGTGTGATGATTCTGGCTTTTCAGTTCTTTCATCAATTGAATAATTTTGCTTGATGTTCTTTCAATATTTTTTACTCATCTGTATTTAGTTTATTTTATTAAGTTAGTATGATGTTTCCAATGTCTGGGAGAGTTTACGCATCCTAAAATCTAGTTTTAACCAGAGTGGGAGGTCTCAACTCCCCCCCCCCCAGTCATTTCGAAATATCATTTCACTGGTTGTTCATGGTCTATATATGAGGTTCTACTTTTTGTATTATTTTTATCTAATTTATCTATTTTATAGTCATATATATATATATATATATATATATATATATATATATATATATATATATATATTATTGAAACATTTATTAAAAATAAATATTTTTCTGATCAAAATGTGTAATTACATGAATATACAAAATTGAGATAATGAATTGCTACACGAAATGAAGCATATTATTAAGTTATTTTATTTAGTTATTCAATTTACATAGAATTCGATAAGTTTTATATACTTTTTCAAGGTATTTATTTTAAAATAAATTCATATGCATGCCAAATATTTCGTTTTAAAAATATATATATAGTAAGAGTTATTAGCTGAATTAAAATGAGAAAATTGTATTTATGGATCCTTATAATATTAATTACAAAATCTTATAATGTTTAATAATTATCTAAATCAACAGTAAATCAATATATAAAGCCAGCTTATGTCAGAACGTTCCTTTCACAATAATTTAGCAATATTATATAGATTAAATAAACGTGTTTTGACATTACGTGAGTTATTGAAATCTTTTATTCGGCATGATTCAATATTAATTTACAGGAATGCATAGTATATTATTGAATTTTATTTTATACAATATTACTTTATTTGTTTACATATTTAGTTATCTAATTTATTATATATATAATGAATATTTAAATTTAAAAATAAATATTTATTATGAAATGCTATATGTAATTATTAATATACAAAATATAAATAAGGAATGTTACACAATATTAAACATTTATTTTTATACAAAAGATAATATTATGCTGTTTAAAAATTTTTAAGACATTATATGAGGAACACATATATATTTTCTAACGATATTATACTAAATAGTATAATACGTCTGACAATTGATACTTATTTATATTATATGTTATATTATTAACAACATGGTTTGTTTATACAAAAATAATATAGGATAATGAAGTCGAATGTTCTTATATTCATAGATTCAAAAATTTAGAAATAAATATTTTTACATTAGTATGCGGAACATGAATAATTAATAAAATCAATTTAGATTTTAAAAAAAACTTTTTATTTATCATTCGATAAATGATATTATATATTTGTATATTTATATATTATTATATGTATTTTTATTTGTCTATACATTTGTTTATATATTTTAATATAAAATACGAAAAGTTGATTATAATTTAAAAAAAAAATTCGATCTATTGTGATTTAACTGAATAACTAAAGATACACTTCCGAACCTAAATGTACCCGCACACAAAGTGTGTACACAACATAAGAAATTTAAAGTACAAAGAATACGATAAATTTTATATATTTTTTGGAAAACATTATTAAATAAATTCATATGCAAGCTAAATATTTCATTCGTATATATCATATAGCTACAATTATTATTTTAACGTTAATAATGCTTTCCAAAAAATGGAGAAAATTTGAGTTGCTACAGGTATGGAAAAAATAAAACGTAGGGAATATGATACGTTTGGAAAAATTATTACCCATAAAAAAAAACAAGAAGCAGATTCATTTATCGTTTCCACCTGATCCCTAGTGGTTGTCGAAAGTAGATAAATTGAGGTGGAAAATAAAAGAAAAGATGGATCCCTTTTCCTACCTTAATACTATAATGCTAAAAAATGATTCTCAGATAACTATGTTATATTTTCTGTAAATTTCTAGAACCTTCCAATTATTGTACAGATTCAATTTTGAATTGTGGGAACTGAATGTTTTACTTAAAATAAATGCATTATAGGGGAAAATATCAGGCAAATTTTAATAATACTTGTTCGTATTATTAAAATTACTTAATATTTTTGATAATTGAATCTAACTCTAAAAATTATGTACACTTTTCATAGACACAAAACCATCTTTTTTACAGAAAATTCCCGAATTACCTGAATCAATGTACTATCTACAAATTTAAAATATCTCCTTAATTATATGAGTAAGATTAAAAGAAAATATATAAAAATTATATAAGTATAATTATATAAGTATAATATATGATTTATTTTCAATATTTAAATTTTTTATCTCAGGAAAAATTAAGAATTAAGATATAGTCAGAAAAAAGTAATAATATATACAAAATAAAATTTTTCTTACATCAAAATCAAAAAATATTATCATTATCATAAAAAGAATTCCGAAATATTAATTAAATTTAAGACATCTCTATAAATATATGATAATAATAAAAGGGATATTACTTATTTAAGACTATACTTTTTTCTTTAGAAAGCATATAAAATTCATAAAAATTAATATATATATAATTTTTTATAAGTAATTTTTTTATTTTTCATATGTAACCACAGAATATTGGGTAAATGTTATTTTAGAATATATTATATATTTAAATAATATTTCATTTTATCTGTAAACGACTACATTAACTATCAACTGTTATAAATTACATACTTGAACTAAAATTTTCCTTTTAAAGAAAATGTACGAACCATTTACTTATTTATATATAAAATGTAAAAAATTTTTATTATAGAATATTTAAATATATATATATATATATATATATATATATTTATATATATTTATATATATATATGTTATAAAAATAATTTAAAAAAATTAATATTACGATTTAATTAATATTTTGGTAGAAACAAAAGAAATTAAAAAATGCATATATCCTACATATCAACCAGCTACAATTATTGTTTTTAATATTAATAATGAATTCCAAAAAGAGGAGAAAATTTGAGTTGCTACAGGTTTGGAAAAAATAAAACGTCTGCATTACAATATGTTTGGAAAAATTATTACCCATAAAAAAAGAACAAGAAGCAGATTCATTTATCGTTTCCACCTGATCCCTAGTGGTTGTCGAAAGTAGATAAATTGAGGTGGAATATAAAAGAAAAAATGGATCCCTTTTACTACCTTAATACTATAATGCTAAAAAAATGATTCTCAGATAACTATGTTATATTTTCTGCAAATTTCCAGAATCCTGCAATTATTGGAGTGATTCAATTTTGTATGTAAGAACTAAACTTTTCGGGTAAAATAAATGTTTTTAGAGTGAAAAATATCTAACCCATTTCTAAAATATTTGTTAGTATTATTAAAATTATTTAATATTTTTAATTATATGAACTCAAAATATTTTGTACATGATCGAAAACCTTCTTTTTACAGATAATTCCCGAACAACCTCAATGAACGTACTATCACAAATTTTTAAATATCTCCTTTAATTATATGAGTAAGATAAAAAAATAAATTAAAATTATAATATATATTTTATATATATTATATATATATATATATATTATATATATATATATATATAAATATATATATATATTTATATTATATATATATATATATATATTTGTATGTATATATGTATGTATATATTATGTGATATTTGTATATATATATATATATATATAAATTATATATTTATATATATATATATATTATATAATATAATACATATATATATATTAATATATATTTATATTTAAAATATATATATATATATATATTTATTTATTTATATATATATATATATATATATATATATAAATATATATATATATATATATATATATTATATATATATATATATATATATATATATATATATATATATATATATATATATATATATATATATATATATATATGAGTGTGTGTGTGTCTATGCATGTATGTATATAAACATGATGTAATAATTGTAATAATTGTATTATTTTCTCAGTATAACAATCTTACTCTTCTCTTTTTATCCTTAGGAAATATATGAAAATAGATATAGACCGTTTGTAAAGTTTTCTCCATAGTTATTAACTGTTTGCTACAGTATTATCCACTGTTTATTAGACCTGCCCAAAGGTGAGGAGTAAACATAATTAATAGTAATATCAAATTTACACCACATCAAATGATGTAAATGGCATTTTGATATCCAATCTGCAACTGTTCTAACCGGAGTTACGACCATTAACATCAAATCTATAGAATAGTAACTGGCATTAATATCC
>CM063500.1:22640943-22678443 GCA_032207245.1 Pardosa pseudoannulata | reverse complement strand
TCGACAGCGTCTTTTGTTTTTTGTCCCATATTGTGATCCCTTTTATAAAAGCGAACATCATGACTGAATTTCTTTGAGGATGAAGGAAAACTGTAAGGTCGACCTTTCAAAACTTTTTTTCAAATTCCCAATTTTAAATATTTTACAGCAACAGCTCTTCGAAAATCTTACATGGGCACAGAATTACTTATGAATATTCTGTGCAGAATACTTGCATTAACTACAGCCATATCAATTATTCGAAAAACACCAGTACCATATTTTACCTCTTATTCTCTCCAAAAGGAGTTTATCTTGATTTGTTATTCTTACGTTCACCTGCCTTTGAAATATCTTGGAAATGAATATATGACTTTATTTTTAGGTAAGCATTTTTATTAAAAGTGTCCTGTACAAGACCTATCCCTAAATCTTCTACATCACTCCAATAATATCTTTCACTTGAAAGAGTAAGCTAGACAAAATAGATCAAAAACCCTATACATATCTTTATATCTTCTTTAGTGATAATTAAATCATGGTCGTTTTTGACATTTTTAGCATAAAAAGTCTCATCCACAATTACGTTATATACTTCATCAGAAAATTTTTTCAAAGCAATGGTGCAAGATGCATTTGCAAGATCATTTTCCATTGCCAAAATATTATTCTTATACGTTTCCCCTAATTCCGACCATTTGGTATAATTCGGGTTTTTTTTTCCAAACAATTTTTGGCGTTTCTGTTTTTAATATTTTAGGCTTCCTCTCAACGTTGAAGGTATATCTGTTTAATCACACTCATATTTTGATATTACTTCTATTTTACCAACAATATCATTTACAAATGGAGCATGTAACTTATCATCTTTTTTCTTATCTGTCAGATCATCTACATCAGTGGATATGGCAATAATATCCTCTTTAATTTGTTCAGAAAGTAGATAATCAACTGCATCCTGAAAACTATTAAATACTTTTTAACTCATATTTTCATCTAAAGGTGAAAAAAACGTAATATTACCAGGGTCAGGAAAAAAAAAACGTCCGAACGCCCAGTGATCTATTTCTAGATCAGCAGTATTTTGACACTGATTTTTACTAGTTATATTTGTTTTAAGATAACATCGGTTTATATTCTGATTACATCTATGAAGATATTAAATCGCCAAAAAAAATTTAACTTTCGCTTATTACTTAGCTGTTTTCAGTGTTTTTATTAAAACGTAGAAAATATATGAACGAAAGGACGATACAAACTTTCTCTTATCGCTTTAGATCAATGATATAAACAAAAGAAAACCATTGTTGGTAAACAGGTGCATGCCTTGTCCACCCTGTGCAGTATAGAATGTGTGGGTGGGTTTAAGGTCATCTAAAAGCGAGTTTAACAAGCTATGTTTAGCGATCTAAAAATAGATCACTGGGCGTAATGGGTTAATGTTCAAGGACGTATTGTATGACTAACATACTAGTTCTGGACTGTACAAATATAGAACGTAAACTTCAAAGCCGTCTCGTATTAGAGCTTTATAAACATAAATGATACATTTATCTTAATTAAAGTTGCTGCCACAATATGAACACAGATTTATACATTAAAGGTCATTGTATAATCTAGTTCATACTGATCTTTTAAAATGAACTTTTCTGACCAAATATCAAAAAGAAACTCTTAATGTCACTTTCATATTAAAAATTTTTGAAACTTTAATTACAAAATATCAATTTTTAAAGATGATAGGTTTAATTTATATCATATGTCAATTTCGTATATATGAAAAATCATAACTAATATCATGTTTTTTTAAATATTGCTCTATTTGAATAAATAGAAAATATATTTTATGTATATTACATTTGAAAACAATTTATATAAAACATTTAGTAATTTTGGACATTAAATATTGTCTTAAAAACATAGTTTTAAGAAATATAAGAATAAAACTTTTTATTCATTTTTAATGTAAAATTATTACCTGATTAGATATTCATGATAATTTATCTAGTCTTTAAAGAAAATATTTAATATATAATTCTAAACTATGTAAAACCCTAAAATATACTTTAGATACTTACTAAAAAAAAGGCTTTTAAAAAAAGCAGCATAGTTAAGTGATCGTTTTTTTTTATTTTGCTTTACCTATATATTATACAACAACGTAATGTATATGCTTATTGACACTAACTAAAATATTTAAATGAATTCCTATAAGAATAAACGGAAAAACAAAATGTAATATTTATTTACTTACAGTTATTTCATCTCAGTTGCAGGAAAATCTTTATAAGCTCTTTATTTAAACAGTAGACACACAAATTCTTTTTGCATAATCATACAATCTCAAGTGGCCTAATTTTTTTAATAACAGTGGTTAAATAAGATAAAACTTTATAATATTCAAACTCAAGCGAATTTTAATGATTATTAGTGGAGTTAATAGACTTAAAGTAATCACTTAAGTCATTACCTCTTTTTCGAATTCCCTTGTAAAACTTTGAAATTGTTTGCCTTACCCATAAAAAAGGTATTACTCAATGGTTCTTATTCAGGCAAGATACTTTTTATTTACTAATTATATGTATTAAAGCTAACAGGGAATTTTAAATTCTCTTCAAGGAAGAAAAAAATTAAAGATAATTGCTAATTCAAAAGTACTTCAAATATTTGCAAACAAGAGGGAATATATAAATGTTTACTTAATTGATTAGAGAAACATTATAGAAATGTATTACAAATCCGTATTAAAATCACAAGCCATAAATAGAATTGAATCATGTTTGAATTATATGTTTATACACATTAATACTATGTTGGACACAAAATAATTATTAAAATGCAGTGTACCGTTTAATAGAAAAAGAAGCATTTATTCGAGTACTAATTTTAAGGGATCTCAAAGCTTTGAGATATTAAAATTCAAAAAAACTTTATAACATATTATATATATATATATATATATATATATATATATATATATATATATATATATATATATAAACATATATATATATATATATATACACACACACACATATATAAATATATATATATAATATATATATATATATATATATATATATATATATATATATATATATATATAAACATATATATATATATACACACACATATATATAAATATATATATATATGCATATATATATATATATATATAATATATATATATATATATATATATATATATATATATATATATATATATATATATATATATATATAAACATATATATATATATATACACACACACATATATATATAATATATATATATATATATATATATATATATATATATATATATATATATATATATATATACTCTAAAGTTACAGTGATGTGGTAATCCTTGTGCATGAATTAAGTGTTTGTAACTAAATTTAATGTTCTAGGACAAAATATATTTATTAAAACTTTAGTGCATGTTAAAGATACTACTATTGCCAACGGGTGGTAATTAAATATATAGAAACTTAAAGTATACATTTAAGACATGCTTTATAAAATCACATTAAGTTTTCCACCAAATTTCCTTTATTCTAAAATTTCCTCTTTAGAGTGTACGCGTAAGATAAAAAAGTTTATCGAATAGGTAAACGCAAATTATTAAAAAACAGGCCATCAATTTCAAGGCTTTGTTTTTCCAACTACTGTTCTTATGCAAGAACACACATTTTTCTATATTTTTATAAATGTTCTAAACACTCATGGAATCCATATTTGGAGAGTTCCATCAATTTTTCGTTCAGGCCAATATTCATTCATTTTCAATCACACCGTATGAATCCACAAAACTTTGTCGTTTCAATTTTATTTTTAGCTGTGTAAACAGAGAAAAATCTGAAGATCGCAAAGAGAACACCATGTGTTATCACCTGTTACAATTTCATGAAGCTGTCATTTTCATCAGCCATATTAATGAAATCCTTAAAGATGTTTTCTCTCCCTTCTATTCGGGTGATAATAATTATGGAATCCTGTACAAAGTAACGGGATGATTGTTCAAATCATCATGAAGAATGCTATGAACACTCTCATGTGAAATTCTAATCTCGGGGGTAATAGCATGAATGGTTATTTGTCTGTGTACTGAAGCAATTTCTTGGACTTCTCAAGATTCTCATATGTGGTAGAAGTGGAGAGCTTCACAGCCTGAATATCATCTTTGATGATTGTGCGGCATTGACGAGAACGATTATACCGCTCGTAGAAAATAAATTCTAGCAATGTTTCCATACACATTTCTCAGCATTTCTAGTGTCTTAGACGGAATTCGATAATTGAACGCAGATTCAAAGACTAAATTTAAAAATCTTACGAATGAAAAATTTGTTGTGTCCGAAATGATCTATAGTGTAACGTCACAGCTCTAAAATAGGTAACTTTGGTAGCGTTATGGTCGAACAGGGTTCTTCAAAGGCCTCATGAGGATGACACATCGAACACAAGCGAGATAAAGAAGAATAAGGATTTATTCTGTTATATACAAATATTTACATCATTTACATTCTCGGCAGGGCTCATTCATTCTCGCCCGCCGAACAACAACTCTCAGCGTCTTCTCCCACACGAAACGACGCTTGGCCCTCGTGACGTCACACGAAATCCCCCACATCCCTCTCTCTTTCCAAGAGGAGTCGTTAGGGAGAGGAGAATGGAGGAATGGGGATTCCCCAGATAGCAAAGAACACGTTCGACTGACGTCAGAGCGAGCCGTAATACACAAACAAATACATATTAAAAGTTTTCCAGTAGCATGATGCTACAATATCTAATGCCGACAGTACCGGAAATGATGTCCAGATAACTGTATTTTTTTCCATTTTAGTGATCCCACATTTCAAAAGAGATATTTCACCTTCAAAGAACACATTTATGAATGTACACACCTTTTCCGGGAACTGATTGACTCTAGATCATATATGATTCAGGAAGTCTTAGTCATTGCATCCATTGCTACCCAACATTAAAATTTCAACATATAAGAAATTAATTGAGGTCTGTAGATAAAGAAATATTCGCCATTTCCTTAATTGGAAACATCACATTTTAGCAACATGAAATGGAAGGTTTTTTAAGTTTCCATCTTATCTGTATTTAATAAATACAGTAAAAATGCATACTGTCTATAGCATTTGTTCCATATTTAATTAGTTTTCCTCAATTCTTAATTAGTTAGAATTTATTAATTATTAAAAATATATAATTGTATAAAAATAATTCTGAATTATGTAATTATATATTAGAACTTATTAATAATTGAGTGTTTTAGTATAATAGGAAAATTAAAATCATTTTTTAGAAATTTAAAAACAATTTCTCATACTTAAAACGAATGAACTTCATTTATTAATATTTGCTTTTTGTAAAAAATAATTCTAAGATGTTATTTTTTACTTGTTTTATTTTATTTAAACTTATCAGAAATATTATACCAGGGGATTTCATTTTTTGAAAAATTAAAAAAAAATTCAAAAATTTCATTTTATATTCTATAAATACTTGAAAAATTATACAACAATGAAAAAAGTATGCAGAGTTTCATACTAGGTTTATAATAACTCTATGAAAATTGGAAATCAATATGTCTGCCTTTTATTTTTCTTTGCTCTTAAACTGCTAATAAAAACTATTTCCAACCTAATGCATTGAAACTTTTTAAATTTTCCTTAAAATGTTATGATATAATTGCGAATATTACATGTTCTAGTCCAAATATCTCAAGTCTGTCTGTAAGATGTCCAAAAATGTTGAGAGATTTTTTAAAATGTAAACATGTAGAAACTGAATTTTTGGAGTTTTAATTCATTGCATTTGGAAAATATTTAAGGGAATGTGCAAAAAAAGGATTTTTTTCTTTAATTTGTTTAGTATTATTATCAAAATGTCAGAACTAAATTATTTTTTAAATTAAATTATCTCAATTCTGTCTGTAAGATGTTCAAAAATGTTGAGAGATTTTTTAAAATGTAAACAAGTAGAAACTGAATTTTTGGAGTTTTAACCCATTGATTTTGGAACATATTTAAAGTAATGTGCAAAAAAAAGATTTTTTTTGTTTAATTTGTTTATTATTATTATTATCAAAATGTTAGAATTAAATTATTTTTTAAATTAAATTATCTCAATTTTGTCTGTAAGATGTTAAAAAGTGTTGAGAGATTTTTTAAAATGTAAATGTGTAGAAACTGAATTTTCATAGTTTTAACCCAATGCATTTGGAACATACTTAAAGGAATGTGCCAAAAAAGGATTTTTTTTCTTTAATTTGTTTATTATTATTATCAAAGTGTTAGAATTAAAGGATTTATTAAATTAAATTATTTCAATTCTGTCTGTAAGATGTTCAAAAATGTTGAGAGATTTTTTAAAAGTAAACATGAAGAAACTGAATTTTTGGAGTTTTAACCCTGTGCTTTTTGAACATATTTAAAGGAAGGCGCCAAAAAAGGATTTTTCCTTAATTTGTTTATTATTATTATCAAAATGTTAAAATTAAATTATTTTTGAAAAAACAAATTTTTCAACGAAATAACCACTTTTTTCAGTATTTTTCAAAATACAGGGTGTATTGAAACGACCGCATAAACTCTTCACAACTAGATTCGTCGTTGAGAGTACATAAAAACTGCCTGGATAGAATATTTATGAATATGGATAGAATAGTCACAATATTGACATTTCATCTTATGATTTATATTGACTTTAAATAATAAATGGCAATGTTCATTAGTAAGGAAGAATCAAATAAGGTAACTGCTTACCTTTGGTTATTCTGGGATTCTCAAGACTGTATAATCCAACAATGGCTGTTAAACACAAACTTTTATTTTGCACAACAAGACGATCAATATAGAATAAACAATGAACTGAATTACATAATTACGAATTATTTTATATTTTAAATCCGGTTCATAGATGAATACGAATAGCATACCGTTTTTTACCGGACTAACATTTTTAAAAACCGACGCTGAATGTTCAACGGTTTTTCCCAACGACCAAGTTTGTTTTTCCCTCCGGCTCACTGGCGCCATCTCTCTTTTGATGGCAAAATTAATCTAACACTGCCCAAAGAAGCGTTCCTGTACGATCCATATTTTACAAGAAAAATACGAAAAAGAAAGTATGACATCACTTCCGGTGAAAGAAAAACACTTTATTGATTATATCAACAGCAGTATATGCACGGAAATACTCCCTAACAATTCGTAACGCATTTCCATTACATCGTCCGTACGTCAGGTACATATCGCAGTAGTCACGAACGGAATACATGGTTACCATACAAAGACTAATGGTAGCTGCAAGATACAGTCTTTAAAATACCAGTTCGATGGCGGCTTAAAGCCATTCTATGGCGCGTGAGCATGCATGAGGCGATATGGGCATTTAAAACATTATTATCTGGAAAGATATGCAAATACTGTTGTTGATACGTCAAATAAAGTGTTTTTTTTTTGCACCGGTTGTAAAGTCATACTCTGGCTTTTGTATTTTCCGCGTAAACTATGGATCGCACAGAACGCTTCTTCCGGGAGTTTTTATGTGCTCCTAACGAGGAATCTAGCTATGCAGAGTTTATGCTGTCGTTTTGGAATACAATCTATAGAGAAAGTTAGTGCATTAGAATAATTTTTGCTCAAATAACAGCAGAATAAATCAAATGCCATAATTTTCTGAATAAATGAAGTAAACTAATATAACAATATTATTACCTGAATCAGCTGTCATTAATTCCATGTCCCTCTTCCATCTCCCTCAGATTCCCTTGGATTTTAAAAATCCTTTACAGTGTTCGAAAAATAGCGAAAAATGGCTCAAAACTGCAAAACTGTTCCCAGGAAAGTTTTTCTATTTAATGAGAAAGTGGCAAATTAAACATTATTCATGAAAGAACTGAATTTCTATTGCTTGAACGCAGGTCGGACATTCCAAAATTGGTGAATTTCCGTTGCACAAACTGAGTTTGAGCGTCAAAGTACAAGGACTAATAATCTTGTGCCAACTTAACAAATATAATAATGAATACATTGTTCCGTTACATTCTTGTAGAAGTTTACACATTTACTTTATAGAAAATAGATTAACGTCTAAATACTTCATAACCAAGTAACTGCTTGCATTATTAATTACAGTTTTAGGAGAAAAATATTAGTTTAAGATATTAAATAAAATTTTAGTACACATAAATTATATTACCAAGAAGTGCATTTTTGATATTTATATATTTCTGAAACTTGATAACAAAAAAACCTGATATTCCTATCATTTGTTTAATATTTATAACTCTGATACGCTTTAAAATACCACTGGATTTTTAAAAGCAACATAATTTTAAATTATTTGTTTATAAGAAATTCAAGGTGACATTTTGTGTCACCTTTATAATATCGAATCCAATCCATTATCCCGTAACAGTCTTGTAGAAGTTTACACGTATACTGTATAGAAAATACATTAACGTTTAAGTTCTTGAGAACCAAGTAACTGCATGCATTATTAATTAGATTTTTGGGAGAAAAATATTAGTTTAAAATATTAAATAAAATTTTTGTACATGTAAATTATATTACCAAGAAATGTATTTTTGATATGTATATAATTCTGAATTTGATAATAAAAAAATCGAGATATTGAGATCATATATTTAATATTTATAAATCTGCTACGCTTTGAAATACAATGAATTTCTAATTGCAATAGAATTTTACATTAGCTGCACATAAACAGTTTAAAGTGATATTTTGTGTCACCTTAACAAGAATAATATTGGACCCATTATTCCGTTAGAGTCTTGCAGAAGTCTACGCATATATCGTAGAGAAAATACATTAACGTCTAAATGCTTGAGAACCAACTAACTTTATGCATCACTAATTACAGTTCTGGAAAAAAATTGTTTAAGATATTAAATGAAATTTTAGTGCACATAAATTATATTACCAAGAAATGTATCTTTGATATTTATATATTGCTGAATTTCCATAACAAAGAAATCATGATAATCATATCATTTATTTCATATTTATAAATCTACTACGTTTGAAATACAACTGGACTTTTAAAAGCAACAGCATTTTAAATTAGTTGTACATAAACAAAACAAGGTGACATTGTGTGTCACTTTAACATGTATAATATTGAATACATTATCCCGTTACACTCTTGTAGAAGTTAACACATACATTGTATAGAAAATACATTAACGTCTATATCCTTGAGAACCAAGTAACTGATTGCATTATTAATTACAGTTCTAGGAGAAAAACATTACTCTATGATATTAATAAAATTTTAGTATACGTAAATTATATTACCAAGAAGTACAATCTTGATATTTATATATTCCTGAAGCTTCATAAAAAATGCGATATTTCTGTCATTTGTATAAAATTTATAACTCTGCTACGATTTGAAATACAACTGGATTTTTAAAAGCAACAGAATTTTGAATAAGTTGCACATAAACAGTTGAAGGTGACATTTTGTGTCACCTTAACAAGTAAAATATTGAATTCATTAACCCTTTAGAATCTTGTAGAAATTTACGCATATTGCATAGAAAATACATAAACGTCTAAATCCATGAGAACCAAGTAACTGCTTGAATTATTAATTACAATTCTAGGAGAAAAACATTAGTTTCAGATATTAACTCAAATTTTAGTACACGTAAATTATATTAACAAGAAGTGAATCTTCTTAATTCCTGAATCTTCTTCAGGAATATATTATTATATTTATATATTCCTGAAGTTTGATAACAAAAAATTCACGATATTGAGATCATTTGTTTAATATGTATAACTCTGCTACGCTCTGAAATACAACTGGATTTTTAAAAGCAACAGAATTTTAAATTAGTTGCACATAAACAGCCTAAAGTGACATTTTGTGTCACCTAAACAAGTAAAATATTGAATCCGTTAACCCATTAGAATCTTGTAGAAATTTACGCATATTGCATAGAAAATACATAAACGTCTAAATCCATGAGAACCAAGTAACTGCTTGAATTATTAATTACAATTCTAGGAGAAAAACATTAGTTTCAGATATTAACTCAAATTTTAGTACACGTAAATTATATTAACAAGAAGTGAATCTTTGATATTTATATATTTCTGATATAAATATATGAGTTTGATAACAGAAAAATCGTGATATTGTGATCATTTGTTAAATATTTATAACTGTGCTACGCTTTGAAATACAACTGGATTTTTAAAAGCAACAGAATTTTAAATTAGTTGCACATAAACAGCCTAAAGTGACATTTGTGTCACCTTAACAAGTAAAATATTAAATCCATTAACCCGTTAGAATCTTGTAGAAATTTACGCATATTGCATAGAAAATACATAAAAGTCTAAATAATTGAGAACTTAATAACTGCATGCATTATTAATTACAGTTCTGAAAGAAAAACATTAGTTTAAGATATTAATTAAAATTTTAGTACATGTAAATTATATTAACAAGAAGTGAATCTTTGATATTTATATATTCCTGAAGTTTGATAACAAAAAAATCACGATATTGAGATCATTTGTTTAATATTTATAACTCTGCTACGCTCTGAAATACAACTGGATTTTTAAAAGCAACAGAATTTTAAATTAGTTGCACATAACAGTCTAAGGTGACATTTTGTGTCACCTTAACAAGTAAAATATTGAATCCATTATCCCGTTACATACTTGTAGAAGTTTACACATATATTTTATAAAAAAATACGTTTACTGCCAAAACCTTGAGAACCAAATAACTGCAGGAATTATTAATTACAGTTCTGGTAGAATATATATTAGTTTAAGATATTAATTAACATTTTAGTTCACGTAAATATTACCAATAAGTTTATTTTTGATATTTATATATTTCTGATATAGATATATGAGTTTGATAACAGAAAAATCGTGATATTGTGATCATTTGTTAAATATTTATAACTGTGCTACGCTTTGAAATACAACTGGATTTATAAAAGCAACAGTAATTTTAATTAGTTTCACATAAACAGTCCAAGGTAACATTTTGTGTCACTTAAGATCTATAATATTGAATGAATTACCCCGATAGAGTGTTGTAGAAGTATACACATATATTGTATAGAAAATACATTATCGTCTAAATCCTTGAAAATCAACTGCTTGTGTTATTAATAACAGTTCTGGAAGAAAAATATTTAAGATATTAATTAAATTTTTATTTCAAGTAAATTATGTTACCAAGAAGTGCATCTTTGATATTTATATATTCCTGAAGTTTGATAAGAAAAAAAACTCAGCGATATTGCTTTCATTTGTTTAATATTTATAACTCTGCTAGGCTTTAAATTACAATTGAATTGTTAAAAGCAACATAATTTTAAATTAGTTGCAAATAAACAGTTAAAATGATAGTTTGTGTCACCTTAGCAAATAGAATACTGAATACATTATCTATTTACAGACTTGTAGAATTTTACACATGTATTTTATAGAAAATACGTTTATTTCCAAATCCTTGAGAACCAAGTAACTGCAGAAATTATTAATTACATTTCTGGGAGAAAAACATTAGTTTAAGATATTAATTAAAATTTTAGTACATGTAAATTATATTACCAAGAAATGCATGTTTGATATTTATATATTCCTCTAGTTTGATAATAAAAAAATTGCAATATTGAAATCATTTGTTTAATATTTATAACTCTGCTACGCTCTGAAATACAACTGGATTTTTAAAAGCAACAGAATTTTAAATTAGTTGCACATAAACAGTTCTTTTATAAGAAAATCTAGCTGAATAGAGAAGATTAAAATATGACGCTCTCCGGTAAAAACTCCTCCTTATCAAAAATCCAATTTCACCTTCGAGGTGAAAACACAAACGTGAATTTTCTCATACATATCTTGGAATCGTGAATGTTCCAGTAAATAAAGTCGCAGAAAGTACAAAAATGAAGAATAAAAAATCACCTTTTGCATTTCCCACCTGATCCCAAGAGAAAATGGCGAAAAAGAATAAAAAAAGAGGTAATTCTTCCTTTTTCTTTTTAGCTCTCTTTTAAAACACATTAAACATTTCTTTTTCGTTATTTACATTTTTCTAATTAACAGTATGAAAACGTAGAGTAATTAAAGTAAATGCGTTTACCATGAGAGATTTCAGAATTTTAAATAACGTTTTAATATTTAAACTGGCTATTTTTTTGTTTATCTAAAGAATGAACTTATTGATTAAAATGGGGAAAAAGTTAAATATTTTAGTCGCTGATGGGGATGATTATTGTAAAGAATGTATAGTTTTTTTCAAATTTGATTTGGCATTCCAAGCTCCAAATAATCATTTAATCATAGCTTAAAGCGAATAATAACTTTATGTATAATCATGTTTAAAAAAAATCCACGAATACACTTCGAAAGGACATTATAAATATTACTTTTAATTTTAGGCATTTTATTAATTGGATTAATTCAAAAAAGATTATCAATATTGCACTAGCATTTTTATTATCAATAGTGGAAAAGTCATTGAAATGCTTACAAATATTTTTTCCACGTTATTTCTTTGAGGTTAAATTACGTTATTCAAATATCCAATGTGTCATGGCTTGAAGGAAAGGTGACATCTAATTCAGAAAGGATCCTAATATTGAGATCCTATCTTTCTTGGGTTTATTTGAAATGTTACTGTAAACTGTTTAAATTTTAGAAGCATGATTCGTTTAAAGTGTAATAAATAGGAATAACATTTATATTATCAAATTTGAAATAGCAAATTAAATCATATTAGATGTTTAGCTGACCTGTTCAGCCACATATCATTTGCTCTATATTTCTCCATAGCCAAAGCAATTTCGGGGTCCACAAATGTACTTTCAAAGGGATTTATAAATGTAATTTCTATTTAATTTTTTTTATACGGTTCATTCAAAGAAGATTATCAGTATAGAACTTGTACTTTTATTATCAATAGTAAAAAAAAGTATAATGTTGATATCAATTCCTTGCTTGTGATTCCAATGAGGTAAATGATATTATTGAAGCATCCATTTCTTATGCCTAGAAGGGAAGGTGAACATCAATATTCCGGATTGACCGAAACACTGGGATCTTGCAGTTTTTCGATGCATTTGAAATAATACTTTAATATGCACATATTTTAAAAGTATAATTCATTTAAATAATATTAAATATTAAATAACATTTAAATAATAATAATATAACATTATATAATATCATTTAAATCATTATATAATATGATATATAATATAATTATATATAATAATAATTATAATTACATATTATATAATATTTTAAAATATGATTATATAATATCATTTAAATAATATTAAATAACATTTATATTATCAAACTTGAAATAAAAAGTGTTAAAAGATATTAGATATCATGTTCACTTACTCATACAAATATTATCTATTCTACATTTACTCATAACTAAAGCAAATAGTAACTTTAATATACAATCATAACAATTAAGAAGCCAACGAAATCCCTTTAAAAGGGCATTATAAATGTCATTTCTAATTATAATTATTTTTAATAGGATTCATTCAAAGACCGTTATCAATATAGAAATTGTATTTTTAATATCAATCGTAAAAAAAGGTATAATGATGATAATAATTTTTTGGTTGTGATTACATTGAGGTTGAACGGTTTTATTGAAGTATCCGTTTTCTTATGGCTAGAAGGGAAGGTGAACATCTATATTCAGGATTGAACCAAACATTGGGATCTTTTTTTATGCATTTGAAATGATACTTTAATCTGCACATATTTTAAAAATATAATTCATTTAAATTATATTAAATATAGAAATAGAAGTTATATTATCAAAGTTGAAATGGCAAGTTTTAAAGGATATTGGATGTCCAGGACACTTACTCATTCAAATACCATGTATTCTACATTTACTCATAGCTAAAGCAAATAGGAACTTTAATATACAATCATTATAATTGAAACGCCAACGAAATCTCTTTAAAAAAGCATTATAAATGTCATGTCTAATTTTAATTTTTGTTAATAGGATTCACTGAAAGTAGATTATCAATATAGAAGTTGTACTTTCAATATCAATAGTAAAAAATTATAATGCTGAGACTAATTCCTTGCTTGTAATTCCATTGAGATTAAATGGTTTTATTGAAGTATCCGTTTTCTTATGGCCATAAGGGAAGGTGAACAACTATATTCAGGATTGAACCAAACATTTTGATCTTGCAGTTTTCTGATGCGTTTGAAAAGATACTGTAAACTGCACATATTTTAAAAATATAATTCATTTAAATAATATTAAATAATATTAAATAACATTATATAATATCATATAAAATATAATTATATATTATATATTATTATATAATATCATTAAATAAAATCTTTTAAATAATATTAAATAACGTTTATATTATCAAACTTGAAATAGCAAGTGTTAAACTATATTAGATGTCCAGGTCACTTAATCATTCAAATATCATCTATTCTACCTGTACTCATAGCTAAAGCAAAGAGGAACTTTAATATACAATCTTAATATTTGGGAGTCCAGAAAATCAGTTTTAAAGGGTATTATAAATGTCATTTCTAAGTATTTTAATAGGATTCATTGAAAGAAGATTATCAATATACAACTTGTAGTTTTATTATGAATAGTAAAAAAGTATAATTCTGAGAATAATTGCTTCCTTTTGATTCCATTGAGGTTTGGTCCAAATGGTTTTATTGAAGTATCCGTTTTCTAACGGCTAGAAGCGAAGGTGAACATCTATATTCAGGATTGAATCAAACATTGGGATTTTGCAGTATTTCGATGCATTTGAAATGACACTTTAAAATGCACATATTTTAAAAATATAATTCATTTGAATGATATTAAATATAGAAGTAAGATTTATATTATCAAACTTGAAAAAGCAAGTATTAAAGGATATTAGATGTCTAGCTCTCTTAATCATCCAAATATTATCTATTCTACATTTACTCATAGCTAAAGCAAATAGGAACTTTAATATACAAGCACGATAATTGAGAATCCAACGAAATCCCTTTAAAAAGGGCATTATAAATGTCATTTCTAACTTTAATAATTTTTATAGTATTCATTTAAATATGATTATCAATATAGAACTAGTTTTATAAATAATAATAAAAAACGAGTAAAATGCTAAAAACCATCCGTGGCAAGTCATGCCATTGAGATAAAATGATATTATTGAATCATCCGTTTTCTTATGTCGGGAAGGGATGGTAAACATCTATATTCAGGATTGTACCAAACACTGGGATGTTGAAAATTTTCGGTGCATTTTGAATTATACTTTGAAATACATATATTTTAAAAATATAATTCATTTAAAGGATATTTCAATAGTGAAATAACATTTATATTATTAAACTTGAAATAGCAAGTTTTAAATGATATTAGATATCTATCTCACCTACTCATCCAGATATCATTTACTCTATATTTACTTATTTAATATACAATCATGGTAATTGAGAATACAAAGAAACCACTTTGAATGGGCATTATAAATGTAACCTTTAGTCAAGTTTTTTAACTTTAGTCAAATGTCAAATTTTTTAATAGGATTCATTCAAATTATAGTATCAATATAGAATCAGCAGTTTTATTATCAATGGTGAAATATTGAGTTAAATGCTATCGTGCATCTCCTTGGTTGTGATTCTATTCAGGTTAAATTATTCTATTCAAATATCCAGTTTGTCATGGTTAGAATTAATGGTGACCATTTAATTGCAGATTGATCCAAATATGGGATACTGCACTTCTTTAGTGCATTTCAAATTACCCTTAAATTGTACATATTTTAGAAATAGGGTTAATTTAAATGATAATCAATATTGGGATAACATTTATAATAACACCTTTAAATAGCAAACTAAAGGATATTAGATGTCTAGCTCATCTGCTCATACTCATATTATTTGCTCTGCATCTCTCATAGCGTAAAGTGAATGGGAATTTTAATATATAAGCATTTTTTGGGGGGGAATTGCCAACTGAACTATCATAAGTCATTATAAATGTTGCTTTCAGTTCTATGTATTTTATTAATATGATTCTTTCAAATAACATTATTAAGATTTAATCACCATTTCTATTATTTGTCTTAAAAAAGTGAGCAAAAGTCTAAGAACTATTCCTTAAAAGTGGTTATATTGAAGTTAAACAGTTTATTCAAATATCCCTTTTCATATATCTAGAAAGGAATGTGAACATCTGTATTCAGGATTGATCGAAATATTGGGATTTTGCTCTTTTTGGGTGCATTTGAAATAATAGTTTAAACTTCACATATTTTAGAAATGTGATTCGTTTAAAGGATAATCAATATAGAAATTACTTTTATATTATCAAACTTTAAATAGCAAGTAACAGGATATTAGCTAGCCCAAGAAAGTCATGAAGCTCTAGCTCAGCTATAGCGTATGAAGGTCAGATATTTTTACTTCCAATACTTTCTAATTCGTAAATACAGGAAGATGAACTAGAGGTTTAATAGAGATTAATCAAGATTGTACACAGATTTCGCTATATTTTAGTTCTCTAAATTTGATAATTTACACTGTGCCCTAATTTAGGAATGCATTTCTTTCATTGGAAATACTTTTTATGCAATTTTTATTTATATCAGCAATCCTGGAACACAAGTACAAGGTTAGTCCGTGTTTACTAGTTCTTTTGGTAACAATTGAGATTAAATGTTATTTTTCATAATTAAATGGGATGAAAAGACTGTATTTGTATTGAAGAATAACATATTATTTGGAGGAACCACTGAGTATTTCACTAGAGAAAATATTAAACTGTATCTATCTTAGTAGCACAGTTATTTCAAAATAAACGGTCCGTATTTAACAACTCAAAAAAGCAACTAGATAGTTAGTAGTTGACACCTTCATATTTTTCCTAAATATGAAGGTGATAAACATGAACAATAAATATGAATAATAAATATTAATCAATATGAGTATAAGTATGAATATTTCTTAATAAATGTGAATATTTATATATGTATTTAGTTTATGTTGAAAAAATGAAAAATAATTTGTGTTGCCCTAAATGAAAGTAATCCCCTATATGATAATTGCCTAAGTTATCTGTCCGTTGACCTCAAATTTATGAAATGGTTTGACCTGGAATGGATGGAGGATTGGACCACCCATATTGGTTTCTTGATGAGTTAGGGTTAGCAAAATTCAAAGCGATTTCTGAAGAGTTCGAAATTCACCTTTTTTACCCTTTTTGATCTTTTGATGCGATTATTTCAAGCTATATTTTCAGGGCATCCTCTTTAAATTCATAAATTTATCACATTAAATGAAGAAAAAAATAACATTTTTTCTAGCATTATGAAGTCATTCTTTTAAATATCTCATTTAATCATTTCTTACTGAACTTAGATATTGCGTAAATAATTATCTTCTATATTTGGCTTTAATAATAGATTAGGTACATATGGGATAATTTTAAATTTAATCATCAATTTTTTTTTTGTTGCAATGAAAGTTTTTATCACCGGTGTTAACAAGAATATTTTCATAAAAGTCTAGGAGTCTATTTCAGGACTAACAAATATCTAGCTTTTATTTTATATATCTTTGAAAGTTAAGAAATTTGTTCGCCTGTGTGTTTCTTTTTATACATAACAACACGGTTTGCTATCGATTCGCTAAATTTTACATTATTCATATATACCGCCAGATAACTTATTATTCACTTGTTAATATACTTGTTAACACTGTTAATATTAAAACCTCTGTTGTCCATCTTATCACGTAATATGATAAGATAAATTAAAGTTGGCAAATAGCATGCAGTCAGTACAGATAAAAAAAAATTATTGAGCGTGTACCAGATAATTCTCAGTCAAAACAAACCATTTTTTTAATTGTCTTATAGGGTGTTTAACAATTTTGGAAAATTAAAAATTTTAGATCCCATCATATGACGAGCTATATGCTATTCATTAAAATGTTTCTAATTTTCAAAACTCTTTAATGCAATTTATTTAAACTCTAAATTCATATGTTTAAAAATTTCTATAATTTGGTTTCCAGTTTGTAATAGTTTTTTTTTTCAAACCATGGTTTTTAGGTTGTTAATATACTTTTTAACACTGTTAATATTAAAACCTCTGTTGTCCATCCTATCACGTAATATGACAAGATAAATTAAAGTTGGCAACTAACATGCAGTCAGTAAAGATAAACAAATTATTGAGCATGTACCAAATAATTCTCAGTCAAAAAACTAACATATTTTTACTTGGACTGCAGGGTGTTTTACAAGTCTGGAAAATTAAAAATTTTACTGATCCCATCATATGACGAGCTATATGCTATTCATTAAAATGTTTCTAATTTTCAAAACTCTTTAATGCAATTTATTTAAACTCTAAATTCATATGTTTAAAAATTTCTATAATTTGGTTTCCAGTTTGTAATAGTTTTTTTTTTCAAACCATGGTTTTTAGGTTGTTAATATACTTTTTAACACTCTTAATATTAAAACCTCTGCTGTCCATCCTATCACGTAATATGACAAGATAAATTAAAGTTGGCCACTAACATACGGTCAGTAAAGATAAACAAATTATTGAGTTTGTACCAGATAATTCTTTGTCAAAATACTAACATATTTTTTTACTTGGACTGCAGGGTGTTTTAAAATTCTGAAAAATTGAAAATTGTCTGATCCCATCATATGAGGGGCTATATGCTATTCATTAAAATGTTTCTAATTTTCAAAACTCTTTAATGCAATTTATTTAAACTCTAAATTCATATGTTTAAAAATTTCTATAATTTGGTTTCCAGTTTGTAATAGTTTTTTTTTTCAAACCATGGTTTTAGGTTGTTAATATACTTTTTAACACTCTTAATATCAAAACCTCTGTTGTCCATCCTATCACATATTATGACAAGATAAATTAAAGTTGGCCACTAACATACGGTCAGTAAAGATAAACAAATTATTGATCATGTACCAAATAATTCTTTGTCAAAATACTAACATATTTTTACTTGGACTGCAGGGTGTTTTACAATTCTGGAAAATCAAAAATTGTACTGATCCCATATGACTATATGTTAGTCATTAAATACTTCTAATTTTCAAGACGCTTTAATTCAATTTATTTAAACTCTAAATTCATGTTTAACAAATTCTATAATTGGTTTTTCCAGTTGTAATAGTTTTTTTTTCAAACATGGTTAGGTTGTTAATATACTTTTTAACACTCTTAATATTAAAACCACTGTTGTCCATCCTATCACGTAATATGACAAGATAAATTAAAGTTTTGACTAACATGCAGTCAGTAAAGGTAAACAAATTATTGAGCGTGTACCAGATAATTCTTTGTCAAAAAACAAACCATATTTTTTACTTGGCTTGTAGGGTGTTTTACAATTCTGGAAAATCAAAACTTGTACTGATCCCATCATATTATGGGCTATATGTTAGTCATTAAAATACTTCTAATTTTCAAAACGTTTTAATGCAATTTATTTAAACACTAAATTCATATAATTAAATTTTTTAATTTGATTTTAGTTTGTAATATTTTTTTTTTTCAAGCCATGGTTTTTAGATTTATCAAATATTATTGTACATTAAAAAATTTTCAATTTATCCGTGTTATAAATAAGAAAATAAAAGAAATAATATCAGCATTTTATTTAACATTTAGGTAAAAAAATAAAAAAAGAAAGCACAATCTACTTGGTCAATATTTAAAAAAAACTTTTGATTAAAAAATACCTTATTTTTAAAATTTTTTTTTGTGTAATTTATTTATATTTACAATTATATTTATTTTACAATATATAAAAATGCGCCTTACTCAAATAAGTCTTAATAATGTCTATCCTCATGTTAGAATGAAATCTCTCTGTATTCCTTTTGAATTCATAACAACAAAATTGAACAGAGGGTTTTTTTCCTCTACGTGTGATATTTTAGGCAATCTCTAGAGATCGGGCAGAAATACTATGCGTTCCTTTTTGTTGTTTTGGTATAACGACATTTGCTCGTATTCCTTGGTTAAAATTCGTATTTTCATTTCCACGTCGTTCTTAAAACTGAATTTTTGATATGAAAGGATATTTGTTTTTGAAAAAGTGTGTATTATTTTAAATTACTTTCCTTGTGTTACCTAGGTTAATAAAAAATTATTGTTCTACATTAAAAAAAAATATTTGCTCAGATTGTAAATACGGAAACTTGTCATCAATGTTTATTTAACAAATTAGGGGTTGTTGAAAAATGATTAAAAAACAAAGTACATCCTGTCTTTTCAATATAACACAGCTTTTGAATTAAAAAATATTTTTTTAAATATTTTGACAATACTTTAATGTAATTCATTTATATTTACATTCATATATTTAAAACACTGATAGTTAGCTTTATAAAACACATATACGGTTTTAAAGATCTTTCGCATGTTAAAATTAAATATTTCTGTATTCCTCATAAATTCGTTAAAAGAAGAGTGCATAAAGGATTTTTTCTATACTTGTAATATTTTAAGCAATCTCTTAAGTTTAGGTATTAGTGCTATATTTTACTTTTTTTTGTTTTGGTATGACGTCATTTTCTGGTATTCTTTGGTTAAAAGTTTTTATATTCACATCCACCTCGTTCCTAAAATTGAATATATTTGATATGAAAATATGTTTTTTATCGAAGAAGAGCTTATTATTTTAAAATATTTTTTCTTATCTTAGTTTAACAAAATATTATTCTACTTTAAAAAAATATTAATTGGTGCTGATCAAAAATCCGGAAACTTACATGTTATGAATGTTTATCTAACAATTTAGGTTTTGTTAAAAAATAATAAAAATAACAAATTTAAAAAAATGTGTAGTCAATATCACAAAATTATTGAATTAAATAATGCTTCTTTTAAAAGTTTTTAATGTAGTTGATTTATATTTACATTCATATATTTAAAACATTGATAGATATTCTTTTAAATACAAATACGGTTTTAATATCATTTTCAAATTACAATGAAATCCCTTGTTATTCATCTTGATTTTGTAGAACGAAGAGTTCATAGATGTTTAATTCCTGTACATCTGATATTTTAGCCAGTCTCTAGATATTGTTAAGAACTGGTATATTTTCCTTTTTGTAGTTCTAGTATAAATCATTTGCTCGTATCTCTTGGCTAAAATTCTCGTTTTCATATCCACATCGATTTTAAAATTGAACTTTTGTATGAATGGATATTTTTTTGAAAAAGTGTGTGTTTATATAAATTTACTTTTCCTTGTGTTATTTTAGTTTATCAAAATATTATTTTACTTTAAAAAATATTAATTGGTGAGTACTGTAAAGAAAGAAACCTAAATGTTATGAATGTTTACCTAAAATTTAGAGGTTCTCGAAAAATAATAAAAAAAAATCAAAGTACAAGCTGTCTTGACAATATAACAAAGCTTTTGTATTAAAAATATTTTTAAAATTATTTTTAATATAATTGATTTATATTTACAAACATATATTTAAAACATTGATAGCTAACTTTATGAAATACATTTTAACGATCATTCACCTGTCAAAGTAAAATATCTCTGTTTTATGTATTCCTCTGAAAATCATAAAAAGAAGAGTTCACAGTTCATTTTTGTCCTCTACTTGTGATATTTTAGGCAATCTCTTATGTTCATTTTAAAATGTTATTTTTTACTTATTTTTTTCTCTTATGACATCGTGTTCTGGCATTCTTTGGTTAAAATTCTTATTTTAACATTAAACTTGTTCCTAAAATTGATTATATTTGATATGAAAATGTATTTTTTATCCAAAAAGAGCTTATTATTTTAAATTATTTTCCTTATGTTATCTTAGTTTATCAAAATATTATTCTACTTTAAAAAAATATTAATTGGTGCTGTTCGAAAATCCAGAAACTTAAATGTTTTGAATGTTTATCTAACAATTTTGTGGTCGTTGAAAACTAATAAAAACAACAAAGTATAAAATGTGGAGTCAATATCACAAAATTTTTGAATTAAATAATACTACTTTTAAAAGTTTGTAATGTAGTTGATTTATATTTACATTCATATATTTAAAACACTGATAGATATTCTTTTAAACACAAATAGTTTTTTAATATCATTTTCACATTAGAATGAAATCTTTTGGTATTCCTCTTGATTTTGTAGAATGAAGAGTTCATAGATGCTTTATTCCTGTACATGTGATATTTTAGGCAATCTCTAGAGATCGGCAAGAAATGCTATATTTTCCTTTTTTTATTCTAGCATAACTTCATTTGCTCGTATCTCTTGGCTAAAATTCTTGTTTTCATATTCACATCGATTAAAATTGAATTTTTGTATGAATGGATATTTTTGAAACAGTGTGTGTTTATATAAACGTTTTTAGTGTAATTAATTTGTATTTACAATTATACGTTTAAAAATTTTGCAATGTAATAAAATGTGCTCATACTCAGATAAGTCTTAAATAATATCTATCCACATGTTAGAATGAAATCCCTCTGTATTCCTCTTGAATTCATAACAACAAGAGTGAAAAGAGGATTTTTTTCCTCTACGTGTGGTATTTTAGGCAATCTCTAGAGATCGGGTAAAAATAATATGTGTTCCTTTTTTTGTTGCTCTGGTATAACGACATTTGCTCGTATTCCTTGGTTAAAATTCTTATTTTCACTTCCACGTCGTTCTTAAAACTGAATTTTTGATATGAAAGGATATTTGTTTTCGAAAATGTGTGTATTATTTTAAATTATTTTTTCCTCCTTTTACCTTGGTTTACCAAACATATTATTATACAGTAAAAAAACAATTTTGCTCTTATCGTAAATAAGGAAACAAAAAAAATGTATGAATGTTTATATAACAATTTAGGGATAGCTGAAAAATTATTAAAATAACACAGTAAAAACTGTGTTTCCAATATTTAAAAAAATTTTGAATTAAAAAGTATATTTTTAAATATTTTTAATGCAATTGATTTATATTTACATTCATATAATTTAAACATTGATAGCTAATTTTCTAAAATACATATACAGTTTTGAATGTTTATTTAACATTTTAGGGATAGCTGAAAAATAATTAAAACAACAAAATATAAACTATGTAGTCAATATTTAAAAAAATTGTGAATTAAAAAGTATATTTTTGAATATTTTTAATACAATTGATTTATATTTACATTCATATAGTTATAACATTGATAGCTAATTTTCTAAAATACATATACACTTTTAAAGATCATTAGCATGTCAAAATGTAATAGCTCTATATTTCTCTTAAATTCATAAAATGAAGAATGCACAGAAAATTTTTTCCTCTTCGTTTTATTTAATTTTATTACTTGATATTATAGGCAATATCTTAAGTTTAGGTAGAAATGCTATATTTTACTTTTTTCTTTTTTTTTGTTCTGATTTAACGTCATTATCTGGTATTCTTTGGATAAAATTTTTGTTTTCACATCTACCTCGTTCCTAAAAATGAATATATTTCATATGAAAATGTGTTTTTTTTTATAGGAAAAGAGCTTATTATTTTAAATTATTTTTCCTTGTGTTATCTTAGTTTATCAAAATATTATTCTACTTTTAAAATATTAATTGTTGTGGATTGTAAATACGAAAACTTAAATGTTATGAATGTTTATCTAACAATTTAGGTGTTGTTAAAAAAATAAAAAATAATAAATTAAAAACCTGTGTAGTCAATATCGCAAAATTATTGAATTAAATAATACTTGTTTTAAACGTTTTAAATTTAGTTGATTATTATTTACAGACATATATTTAACACATTAACAGATAATTTTGTAAAATACAAATACCGTTTTAACATCCATTCCCACATTATAATGAAATCCATTCGTATTCCTCTTGATTTCATTGAAAAAAGGGTGCATACAGGCTTTATTTCTGCACGTGTTATATTTCAGGCAATCTCTAGAGATTTGGTAGAAATGCTATATTTTCCTCTTCTGGTATAACGGCATTTGCTCTTATCCCTTGGTTAACATTCTTATTTTCATTTCCACCTTGTTCCTAAAATTGAATTTTTGATATGAAAGTTATTTTTTTCGAAGAAGTGTGTATTAGTTTAAATTATTTTTCCATGTGTTACCTGGATTTATCAAAAATACTGTTCTTCATTTAATTTTTTTATTGTAAATATGGAAACTTAAAAAATATTATTTTGTTTATTTAATAATATATGGGTTGTTAAAAAATAATAAAAACAACAAAGAACAAACTGTTCTGTCAATAGAACAAAAATTTTGAATTAAAATATATTAGTTAAACTTTTTATTGTAACTGATTTATATTTACATTCATAGATTAAAAATGCTGATAGCTAATTTTATAAAACACATATACGGTTTTAAATATCATTCGTAAGTAAAAATAAAATTTCTCTGTATTTCTCTTAAATTTATAAAAAGAGAGTGCTCAGAGGCATTTTTCCTGTACACAATATATATTTAGGCAATCTCTTGAGTTTAGGTAGATTTCCTATTTCCCCATTATTTATTGTTCCTCTATGGCGTCATATTATGATATTCTTTGCTTAAAATTCTTATTTTTACATCCATTTTGTTCTTAAATTTGAATTTCTGATATGAAAGGACACTTTTTTTCGAAAAAGTGTATATTATTTTAAAAATTTTTCTCTTATATACCAAAATATTATTCTGCATTAAAATAACTCTATTTGTGTCGAGTGTCAATACGGAAACTTAAATAAATGTTATGAATGTTTAATTAACAAAAAAGTACAAACCGTCTTGTCAGTATAACAAAATCTTTAAATTAAGTAATACATTTTTAAAAAAATTTAATGCAGTTGATTTATATTTACATTCATAAATTTAATAAAAAAATGATAACTATTTATGTAAAATACAAATATGGCTTTAACTTCCATTCTCATATTAGAAGGATATACTTTTGTATTCCTCTTTATTTCGTACAAAAATGTTTGCATAGAGGCTTTATTCCTTTGCATGTATATTTTAAGCTATCTCTGCAGATCGGGTAGAATTAATATATTTTCCTATATGTTGTTCTTGTATAACGTCGTTTACTCGTATACCTTGGCTAAATTTCTTGTTTTCATTTCCACTTTGTAATTAAAATTGAATTTTTGTATAAATGGATATTTGTTTCTAACAGTTTGTATTATTTTAAATTGTTTTTTATTGTCTTGCCTTGGTTTATCAAAAATATTATTTTACATTAAAAATCAATGGGAAATAAGTAGATTTTAAAAATTGTTATTAATATTTTATAACATTTTAAGGGTTGTGAAAAAGTAATAAAAATATCAAACGCCAAAGTAACATAAATTTTGAATGAAAAATTTTTTAAAAACAAAGGAAATATAAATCAGATATGATTTATATTTCCTTTCATATATTTAAAATATTGATAGCTAATTTTATAAAATACATATACGGTTTTAATAATCATTCGCATGTAAAAATGAAATATCTCTGTATTCCTCTGAAATTCATAAAAAGAAGAGTACACAGAGGCAATTCTTTGTGCACTCTTTTCCTTTACTATGGCTATTTTAGGGAATCTCTTGAGTTCGGGAGTAATACTATATTTTCATTCATTTCTTTTTCTGGTATGACGCCATATTCTAGTATTATTTAGTTAAAATTCTTATTTTCACATCCATCTAGTTCCAAAACTAAAATTTGATATGAAAGTGTGTTTCTTTCAAAAAAGGGCTTATTATTTTAAATTATTTTTCCTTGTTATCTTGGTTTATTAAAATATTAAATTTGTGGGAATCGTAAATAAGGAAACTTAAATAATTTTTATGAAGTTATATTACTCAGTTTTCAATATACCAAATTTTTTTAATTAAATAGTGAATTTTTTAAACTTTTTTTATGTAGCTGATCTATATTTACATCCATATGTTTAAAACCTTAATAGCTATTTTTATAAAATACAAATAGCGTTATAACGTCCATTTTCATATTAGAATGAAATCCTTTTGTATTCATCTTGATTTCATAAAAAGAAGAGTGCACAGAGGCATTTTTCCTGTACATTGACATTTTGGGCAATCTCTAGAGATCGGGTAGAATTGCTATATTTTCCTTTTCGTTCTTCTGGTATGACGTAGTTTGTTCGTATTGTGTGGTTAAAGTTCTTATTTACACTTCCACCTCGTTCTTAAAATTGAATTTTTGATAACAAAGTATATTTTTTTTCAAAAAGAGTGTATTATTTAAAATTATTTTTTCATGTGTTATCTTTGTTTATCAAAGATACCATTTTACATTAAAAAATAAATTTTATCAGATTATAAATACTGAAGCTAAAAGAGTGTTATTAATGTTTATATAATAAGTTTAGGGTGGTTGAAAACTAATAAAAACCAGAAAGTACAAATTGTGTTGTCAATATAACAAAATATATAAATTAATTAATACATTTAACAATTTTTCACGTGTCAAAATGAAATACCTCTTTCTTCCTTTTAAATTCATAAACTGAAGCTTTCACATATGCTTTATTTTCCTCTACTTTTCATATTTTAGAAGATCTCTTAAGTTTAATGAGAAATGTTCTGTTTTCCTTTTTGTTGTTGTTGTTCTTATATGATATTATTTTTTCTGGTATTCTTTGGTTAAAATTCTAATTTTTATGTCATCTCCGTTCTTAAAATTGAATATCTGTTATCATATTGAAAATTTTCGTAAAAGTGCTTATTATTTTAAATTATTTTTCTTGTGTTATTTTAGTTTATCAAAATATTATTCTACATTAAAAGAAATAAATTTGTGCAGTTTGTAAATACGGAAAATTGAATAAATGCTATGAGTGTCTTTTAAAATTTCAGGTGCAATTGAAAAATAATAAAAACAATTAAGTATAAACTGTTTTGTCAATAGACCAAAAATTTTAAATTAAAAAATTATTTCTTTAAATATTTTAATGCAGCTTATTTATATTTACATTCACATATTTAAAACATTAATAGCTAATTTTATAAAATACAAATATTGTTTTAACTTCCATTCTCATATTAGAGTGAAATCCCTTAGTATTTCTCTTGATATAATAAAAAGAAAAGTGCACAGAGATTTTTTTCCTGTACTGGTCATATTTTGGGCAATCTCCAGAAATCGGGTAGAACTGTCATATTCTCCTTTTCGTTCTTTTGGTATGACGTTATTTGTTCGTATTCCTTGATTAAAATTCTTATTTACACTTTCACCTCGTTCTTAAAATTATATTTTTGATATGAAAATTTATTTTTTTAAAAGTGTGAATTATTTAAAATTACTTTTTCATGTGTTATCTTTGTTTATCAAAGATACAATTCTACATTAAAAAATTTTTGATCATATTATAAATACGGAAGTTAAAAGTGGCATTAATGTTTTTATAACAAGTTTGGGGTGGTTGAAAATTGATAAAACCAAAAAGTACAAATTGTGTTGTCAATATAACAAAAGATATAAATATGAAATACCTCTCTCTTCCTTTTAAATTCATAAAATGGAGAGTGCACAGGTGCTTTATTTTCCTCTAGTTGTGATATTTTAGAGAATATCTTAAGTTTAGTTAGAAATGTTCTGTTTTTCTTTGTTGTTGTTGTTGTTCTGATATTATATTTCTGGTAATCTTTGGTTAAAATTCTTATATTTACTTCCTACTCGTTCTTAAAATTGAATATTTGATATGAATTAGTGTTTTTTCGAGAAAGGTCTTATTATTTAAATTATTTTTGATTGCTATCTAGGTTTATCCACATATTAATCTACACTAAAAATATACATTTGTGCGGTTTGTAAATACGAAATATTAAATAAATGGTATGAATGTCTATGTAACAATTGACACAGGTGCTGTTGAAAAATAATAAAAACAATAAAGTATAAACTGTGTTGTCAATATACCAAAAATTTTCAATTATATTATATTTTATTTAAACACTTCTAATGTAGCTGGTTGATATATACATTCATATATTTGAAACATTAATAGCTAATTTTATAAAGCAGAAATGCCATTTTAACGTCCATCCTGATATTAGAGTGAACTCCCTTTGTATTTCTCTTGATTTCATAAAAAGAAGAGTGCACAGATTCTTTTATCCTGTACATGTCATATTTTGGGCAATCTCCAGAAATCGTTCCAATCTCCAGCCTTTTCGTTCTTTTGGTATGAATTTATTTGTTCGTATTCCTTGGTTAAAAATCTTATTTACACCCCCGCCTCGTTCTTAAAATTGAATTTTTGATATGAAAGTTTATTTTTTTCAAAAAGTGTGTATTATTTAAAATTATTTTAAAATTATTTCTGTGTTACCTTTGTTTATAAGTTATATAAATGTGCGTTAAAAATCGTTTTGGTCAGAGATTATAAATACGAAAGCTTTAAAAAATGTTATGAATGATTATTTAAAAATATAGAGGTGGTTGAAAAATGGTAAAAACAACAAAGTACAAATTGTGTTGTCAATTTAACAAAAAATATGAATTAAATAATACTGTTAACCCCTTCCAGTAAAATGACGAGTCTAGCTCGTCATTAGTTTTTCATTCCATACCGCACAATGACGAGCTACACTCGTCATGCGATTAAAGTTACTGTTAAATATGATAATTAATTTAGTTTAAAATTTCTAGTGTACTGAATTTGGCAAAACTTTTATCACTTGTGAAAATCACAAGCCACTATTGCATATTGTTTACTTGGTACAAGTCATAGCCAAATTAATGAGTCAGAATAAAAGAAAACCTACTAAGAAATGCCGTGTGTGTTACAAGAATCAAATTAAAAGTGAGACTACTTGGCGGTGTAAACAATTAAGAATTCCTTTGCACTTTGTTTTGAAAAGTACCGCTAGCTTGAAGACTATTATCTGTATACCTTATTAATGTTTTGCTTTGATATTTTCTTAATTTTACTGTTTCTGATATTATTTAACACTATGTAAAAAGTGGATTTTAATTAAGAATATGTAAGAATTGTAAAATGAAAAAAAGTTTTTTAAATAAAAATTAAATGGTTATTTCATGTACAGTTTTTCATTATTAAATCATACCGGAAGGGGTTAATGATCATTCACATGGGTAAATAAAATATATCTGTGTTTTTCTTAAATTCATAAAATGAAGAGCGCACATATGCTTTATTGTCCTCTACTTGTGATATTTTAGGGAATCTCTTTAGTTCAGATAAAAATGTTCTGTTTTCCTTTTTTCGTTGTTGTTCTGGTATTCTTTTGTTAAAATTATAAATTTTAATTCCTCCTCGTTATTAAAATTGGATTCATATATATTCATGTATTTAAAACATTAATAGTTAATTTTATAAAATACAAATACTATTTTAACGTCCATTCTCATATTAGAATGAAATCTCTTTGTATTCCTCTTGATTTCATAAAAAGAAGAGTGCACAGAGGCATTTTTCCTGTGCGTGTGATATTTTGGGCAATCTCGAAATATCGGGTAGAATTGCCATATTTTCCTTTTCCTTCTTCTGGTATGAAATTATTTCTTCGTATTCCTTGGTTAAAATTCTTATTTTCACTTCCACCTCTTTCTTAAAATTGAACTTTTGATGTGAAATTATATATTTTTCGTGTGTATTATTTAAAATTATTTTCTCTGTGTTTACCTTTTTTTATCAAATATATAATTCTGCATTAAAAATCTTTTTGATCAGATACGGAAGCTTAAAAAATGTTATGAATGTTTATTTAACAATTTAGGGGTAGTTAAAAAATGATAAAAAGTTCAAACTTTGTAGTCAATATAACAAAATTTATAAATAAATTAATACATTTAATACATCATTAATACATCATTCGCATGTCAAAACAAAATATCTCTGTATTCCTCTTAAATTCATAAAATGAACAGTGCACAGATGCTTTATTTTCCTCTACTTGTGATATTTCATGGAATCTCTTAAGTTCACTTAGAAATGTTTTGTTTTTGTTGTTGTTCTGGTATATCTTTTTTCTGGTATTCTTTGGTTAAAATTCTTATTTTTACTTCCTTCCCGTTCTTAAAATTGAATATTTGACATGAATTTGTATTTTTTTTTCGAAAAAGTGTTTATTATTTTAAATTATTTTTCTTGCGTTATCTCGGATTATCAAAATATTCTGCATTACAAAATATAAATTTGTGCTGATTAAAATACGGAAAATTAAATAAATGTTATGAATGTCTACTTAAGATTTCATGTGCTGTTGAAAAATAATAAAATCAATTAAGTATAAACTGTGTTGTCAATATACCAAAAATTAAATTATACGTTCTTTAAACATTTTTAATGTAGCTCATTTATATTTACATTCATGTATTTAAAACATTAAGTTAATTTTATAAAATGCAAATACTGTTTTAAGGTCCATTCTCATATTAGAATGAAATCTCTTTGTATTCCTCTTGATTTCACAAAAAGAAGAGTTCACTGAGGCTCTTTTTCTGTTCATGTGATATTTTGGGTATTTTCCAGAGAATTGTTATATTTTCCTTTTCCTTATTTTGGTATGACGTAATTTGTTCGTATTCCTTGGTTAAAATTCTTATTTTCACTTCCACCTCGTTCCTAAAATTGAATTTTTGATGTAAAAAATATTTTTTTTCGATGAAGTGTGTATTATTTTTAATTATTTTTCCTTTTCTTACCTTAGTTTAATAAAATATTATTCTAAATTTTAAAAAATGTAAATACTGAAACTTTGATAATTGTTATGAATGTCTATTTTACAATTTAAGCTTTTTTGATAAATAATAATAATAACAAAGCTGTGCGGTCATTAGAATAAAACTGTTTGATTAACACTTTTCATGCGGGTATACCTCATCGCCCACTTACGCGTTCAGCAGGCATTTTTTCGTGAATCGCTCAAAAGTTTAGTTATTCAGAAAACTCTGAGTAAATAGAAAACTACATTGTTTTTATGAATGAAACTTTTTTTCATTTTACACTTAAATATATACTGGTTTATTATTTAACAAAAAAAATTAATATTTTACGAAATCACAAAAATAAACGATTTTTAAAATTAAAGTCCGATAATCTGCCAGCGCATATTTCTTCATCACAACCTTTGTCCCAATGGCTCATTTTATCAATTTTGTATTCAGCAGTTAAAAAACCACTTTTCAAATTGACAAAACACGAATTGTACGTTGTGGAGTTAGGAATTCGTTTGAAGACAAAATAACGCAACAAAAGACCGAGTAACTCGACAATCATAACTTGTGGGAAGAAAAAATGCAAAGTGTTACATAGTAAAGCTAACAATACGCATATAATATCACACATACATATAATTATACGTATTTAGTAGATTTGTGGTGGTTAGCGGGTATCACCACAAATCTACTAAATACGTATTTTTACGTGACCCGCGCTCCAGTCACAGACTGCCAAAAACGTAAAAATATGTTACACTCACGAGAAGTGTTAAATCACAATTTTCTTAAACATTTTTAAAGTAATTAATTTATATTCAAATTCATATATTTAATAAAATTTTAGCTAGTTTAATAAAATACAAATACGGTTTTAATGTCCATCCACATGTTTAAATGAAAACACACAAAATTTCTCTTGAATTCATAAAAATAGGATGTCTTTTTTTTCCACTACTTCTGATCTTTAGGCAATCTCTAGAGATAAGGTAGAAATGCTATATTTTCCATTTTTTTCTCCTGGTATGACGTCATTTGCTCCCATTCCTTGGTTAAAATTCTTATTTTCACTTCCACCTCGTTCCTAAAATTGAATTTTTGATGTAAAAGAATATTTCTTTTCAAAAAACTGTATTATTTTAAATTATTTTTCCTTGTTACCTTTTAGGATTATATTCATTGAAAATTCCTGTATTCACCATATGGACATGGCATTGTAGATAAAGGTTTCAGTTAAAAAAAAAACTTCCTACCTGATATCAACTTTAAAATAAATTACATTTAAATGTATTTTTATATTTTCAAAGGATTAAAAGAAACTTTTTCTGCTTTGTCTGTTTGAAAGAATAGAATTTTTGCATTTATTTTAGCAAGTCTATTGTGATAGAATTTTAAGGAGTTAAAGCAAAAAAATATTTTTGTAAGAAATAATTTTATGCATTAATATTAAAATATGCTTTAATGGTTTTATGCAATTTTACTTCTACATACTATTTTTTTAATGGAAATATTGGAATCATGTAAATTTTCCATGTTCAGATATCAAAGGAAATACTCATTTAAACTATACCTGAATGAAGGTTGTCAAGATTTAGAATTACATTTGCCATACGAACAAGAAATATTATTTTGGGATGTTACAGTCTGCTCTCCTCACTTCGCGTTTCATGCTTCGTTGTTTTTTCTAAAATATTCATCAAAAAGTAAAAATAAAAATATACCACCATGTTGGCAAACATATTGGGGACAGAAGCGTTGTTTCATGTTGATGCTCTAGAGAGAAGGATTCCTGTATTTCAAACAAACAGATGAGTTGACTCAGAGTATATACCACAGGCTCATGAGATGACAATGTCTACAAGAGTGGAAGAAAATTAAGAGGAAGAAGGAGAACAGTCTGGAAAACGTGACGTTACCCTGGAGAATCAGCAACAATTGTGCAACATGGCAAGAATTTGCACAAGACATTGACGACAAAATGATTCAGACTGTCTAGTTGAGCAATCGTGTTGAAGTTATGTCCTTGTATAGGGGAATTTTGAAGTAAGAGAAAAAACAAAAACAAAAATTACCCATCAACATGTTTCTCTCCAATCTAAAGCCCTCTGGCTCTACGTCAGTGTCTCCATCAAAATAGTCTCCGTTTGAGCCTAAAATTTATGCGAGTCAAGTGAGAGACTCTCCTCCACCACCAACACAAGACTCTTCGCCTCTCTCAGAAAGCAATGTTGTTTAATGTTTATTACTCTAGGAGGTTTTGTTATTAACCTTATTAATTAGCACTGACACGTTTAAGTAAATGCGTTTACTGTTGTAATTTTTGTCTTAAATATATAATGCTATTCACATATTTAAAACATTCGTGTACCCGCATACACGAAAATACCTAGGGTTAATTCCTTCTTCCCGGTTTTTCAACTTTCACGGTAGGTTCTGGTACCTATTAACCGCAAAAATCGAAGGATCACTCTAAATATCTATTTCGACTAATTCTTAATCAGTTTTGAATACTAGTTTATGTATGTCTATATGTACGAATGAATGTACAAGGTTATCAAGGAATAAGTTCCCCATTTCTGGGAACTCTAGAATACATGCTATTGGTTAAAATGAGATACAATAGGAATTACAGATATTTCAAATGATGCTCTTGACGACATTTACTACATAAAATATTTTAGTAAAAAAATCCACCTATAGGTGGATCTGTGATACATAAAAATGTATTTAATTTGCTTTATAAATGCTAAATAATATTGAAAAATAACATTAAGAGCGATAAGTATGTTTCCCTTCATGTTCAACAATAAGCTGTAATCGCAAAGCAATATTATTTTCTTCAGCTGATTGAAATGAGAATACCGGAATATCAACAAATGGAAATGGCGTTGTCGGCTGTTCTTCAGATAAGCCACAGATGCCGACATTTCACGGTAGATATTGTAAACCCCAACCACAAAAAGTCTGAAGAGATGATATCTGGCCATCTACAGGGTGTTTAAAAATGACCGGTATATTTAAAAATTAAATCAATAAAAACTAACGGGGAGCGATAGAAATACACAGTTTATTACAATAAGCTTGGAATAACAGTTTATTTTCAGGCAGAAAACTTTCAAACCTAATTACAATATTTCACAATAGATGGCGCTGCAAACTGAATATATTTACTATATTTTCCACATATCCACCATGCGGAGGAATAATATGGCGTACTCCCAGAACAAAAATTTTTAGAAAACCGTGTAAAAGTCTCAGGCCAGGCAGTATTCTGTTCTAAAGAAAAAACTATTTTTTCACCACAAACGTGCAATCTGTGAACAGCATACACTTGCAACAGAAATATGACTTACAGATTCGCGAACTCAGAGACTACGTTTTCTTCTAGGTCTTTCAAATCGTCTGCAGCACCATCTGTTATTGAAAATTGTAACTATTTTCGAAAGTTTGTCTGCCTGCAAATTTATTGTTGTCCCAAGCATATTGCAACAAACGGTATATTTCTATCAGTGCCCGTTTAGTTTTTATTGATTTTTCAAACATATTGGTCAGTTTTGAAACACCCTGTATCATCTTGAGTAAGGCATGTGCAGACATTGGACCTCTACGTATTCTTAATATGACGGAAATCTTTTATAGCTGCTACGGAGTTCTGCTAGTTCTGGTAAAACAGTTTTACAAGTAACTCTTTTTCTTGCAGCGGATGTATGATTTGCAGACAAGAAACCAATACTCAACTTAACTTAATGAAAGTAAATAAATACTATTTGTGTTACAGCGCCGGATATAGGCAGATTTTTGAGCTAAATAATTTTATGTTAGAAATGTCTAGCGAATCATTTCAATAATCTTTAGTTCCTACTGTATCTCATTTGGAACATTAATAGAACTTATTTTAGGGACGTCAGTAGTGGGGAACGTAGTTATTTCTAACTCTGTATATCACAGTAAAAAATTATTCGCAGTAGAAGGTTTAAAATTTTTGTTTAGTATGGTAGGGGTATAAAATATAGTTGTGTTTCAATTTGTATTCCAATCCCTGCTGAAAATCACATATTTTCCTTAATATGAGTTTAAAATAATATATATTTTGTTTATTAAGGCTTATTTTACAGAGAGTAGAAATAGCTAGTAAAATTTACTTGTGTTCACCATGGTTAGAAACTAGACATTTTAAGGATTATTATGAATGACAAATGGCAATTTAGAACAATAAAGCGTTAATTGCACTTTAATAGAGTTGTGTGGTTCTTGTACCAGAAAAATTAAAATTTTACTAATTGTAATATAATTAATTGTACAAAACAAAAGAAGCCTTGTAGAAATGTTCTGTCTGTAAAAATGCAATGATTCTAAGTAAATAATAACTTTGTACTTAAACAAATCATATTTAAACTAGTGAAAATGTATGGAAAATAAAAATGAAAATTGTTCAAAATGTAAATATTAAACAAATGTTATGACACCTGAAAAGTGGTTGACATACATTAATGTGTAAAATTTAAAAACAATGCTAAAGAAAATTGTAAATAATATATATAGAACTGAATTAACATAAGTAGATATGTATAATTTTAAACAACTGTAATTATATAAAATGTAAACTACAGATACAGAGGTGCAAATGTACATTTTTAATGAGACATAATTATATGCTAAAAATTACTTAGTATATCCCGTGAGATATAAATGGAAAAAAGATGTACACGATATCAATCACTTCTTCCAGTTTAAAATTGATTTATATTGTACATACGTAACGAAAAAGTAATTAACAGTTAAGAAAGTTGGTAATCTGTGTCATCCTGGGAACAACCATATACAAGGTGTATTAAAAAATACGGGTATATTTGAAAAATCAATAAAAACCAAATAGACAGTGGTAGACATACACAGTTTATTGGAATATGCATGGGATAATATTAAATTTCTGGCAGACAAACTTTCAAAATTAGTTACAATGTTTCACAATAGATGAAGCTGCTATCTAGAAAAATCTAAACTACGATATTTTCCAGATATCCACCATGCGCAGCAATAATATGGCGTATTCTCAGAACGAAGTTATCAGAAACCCGTGTAAACGCCTCAGGCTGGATGGCTTCACATGCAGAACAGATATACTTTTCCAGTTATTCAATTGTTTCTGGATAGTGGCGGTACACCTGGTCTTTTAAGAGTATCCACAGACAAATATTGTAGTTTAGATTTTTCCAAACTGCAGCACCATCTGTTGTGGAATATTGGAACTAATTTTAAAGTTTGCCTAAAAATTTACTATTGTTCCAAGCATATTTCAATAAACTGTAAATTTCTATCGTTGCCCGTTTAGTGTTTATTGATATTTCAAATATACTAGTCATTTTTTTAACACCCTGTTAATATATGTTTTGAAATTTTTGTGTTTTACTATTTTAAGCATCATTACGAGCCAGCTTAAGTTTCAGTATCTGCCACAGTTGGGCAACGATTTATCCCTGTGTCTTTTTTAAAATTAACACCCTTAAAAAATCTTGCTCTTTTATCTGGATTTCTAGAAACCAACTGTATTTTAAACAAAGTATCTTACCCCGTTATCCGGGAATCAGGGTGCTTCCGATAATTGTTGGAACGAAATAGTGTTATTTCATATGTTAATGCTTATTATATTATTTAAAAAATAACTCAGATATATTAATGTTACGAATTTCTTAGTAAACCTTATATTTAACATGAGATTCTATGGGTATCTTCACAAATTGGCGAGATACCGCTCGTTTGCGACAGTTTTGGCAACTTATTTTTATCTCCAAATTTATTGCCAAATATCACTAAGTGTCACCATTTGTTGCAAAGTGTGGAGTTATTTTATAACTTCCGGTTCCGGTTTCTGGTATAATCTGGAATGTTCGAGCAATTTCTTCGGGCCTCTAAAGGGCAGGGTGAGCCCTAAACGGGGAGAGTCGTTAAGTAGATTTCTATGTGTTCAAAGAATGCACGGTATGTTGCATTTTACAAGTGCTTCTTTTCTGTTTGATGTGGAAAGACATATGTGAGCCCACGAAATTTTTCCGCGATGATTTTGTAAACTTTGTATGAGTGTGCAGTAGCTTAATCTTGATACCTTTCTAAAATTGTATTTTCCAACTGATTACCAAGAAATTATTGTTTTCGTGCTGTCTTTCGTAAAGTTCATTCAATCCTCTAACCCAGATGAAAAGTTTGTAACAATATATAATTTTATTAATAATTAAATATTTTTTTAGAAAATGCAATCAGAGTAAAAATATCTTTTTAATATTCTTTTATACTACAAAATTAAAATGAATACGATATCCATTTTTATACTACTGAAATATAAACTAGATTTTTCTTTTTTATATATTAATTTAAGTATCTTGCATTGTTTAAAATGTTTTTCTTTTCACGACTGAATCATTACCAACAGACTCTTTCTACTTTTAAAAGACCAAAATACAATGCGTAAAACTTAAAGACCCAGAAAGATTTATGAGCAATAAGCTTTTCTAAATAAACCTACTTAAAAATGTGTTAAACCCTATATATGACTGTAAATGCATCTTCATTAAGATTCTAAGTTTCTCAGAAAAAAGAAAAAAACATACTTCAGTCTTTATACCTTTTCGTAATTCAACACAATTCTAAAACCCTATTCGGTTTGTGAAAGCACTCTTTAGGAAATTATATTTAGATCCGGATACAAGACCCTACAATAGATCACAAGATAAATAATGCTACCGACCATGAGAAAGT
>CM063500.1:22623443-22633443 GCA_032207245.1 Pardosa pseudoannulata | reverse complement strand
GTCATCTATACATTTAAAATTTAAAAAAATACTAATAGTACAAAAACGTTCAGAATATAAGAATAGTTGAGTTAATACAATCTGCTTGCAATAAAATTTGACAAAATTCCCCTAATTTCGATAGCACTCTTAATTATACTCTATTTATATTACCAGAGAAAACCATTTTAATATTTTTTCCCTTTTATTTCAAATACCTATTTTTTTCTCTTTTATTTTAAATACCTATTTTTTATTTTCTTGTAACATTTATTTATTCTAAAAGTCTAAAAATACCTTCCGGTACTGAAATGAAGTACATTCAAATAAGAAGGAGAAAATTGTTTCTACATTCTTTATATAATTAAGAAAATTTTATATTTACCTCCATAATTAATTTTTTATGTTGCATTCTTTACATAATTATTTAAATTGTATGCAATCCAAAATGCACTTAAATCTTTATATTAAGAGAGAAAAGCTGTATCTTTATATCCACTAATATATAAATCTTAAATGTCTTCTGCAACTTAATTATATAATTCAAAAATTAATTTGCTCGTATACATTTCTTTCCATACTATTTAAAAGAAAAGGTTTAACCTACATTCTATACATAGTTATGAAACTTTTAAATTTACATACGTAATTAAAATTATTTATCTTGGATTATTTACATATTTATTCAAGTTGTAAAAAGACTAAAATACATTTAAATTTTATTATGAGCGAAAAGCTTTATATTTACATCTATTAATATATAAATGTTGAATCTATTTGATACCTCCATTACATAATGAAAAAATAATTTGCTCAAATACATTTATTTCCATACCTTGATTAAAAAATAATTTACATTTAATTTAACCTATAGTTTAGTAACTGGTTATATAAAATAACACCATACTTTCTATACATAAAACAATTTTAAAAAATAATAATGGTACAAAAGTACTAACACGCTAGTAGTAGATGAGAAAAACATACTCGAATATACATAAAAGTTTTATTATCATTTTTATAATAAGTAACTAAGTTTGTTTTAATTATGCTCTCGCAGTTATATATTCTAATAAAAACAAAATGATAAAAAGATTTTTCGGTAGATGAACGAAATTTATTTAAATGAAATGCAATGTTTCACCGTACATTCATTATATAATTATGATAGATTTATGTTTACCTACATAATTAAAATTTTTTATCCTTTTTGTACATAATTTGCGAATTTTATGTAAATTTCACTGCATGGAAATCTTTGTATTACGAGAGTGTAGCCATTTATCCATTAAAATATAAATGTTAAATCAAGTTCAATACTGCATTACATAATTAAAAAAAATTGATCATAAAAATTCTATTATTAAATTTAATCCAGATATATTTTGAAAAAGTATTTTGAAATATTTATAATTTTTTCACAATAAATGCATACCCTTAATAAGCAGAATGAATAAATATTTGAATACAATAGTCGCTAATAAAATAAATAAAGTAATTAAAAATTGAAAAATAGCATAGTTTTAATATAAAATTAATAGAAGCATAATTAATAGTATAAAAAATGTTAAAAGGACAATATAGTGTGACTTTAGATAAAAATAAATACATTCATGAATATTTAATAGCACATACCTATTTTTTATTTTGATTATAATTACTTAATTTTAGCCAGATTTAAAATGAATATTTAAATAATAGTATTGATTTAAGTATTTAAATTGAGTTGAAAAATATACCGATTTTATAAATGTATAATGGGAATAGAATATAATTAAAACTGTTTGAAAAAATTACCATTAGGTTTTTAAATGATGAATTAAATAATAAATGAGTAAAAAAGAATAAGTTTACAGTTATTTTATTGTGCATTAAGTTATATAAAATGAAAAAAATGTTGTATAGTAAAGGTAAATTAATAAAGTATACGTAGACTTAAGTTAACCGATTGAGATTAAATGATAGTTAAACAAATATAGAAATAAATTTTTAACGTAATCTTTTCTTACAGTTTTCTTTTCATATAATTTACGGTCTGTGAAATAAAAATTATGACAATGTTTGTTTTCATAAAAGAAATTGAAAGTTTCATTAAGTTAACAAAAGTTCAATTTCAGATACATTTATTTTACATATAGTTTTTTTTTATAGATATGTTTTTCTTGTGATTTTAGTTTCAAATCCACCTATAGAACTAAAGAAACAAAATTGTAGTTAAGAGGCTACGGTGAACATTTTACTATAATTTGTCATAAAAAAATAAATATTCTGGTAAATTCAGATTTGCCATTTTGCTACTAAGTAGTTTTATGATAACCAAATAAGTGTCTATCATGATAATATGAAATTTATAACAGATAATTTACATATTATTTTTGTTGTATTGAATATAATATTTGTTTGTAAAAGTCAAATTCTTTTGAGAACTGCAACTTTTTTGTATTAACACAATGGTTATTTAAAGAACATATCTACATTGTAACATACACACCTTCTGCGATACCAAATTATAGCTTGTATGTAATCTAAAAATAATTTTCGGATACATTTTATCTCACAACGTTAGCTGTAAATGACAAAAATTGCCTGATACATTTAAATATAATAGAAAAACTGATTTTGCATAACTCATAAAATAGTTTATATGTTTCCATAATAAAATAAACAGATAAAACAATTATGACCAATAATATAATGGTAACAATAATGACCAATATAAACACCTAAATTTGTTTGTAAAAGTCAAATTCTATTGGAAACAGCAACTCCTTTTATATATTAACATGATGGTTATTTAGAGAAAATACCTACATTATTACTTCTATCATACACACCTTCTGTGACACCAGTCTAAAAGTGTGTATATACTCTAAGATAAATTTTTCGGTTACATTTTATCCCACAATATTGCTAATAAAATATTTTTATACATAACAGAAAAAAATATTTTGCATAACTCATAAAATAGTTTATATGTTTCCATAATAAAATAAACAGATAAAACAATTATGACCAATAATATAATGGTAACAATAATGACCAATATAAACACCTAAATTTGTTTGTAAAAGTCAAATTCTATTGGAAACAGCAACTCCTTTTATATATTAACATGATGGTTATTTAGAGAAAATACCTACATTATTACTTCTATCATACACACCTTCTGTGACACCAGTCTAAAAGTGTGTATATACTCTAAGATAAATTTTTCGGTTACATTTTATCCCACAAAATTGCTATACATCAGAAAAAAATATTTTGCATAACTCATAGTTTTTTATAAAATAAACAGATAAAAAATTATGCATAATAAGTAACAATAATGACCAATATAATAACTAAATTTGTTTGTAAAAGTCAAATTCTATTCATAATAAACATTTTTATATTAACATGAACAGAAAATACCTAATTATTACTTTATCATACCACCTTCTGGCGTCAATGATATAATGTTTTTTTGTTACATTTTATCCCACAATATTGCTAAAATGCATATCTTTATAAATTTTAAATAACAGAAATTGCATAAAATATTTTATTTTTTTTAAAATAAACTCATAAAAATTATGACCTATATTATTTTTAACCCTAAATTATATAAAGAAATTGTAAGAATAACAATATATATATATATTATATTTTATATCTATATATATATTATATATATATACATATATATATATAATATTCATTTTTAACTCTAATCGTTTTTTTTTTTTATCTTGAAATGACAAAAAATTTTTAAAAACAGAAAAAAATTCATAATTATATTAAAAATTTTTTAAAACAAACAGATAAAAATTTGCAAAATATGTGTTTTAAAATATAAACCATTAAACAAAAATAATTTTATTAAAATTATGTATAATATAATTATATGATTAGTAATTTTTTCTTTTGATAAAATTATATAAAATATAGTACAAAGTAATCTGAAGTATAAATTTTCATATATTTTATATCCATTTTTAAAAATTGTATTATTTAAATACAGAGATTTTTGAATTATGTTATGCTTGTATTTTTATATGTTTTATATATCAATAAAAATTTATTAAACCAAAATTTAGGGATTATTTCTAAAGCTTGAGTCATTTTTTTAATATTATTAGATACCTTTCAATATGTTCATATAAAGATCTAGTTTATAATATAAATATATACGTTAATTTTATCCCATTATATTCTGGTGTTGACATCTGGTATATAAATTAATTAGTTTTAATCTTATTATGTTATAATGATTATTTATAATATAACACATCTAAATTAAGACAACAAACCTAAACCGTATTTTTTATGTGAAAGCAAACAGCGAGAAAAAGGGGGTTAACATGATGGTTATTAAAAGAAAATATCTACTTTGGTACTTCTATCATACATACCTTCTGTGATACCAGTCTAAAGCTTGTATGTAATCTAAGAAAAATGTTTCGGATATATTTTATCTCACGTTAGATATAAATGAAAAAAATTGCCTGATATTTATAAATATAACATAAAATAATCATTTTGAATAACTCACAAAATAATTTATATGTTTTCATAATAAAACAAAAAGATAAAACATTATTAATCCATAATTATGATACTATAATGGTGCAATGAATATAATGTATGTTTGTTAATGTCAAATTCTTTTGAAAACTGCAACTTTTTATATATTAACACGATGGTTATTTACAGAAAATATCTACATTATTACTTCTATTATACATACCTTCTGTGATTCCAGTCTATAGCTTGTATGTAATATAAAAAAAATTTTTGGATACATTTTATCTGACAAAGCTAGCTATAAATCGCAAAAATTGACTGATTTGTTTAAATATAACAGAAAAAATTCATTTTGTATAACTCACAAAATAGTTTATGTGTTTTCATAATAAACATTTTCGTAATAAACAAACAGATAAAACATTATTAACCCATAATTATGATACCATATTGGTGCAATGAATATAATGTTTGTTTGTTAATGTCAAATTCTTTTCAAACTGCAACTCTTTTGATATATTAACCCCTTAACGATCGGATAATTTTCAAGAAGACGGTCATAAAAGTGCCTATTTTTTATCCCTGAAAATTATATAAAAATATGAGTAGATACTAACATATAGATATATACCTTCTTATATAAAATATATATATATATATATTCTATATATATATATATATACATATATATAATATATATATATTTATAATATATAAATATATATACTATATATTTTATTATATAAATATATATATAATATTTTATATATATATATATTTAATATATATATATATATATATATATATAATATACCCGCATATATATATATTGTATGTAATGTAAGAATTTTTTTTTGGTTACATTTTATCTCACAAAGCTAGCTATAAATCACAAAAATTGACTGATATGTTTAAATATAACAGAAAAAATTCATTTTGTATAACTCACAAAATAGTTTATGTATTTTCAAAATAAAAAAAAACAGATAGAACAATTACAACCCGTAAATATAAACACCTTAATTTGTTTGTAAAGGTCATTTTTTTTAAAAACTGCAACTCATGTTATATATTACCATGATGATTATTAAAAGAAAATATCTTCATTGGTACTTTCTACATTGGTACTTCTATCATACACACCTCTGTGATACCAGTTCTAAAAGTTGTATGTAATCTAAAAATAATTTTTCGGATACATTTTATCTCACAATGTTAGCTGTAAATGACAAAAATCGCCTAATATTTTTAAATATAACACAAAAAATAATTTTCAATTACTTACAAAATAGTTTATACGTTTTCATAATAAAAAAAACAGATAAAACATTATTAACCCATAATTATCATACCATAATGGTGCAATGAATATAATGTTTGTTTGTTAATGTCAAATTGTTTTGAAAGCTGCATCTTTTTTGATATATTAAAACGATGTTTATTAAAAGAAAATATCTACATTGGTACTTTCTACATTGGTACTTCTATCATACACACCTTCTGTGATACCAGTCTAAAGCTTTATGTAATCTAAGAAAATTTTTTCGGATATATTTTACCTCACAACGTTAGCTGTAAATGACAAAAATTCACTGATAGTTTTAAATAAAACACAAAAAAATCATTTTTAATAACACAAAAGTGTTTATATGTTTTCATAATAAAACAAAAAGATAAAACATTATTAATCCATAATTATGATACTATAATGGTGAAATGAATATAATGCATGTTTGTTAATGTCAAATTCTTTTGAAAACTGCAATTTTTTTATAAATTAACAAGATGGTTATTTACAGAAAATATCTACATTATTACTTCTATTATACATACCTTCTGTGATTCCAGTCTATAGCTTGTATGTAATGTAAGAATTTTTTTGGATACATTTTATCTCACAAAGCTAGCTATAAATCACAAAAATTGACTGATATGTTTAAATATGACAGAAAAAATTCATTTTGTATAACTCACAAAATAGTTTATACATTTTCAAAATAAGAAATAAAAACACATAGAAAGAACAATTACAACCCGTAAATATAAACACCTTAATTTGTTTGTAAAGGTCATTTTTTTTAAAAACTGCAACTCATGTTATATATTACCATGATGATTATTAAAAGAAAATATCTTCATTGGTACTTTCTACATTGGTACTTCTATCATACACACCCTCTGTGATACCAGTCTAAAGCTTGTATGTAATCTAAAAATATTTTTTCGGATACATTTTATCTCACAATGTTAGCTGTAAATGACAAAAATCGCCTAATATTTTTAAATATAACACAAAAAATCATTTTCAATTACTTACAAAATAGTTTATACGTTTTCATAATAAAAAAAACAGATAAAACATTATTAACCCATAATTATCATACCATAATGGTGCAATGAATATAATGTTTGTTTGTTAATGTCAAATTGTTTTGAAAGCTGCATCTTTTTTGATATATTAAAACGATGTTTATTAAAAGAAAATATCTATATTGGTACTTTCTTCATTGGTACTTCTATCATACACACCTTCTGTGATACCAGTCTAAAGCTTGTATGTAATCTAAGAAAAAAAATTCGGATACATTTTATCTCACGTTAGCTGTAAATGACAAAAATTGCCTGATATTTTTAAATATAACATAAAATAATCATTTTCAATAACTCACAAAATAGTTTATATGTTTTCATAATAAAACAAAAAGATAAATCATTATTAATCCATAATTATGATACTATAATGGTGCAATGAATATAATGTATGTTTGTTAATGTCAAATTCTTTTGAAAACTGCAACTTTTTATATATTAACACGATGGTTATATGCAGAAAATATCTACATTATTACTTCTATCATACATACCTTCTGTGATACCAGTCTATAGCTTGTATGTAATGTAGGAATTTTTTTTGGATACATTTTATCTCACAAAGCTAGCTATAAATCACAAAAATTGACTGATATGTTTAAATATAACAGAAAAAATTCATTTTGTATAACTCACAAAATAGTTTATGTATTTTCAAAATAAAAAAAAAACAGATAGAACAATTACAACCCGTAAATATAAACACCTTAATTTGTTTGTAAAGGTCAAATTCTTTTGAAAACTGCAACTCATTTTATATATTAACATGATGATTATTAAAAGACAATATCTTCATTAGTACTTTCTACATTGGTACTTCTATCATACACACCCTCTGTGATACCATTCTAAAGCTTGTATGTAATCTAAAAATAATTTTTCGGATATATTTTATCTCACAATGTTAGCTGTAAATGACAAAAATCACCTAATATTTTTAAATATAACACAAAAAATCATTTTCAATTACTTACAAAATAGTTTATACGTTTTCATAATAAAAAAACAGATAAAACATTATTAACTCATAATTATCATACCATAATGGTGCAATGAATAAATGTTTGAGTGTTAATGTCAAATTGTTTTGAAACTGCATCTTTTTTGCTATATTAAAACGATGTTTATGAAAAGAAAATATCTACATTGGTACTTTCTACATAGGTACTTCTATCTTAAACACCTTCTGTGATACCAGTCTAAAGCTTGTATGTAATCTAAGAAAAAATGTTTGGATAATTTTATGTCACAACGTGAGCTGTAGATAAAAAAAATCACCTGCTATTTTTAAATACAACACAAAAATATCATTTTGTATAACTCACAAAATAGTTTATATATTTTCATAATAAAACAAAAAGATAAAACATTATTAACCCATAATTATGATATCATAACGGTGCAATGAATAAAATGTTTGTTTGTTAATGTCAAATTCTTTTGAAAACTGCAAATCTTTTGATATATTAATACGATGGATATTAAAAAAAATTATCTATATTGGAACTTCTATCATACTCACCTTCTGGGATACCAGTCTATAACTTGTATGTAATCTAAGAAAAAATTTTTGGATACATTTTTTATCACAGAGATGTAAATGACAAAGATTGACTGATATTTTGAAATATAACAGAAAAACATTTTATTGCACAGCTCCCAAAATAATTTATATATTTTCATAATAAAATAAACAAATAAAACTTTACTAATACATAATTATAAAAACCATAATTTTAGTTTTTAAATCATTAAATACGAATAAATCGTTAGCACATTTTTTTCTGTTTATAAAAGTATGGGGCTTGAACCATTCATGTTACATAAAATAAAATCATTTCTATTTCTATCTATATGAGGTAGTTCCCAAGATTCAATGTAAAATTCAGATAAAAAGCTACAAAATAAAGTATTAAACGTATAAAGGGATAAAAATCAGAAGGAATTATTCCTAATTTAAGGCGATATATTGTTACATTTACACATTTCTTCAAAACCTTTAACCCATTAGCGCCCAGTGATGTATTTTTAGATCGCTAAACATAGCTTGGTAAACTCGCTTTTAGATGTCCTTAAACCCACCCCACACATTCTATACTGCACAGGGGGCAAGACAAGGCATGCACCTGTTTACCAACAAGTGGTTTTCTTGTTTTGTTTGTATCATTGATCTAAAGCGATAAGAGAAAGTTTGTATCGCCCTTTCGTTCCACCGTTTTTCTACGTTTCTTAGCATAAACACTGAGAACAGCTAAGTAATAAGCGAAAGTTAAATTTATTTTTGGCGATTTAATATCTTCATAGATGTAGCTATCAGAATATAAACCGATGTTATCTTAAAACAAATATAAATAATAAAAATTAGTGTCAAAATACTGCTGATGTAGAAATAGATCACTGGGCGTTCGGGCGTTTTTTTTCCTGACCCTGGTAATATTAAGTTTTTTCACCTTTAGATGAAAATATGAGTTGAAAAGTATTTAATAGCTTTCGGGATGCAGTTGATTATCTGTTTTCTGGACGAATTAAAGAGGATATTATTGCCATATCCACTGATGTAGATGAACTGACAGATGAAGAGAAAATAGATGATAAGTTACATGCTCCATTTGTAAATGATATTGTTGGTAAAATAGAAGTAATATCAAAGTATGAGTGTGATTAAATAGATTTAGCTTCAAATTTTGAGAGGAAGCCTAAAATATTAAAAACAAAAAAGCCAAAAATTGTTTGGAAAAAAACCCGAATTATACCAAATGGTCGGAATTAGGGGAAACGTATAAGAATAATATTTTGGCAATGGAAAATGATCTTGCAAAGGCATCTTGCATCATTGCTTTGAAAAACTTTTTTCTGATAAAGTATATAACGTAATTGTGGATGAGACTATTTTCTATGCTAAAAATGTCAAAAGCGACCGTGATTTAATTATCACTAAAGAAGATATAAAGATATTTATAGGGTTTTTGATATATTTTGGCTATCTTACTCTTTCAAGTGAAATATATTATTGGAGTGATGTAGAAGATTTAGTGATAGGTCTTGTACAGGACTCTTTTAATAAAAATGCTTACCTAAAAATAAAGTCATATATTCATTTCCAAGACATTTCAAAAGCAGATGAACGTAAGAATGACAAATCAAGATA
>CM063500.1:22565943-22618443 GCA_032207245.1 Pardosa pseudoannulata | reverse complement strand
GGGTTAAAGGAAAACTTGTTTTTAGAACATGTGATGTCAGTGCGAACACATATGACTATTTGTGCGTGAGTATGTGTCTAAGGGCTTATGTATGCCACACTGATATTTATTTATTTATTTATTTGAAAAGAGACGTAAACATTATCTTTCCAAGTCAAGTCTTTTATTTCACGAAATTTATTATTTAACATTCTTTCGGCATCCGATTTGTGATAAAACCTTGAAAATTACAGTATTCTTATATTTTGTGTAATCATAACTGCTAAAAATATGAATAATTCCATTTCATCACACCTTTATGCTGCAGAATTTGAAAATTATACAGTTTTAAACATATTTATTTATTCTATAATCTTCTATCAAATATACGATGAATAAAATTTTCGTACATATTATTTTATTCAATACCCCGAAAAGAATTCCTATATTTAGATGTGCAAAAGCAGAAGTTAAAATTTGATGTAGAATGTTTTTCCGGTGGTATTGATTCCCATGCATCAATTTGTAGGTTTATGTTCTATCCTTTAACGTGACGCAAATATCAAATTTTTGTGTAACACGCTTGTATGCGATGGGTATTACGGAGCTTCCTCAGCGAATGCATTCACTGAGGAAAAAAGTGTTTACTTTTAAAATTGAAATACTGAAGAACACTCATCAATCATTCTTCGGGAGAGAAGTTTTGAAGTAATTCATTAATCTAAGCGATAAAGCAACTCTGAAAGACATGATAAACAAATATGAAATGTAAATTGAATGACGTGTTATTTTTCACCATCATAATAGATTAATAAAAAATTGAATATGTAATATACAATTTATTTATGAAAACTTCGCTTTTCAAAATGTCACAAATGAAATAAGAATTTATATTTTAATTTAATGGTTAGTAGTAGATATAGAGTAGCTTGCAGCTGATCTTATTTAAAAAATTTTAATAAATGCTAATTTTCAAACCTGGGTATTTTGTTATATATGATTATTAAACATAATGAATGAACATATAGTGAATACAGTTATTAGATTTAATTATTTAATTTTAGCTAGTAATACATTAAGGTATTAAACATTTATTTTTGTTATACTTATTCGAAATTTGATGGTATTCATCTAACAGTATTACATAAAGTTTGAATTTTTCTGAAGGATTCTTAAAGGATAATTTCATATAACGTTTTTGTTATATACTGTCTATAAAATTTTGTTTCTTGCATCACTGAAAGGCATGTTAAATAAATATGAAATGTAAATTGAATAACGTATTATTTCTCACCATCATAATAGATTAATAATAATTGAATATGTAATATGCAGTTTATTTATAAAGCTTTCGCTTTTCAAAATCTCACAATTGATATAAGAATATATATTTAAATGTAATGGATTTGGTATATATAGAATAGTATACAGCAGATATTATTCAAAATGTTTGCATAAAGGCTAGTTTTCAAACCTGACAGCAGTATCAATATACATAATTATTAAATATATAGTTTATATAGTTATTACATTTAATTATAAAATTTTATTTATTAGTACATTAAAATAAAAAAAAAATTCTAGTTGTTGTAATTATTTAAAATCTGTTGGTATTTAATTAACAGCATTACATAAAGTTTGAATTTTTCTGAAAGACTGTTGTAAGATAATTTCACATAATACTTATGTTATATATTGTCGATAACATTTTTTTTTCTTGCATTTCTGAAAGACATGATAAACAAATATGAAATGTAAATTGAATGACGTGTTATTTTTCACCATCATAATAGATTAATAAAAAATTGAATATGTAATATGCAATTTATTTATGAAAATTTCGCTTTTCAAAATGGCACAATTGAAATAGGAATTTATATTTAAATGTAATGGTTAGTAGTAGATAAAGAATGGTATGCAGCTGATATTATTAAAAACATTTTGTATATGTACTAGTTTTTAAACCTGGTAACTGTATAAGATCTGTAGAAATAATTGTTAATCATGTAGTGTATGTAGTAATTATATTTAGTTATTAGTTTTAGTTGTTAGTTCATTAAGGTATGAAACATTTCTAGTGGTTATACTTATTTTAAATTCGATGGTAAGAAGATAACACAATTACTTAAAGATTGAATTTTTCTGAAAGACTCATGTAAGATAATTTCATTTAATGCTATGTTATATACTCTGTATAACATTTTGTTTCTTACAACTCTAAAAGACATGATAAACGAATATAAAATGTAAATTGAATGAGTGTTATTTCCCACTATGATAACAGATTAACAAAAAATGAATATGTAATATGCACTTTATTTATAGAACTGTAGCTTTTCAAAATGTCACAACTGAAATAAGAATTCACATTTAAATTTAGAGGTTAGTAAGAGATATAGAATAGTATGCATCTGATATTATTCAAAATTTTGTATAAATGTTAGTTTTCAAACCTGACAACTGTGTTATATATTTTCTATAAGTATTATTATTAAACATATAGTATATAGTTATTAAATTTAGTTATTTAGTTTTAGCCAGTAGTACATTAAAATATAAAACATTTCTAGTTATTATAATTATTTCAAATTTGATGGTATTTGTCTAATAGTATTGCATAATGTTTGAAATTTTCTGAATAACACTAGTAAGATAATTTCATATAATAATATGTTATACACTCTCTATAATATTTTTTTCTTGAATGTATGTTGAATGACATGTTATTTTTCACCATGATAACATATTACCAAAAATTGAATATGTAATATACATTTTATTTATGAAACTTTTCTTTTCAAATCGTCAAAACTTATATAAGAGTTTGTATATAAATTTAATGGTTACTAGTAGAAGTAAAATTTTATGCAGCTCATATTATTGAAAATTTTTGTATTAATGCTAGTTTTCAAACCTAACAACTGTGCTATATATTATCTATAAACATAACTATTAAGCATATAGTTTATACAGTTATGAGATTTAGTTATTTACTTTTAGCTAGTAGTACATTAAGGTATAAAACATTTCTTGTTGTTATACTTATTTCAAATTTGATGGTAATCAGCTAACAGTATTACATAAAGTATGAAATGTTGTGAAAGAATCTTGTAAGATAATTTCATATAATGCTTATGTTATATACTGTCTATAATATTTTCTTGCAACTCTGTAAGATATGATAAGCAAATATGTAAATTGAATAACGTGTTACTTTTCACCATAATAATAGATTAAAAAATTTGAATATGTAATATGCAATTTATTTATGAAAATTTTGCTTTTCAAAATGTCACAATTGAAATAAGTATTACACAATTGAAATAAGTATTTACATTTAAATTTAATGGTTAGTAGTAGATTAAGATTGGTATGCAGATGATATTCTTCAAAACATTTTGTGTATATTCTAGTTTTTAAACCTGGTAACTGTATTATATAAGATCTATAGATATAATCGTTAATAATGTAGTTTATATAGTAATTAAATTTAGTTATTAGTTTTAGTTGTCAGTTTATTAAGGTATAAAACATTTCTAGTGGTTATACTTATTTTAAATTTGATTGTAAGGCTTTACGACTATTACTTGATGATTGAACTTTTCTGAATAACTCTTGTAAGATAATTTCATTTAATGCTATGTTATATACTCTAAATAACATTTTGTTTCTTAAAACTCTAAAAGATATGATAAACGAATATAAAATGTAAATTGAATAAATGTTATTTTTCACCATGATAAATGATTAACAAAAATTGAATGTGTAATACGCATTTATTTATGAAACTTTCACTTTTCAAAATGTCAAAATTGTAATAATAATTCACATTTAAATTTAGTGGTTAGTAGTAGATATAGAATAGTACGCAGCTGATATTATTCAAATTTTTGTATAAATGGTAGTTTTCAAAAGTGACAACTGTGTTATATATTTTCTATAAGCATTATTATTAAACATATAGTACATACAGTTATTAAATTTAGTTATTTAGTATTGACTAGTAGTACATTAAAATATAAAACATTTCTAGTTGTTACTAATTATTTCAAATTTGATGGCATTCGACTAATAGTATTACATAAAGTTTGAATTCTTCTGAATAACTCTAGTAAGATAATTTCATATAATGCTATGTTATGTACTACCTATAATATTTTGTTACTTGAAACACTAAAAAACATGATAAACAAATAGGAATTGTAAATTGAATGACATGTTAATTTTCATCATCATAACAGATTACCAAAAATTGAATATGTAATATACAGTTTATTTATGAAACTTTTGTTTTCAAAACGTCACAACTGAAATAAGAGTTTTTATATCAATTTAATGGTTACTAGTAGAAGTAAAATTTTATGCAGCTCATATTATTGAAAAATTTTGTATTAATGCTAGTTTCCAAACCTGACAACTGTGCTATATATTATCTATAAACATAACTATTAAACATATAGTTTACACAGTTATGATATTTAGTTATTTAGTTTTAGCTAGTAGTACATTAATGTATAAAAATTTCTTGTTGTTATACTTATTTCAAATTTGATGTTAATCAGCCATTGATGGATGATTACCATCAAATTTGATGGCAACAGTATTACATAAAGTTTGAACTGCTCTGGAAGAATCTTGTAAGATAATTTCATGTAATGCTTATGTTATATACTGTCTATAACATTTTCTTTCTTGAGACTTTGAAAGACATGATAAGCAAATATGCAAATTGAATGAAGTATTAATTTTCACCATCATAATAGACTAATAAAAAATTGAATATGTAATATGCATTTCATTTATGAAATTTTCGCTTTTCAAAATGTAACAATTGGAATAAGAATTTATATTTAAATTTAATGATTAGTAGTAGATAAAGAATAATATGCAGTTGATATTATTCAAAATGTTTGCATAAATGCTGGTTTTCAAACCTGACAGCTGTATCTATAAACATACATATTAAACATATAGTTTATATAGTTATTAGATTTAGTTATTTCATTTTAGCTAGTAATAAATTAAAGTATAAAACATATCCAGTTATTATACTTATTTCAAATTTGATTGAAATCAGCTAACAGTATTACATAATGTTTGAATTTTTCAGGAAGACTCTCTTGTAAGATAATTTGATATAATCCTTATATTATATACTGTCTATAACATTTTGTTTACTTGCAACTCTGAAAGACATGATAAACAACTATGCAATGTAAATCGAATGATGTGTTATTTTTCACCATCATAATAGATTAATAAAAAATTGAATATGTAATATGCAATTTATTTATGAAAATTTCGCTTTTCAAAATGTCACAATTGAAATAAGAATTTATATTTAAATTTAATGGATAGTAGTAGATAAGGAATATTATGCAGCTGCAAAACGATTTGTATGTATACTAGTTTTCAACTGTTTTATATATGTTCTATAAACATAATTATTAAGCATATAGTTAATATAGTTATTACATTTACTTATTAAGTTTTAGCTTGTAGTACATTATGGTATAAAACATTTCTAGTTGTTATATTTATTTCAAATTTGATAGCATTCAGATAAAAGTATTACGTAATCTTTGAATTTTTCGGAAAGACTCTTGTAAGATAATTTTGTAATCTTGTAAGAACATTTTGTTTCTTGCAACTTTTAAAGACACGATAAACAAATATGAAATTCAAATTAAATAACGGGTCATTTTTCACCATCATAATAGATTAATAAAATTTGAATATGCAATATGCATTTTATTAATTTTATCTTTCACTTTTCAAAATTTCACAATTTAAATAAGAATTTATATTTAAATTTAATAGTTAGTATAAGATATAGTTAGTATTGTTAGTATACAGCTAATATAATTGAAAATTTTTGTATAAATGTTAGTGTTCAAACCTGAAAACTGTGTTATATATTATCTATAAATATAATTATTAAACATATAGTTTATACAGTCATTAGATTTATTTATTTAGTTTTAGCTAGTAGAACATTAAGGTAAAAAAACATTTCTAGTTCTTATAATTATTTCAAATTTAGCTGTATTCAGCTAACAGTATTACATACAGTTTGAATTTTTCTGAAAGACAAAAGTAAGATAATTTTATATAATGCTTATGTTGTATTCTGTCTATAACATTTTGAAACTCTAAAAGACATGATAAACAAATATGAAATCTAAATTGAATGAGAGTTATTTTTCAACATCATAACAGATTAATAAAAGTTGAATATGTAATATGCAATTTATTTATGGAACTTTAGCCTTTCAAATTGTCACAATTGAAATAAGAATTTATATTTAAATTTTATGGTTAGTAGTATATATAAAATAGTATGCAGTTGATATTATTCAAAACTCTTTGTATATATACTAATTTTCAAACCTGGCAACTGTGCTATGTATAATTTATAAACATAATTATAAAAAATAATTATTAAACATAGAGTTTATACATGTATTGGATTTCTTTATTTAGTTTTAGCTAGAAGTGCATTAAGGCTAAAACATTTCTAGTTGTTATACTTATTTCAAATTTGATGATGTTCATCTAATAGTATTAGATAAAATTTGAATTTTACTAAATGTCTCTTGCAAGATAATTTTATGTAAGATTTATGTTGTATCAATCATTGTAGTCAATAAGTGTAGTCAATAATTTAGGTTCAAATTTATTTTAATTAAAATAAGTAATTGCCGTGTGTCCTTTGTAACTTATATATATATATATATATATATATATATATATATATATATATATATATATATATATATATATATATATATATATATAATATATATATATATATATATATATATATATATATATATATATATATATATATATATATATATATATATATATATATATATATATATATATATATATATATATATATATATATTATATATATATATATATATATATATATATATATATATATATATATATATATATATATATATGTAATTATATATATATATATATTCTGATTTTTGCGGTAATTCTGATTTTTCTCTCCAGACATGCTATACATTTCATTCAGCCTCTGTCTGTACTACTTTAGACAATAGTTGGGGCTTTCTCTTTAAGCATGAGTATTTTGTATAACATGATCAATTGTTCTTAGGGATTAATCGTAGTTTTTTACCTTAGGAATCCCTACTTGAAAAGTGCATGTGCAGGATCACACGAAGTTGTAAATGTGTTTGCCTGTTGTACGGATTTCATGTTTTTTACCAGAAATAAACTGTGTTGTGATTTTGAATGAGTCTCACCTATATTACACACCCACCCACACACACACACACACACACACACACACACACATATATATATATATATATACATATACATACATATATATACATATATATATACATACATACATATATATACATATATATATATATACATACAATTATATATATATATATATGTATGTATATACATATATACATAGTATAGATATATAAACAGTATTACGTGTAAGCATCATAAAAGCATAAAATTTGGTACAATCGAAAATTGTAACATTGTGCAATATATTAAAGAATATTTTTCAAATTTTTGGTAATTTTTTATTTATTTTTCCCACTGTTACTCAAAATCTTCAATTGCAGTTAAGGTTTTTAAAAAAACAATAAATATTTTAATATGAGGATATAATGATAGATTTAATATGAGAATTGCTTCAATTCTTAAAGTCACATAGATTACACCTTTCAATTTATACAAAGTTTCTGTTAAAATTGAAACTGAGGAAACAATTATACCTTTTTGTAAATTCAATGAGAAGAAATTATTCTGAGATCTGAGAGAAATATTTTTAGAATGCAAAACAATTTTTACAATTGCAACGAGTGTCTTCTACCTTTATAGCTGAACAGGAATAAGATTAAAACTGCAAAACTATTTCTTTTACAAAATAATTTATCATCTACATACCTCAAAAAAGAATTAATTTTTTGAAGATTTGGAATTTTTTTGTCACAGGAAAAACATGAGTTTTACACTCGTTTAGTGAACTCAATTTTTTTCGTTTTTGAAAAGACATCGTAGCACTTGTCGAAGAAATTACATTTCCATGTGAAACTTTGAAATAATTCAATCAATTTTTGCATGTCTTGGGAGTAAAATAATACGGAATTCTTTTATTTTGGAAATATAAGTAGCGTGGTATTATAGACAATTTACATTCTTTTTAGTATTTTTCCAGTTTATTTTCAATAAACATTTTTAAAAATGCATCATGCACAAAAATATATATATTTGAAAGATGTTTTCTCTTTAACATTGCTAATATCAGGAAGTGTGTTTGTAGGCTTGCAGTACATTTTTCCTACGATAAATATTCTATTTATATGTGTATATCCTAAACTATGTTATTTATGTTTTTAACTGTTTTTTTATGATCTCTCGGTGTTATAAATCATTTAAAATGCAAATAATAGAATTAGATTTGCATTAGAATGAATCTGTCTACTTCAGGAAAGCTATAGCATATAAACTACCTAAACCTGCCTTTTTTCTAATATCAGGAAGTGCATTTTCTACTTGCAGTAATTTTTTCATATGATGAATATTCTATTTTAGTTTGTCTGTTAAAAACTATGGTATTTATATTTTTTAATGAATTTTAATAAAATATCGGTGTTATGAATCATTTAAAATGTAGGTCATGCAATTAGATTACAAATAAAATGATTCAGACTATTTTGGATAAATAATATGGAAAAAAAGGTATATTATATAAAGTGCCTAAAGCTGTCTTTTTTCTAATATGAGGAAGTGCTTTTGTAGACTTGCAGTATTTTGTTTGTCCGATAAATATTCTATTTATGTATGAGTGTGTCCTAAACTACGGCATTTATATTTTTAATTCATTTTTATAACATCTCGGTGTTATAAATTATTTAAAATGAACGTCATAGAGTTAGATTATGATTAGAATGAATCGGAGTAATTTCGAGTTATGACATAAGGCAAAAGGTGTATTATATAAACTGCCTAAAGCTGACATTTTCTAATATCAGGAAGCCCTTTTGTACAATTGCTGTACTTATGTCATACGATAAATATTCTATTTATGTGTGTCTATCCTAAAATATGGTATTTATATTTTTAACTGTTTTTTATGACATCTCGGTGTTATAAATCATTTAAAATGCAAATAATAGAATTAGATTTGAATTAGAATGAATTAGTCTACTTCAGGAAAGCTATAGTATATAAACTACCTAAACCTGCCTCTTTCCTAATATCAGGAAGTGCATTTTCTACTTGCAGTATTTTTTCGTTTGATGAATATTCTATTTTAGTTTGTCTGTTAGAAACTATGGTATTTATATTTTTTAATGAATTTTAATAACATCTCGGTTTTATGAATCATTTAAAATGTAGGTCATAAAATTAGATTACAAATAAAATGATTCAGACTAATTTGCATAATTAATATGGAGAGAAAGATTTATTATATAAAGTGCCTAAAGCTGTCTTTTTTCTAATATCAAGCATTGCTTTTGTAGACATGCAGTATTTTTTTTATAATAATTATAATATTTATGTGTCTCTGTCCTTAACTACAATATTTATATATTTTAATGAATTTTATAACATCTCGGTGTAATAAGTCATTTACAATTCAAATCATAGAATTATAATGAATTAGAATGAATTAGAATGAATCAAGCTACTTCTGATAAATGATATGGAGAGAAAGGTGTATTATATAAACTGCCTAAAACTGTATTTTTTCTAATATCAGCAAGTGTTTTTGTAGACTTGCAGTATTTTTTCCGTAAGATAAATATTCTATTTATGTGTGTCTGTCTTAAACTGTGGTATTTATATTTTTTAATGATTTTTATAACATCTCGGTGTTATAAATGATTTACAATTCAAGTCATAGAATTAGATTAGAATTAGAATGAATCAGACTACTTTGGATAAATCATGTGGAGAGAAAGGAATATGAAATAAACTGCCCAAAGCTGCCTTTTTTCTAATATCAGGAAGGGATTTTGTATACATGCAATATTTTTTTCGTATGATAAATATTCTTTTTATGTGTGTCTGTAGTAAACTAAGGTATTTATATTTTTAATGATTTTTTATAACATCTCGGTGTTATAAATCATTAAAAAGGCAAAAAATAGAATTTTATTAGAATTAGAATTAATCAGAGTACTTTCGAGTAATGATATACAGCAAAAGGTATGTTATATAAACTACCTAAAGGTGATATTTTCTAATATCAGGAAATGTGTTTGTAGACTTGCAGTACTTTTTTCATACAATAAATATTCTATTTATGTGTGTCTATCCTAAACTATGGTATTCATATTTTGTAATGTTTTTTATGACATCTCTGTGTTATAAATCGCTTGAAATGCAATTTATAGAATTAGATTAGAATTAGAATGAATCAGATTACTTTGGATAAATGTTATGGAGAGAAAGGAGTATTATATAAACTGCCTAAAGCTGCCATTTTCTAATATTAAAAAGTGCTTTTGCAGACTTGCAGTATTTTTTTCGTATGATAAATATTCTATTTATGTTTGTCTGTCATAAACTACTGTATTTATATTTTTAATGAATTTTTATAACATTTCGGTGTTATAAACTATTTACAATGCAAGTCATAGAATTAAATTAGAATTAGAATGAATCAGACTACTTTGGACAAATAATATGCAGAGAAAGGCATATCATATAAACTGCCTAAAACTGTCCCTTTTCTAATATCAGGAAGTGCTTTTGTAGACTTCCAGTATTTCTCTGTACAATTAATATCATGTTTATGTGTGTATTTCCTAAAGTAAGGTATTTATAATTTTAATAAATTTTTATAGCATCTTCGTGTTATAAATCATTTAAAATGCAAGTCATTGAATTAGATTAGAATTAGAATGAATCAGACTACTTTGGACAAATAATATGTAGAGAAAGTTATATCATATATACTGCCGAAAGCTGTCATTTTTCTAATATCAGGAAGTTCTTTTGTAGACTTGCAGTATTTCTTCGTACAATAAATATTATATTTATGTGTGTGTCTTACAGTACGGTATTTATAATTTTAATAAATTTTTATAGCATCTTGGTGTATAAAGCATTAAAAATGTAAGTCATAGAATTATATTAGAATTAGGATGAATGAAACTACTTTGGACAAATGATATACAGAGAAAGATATATCATATAATCTGCCTAAAGCTTTTTTTTCTATTAACAGGAAGTGTTTTCTGTAGACTTGCCGTATTTTTCCGTACTAAAAATATTCTTTTTATGTGTGCCTGTCCTAAATTACGGCTTTTATATTTTTTAATGATTTTTATAACATATTGGTGTTGCAAATCATGTAAAACGCAAGTCACAGAATTAGATTAGAGTTAGTTATGAATCAGACTACTTTGCATAAATAATATGAAGAGAAAGGTAAATTATATAAACTGCCTAAAGCTTTCTTTTTTCTAATACCAGGAAGTGCTTTTGAGGACTTGCAGTATTTCTTCAGCACAATAAATATTTTAATTATGTGTGTCTGTCCTAAAGTACGATATTTATATGTTTTGATGAATTTTTATAACATCTCGGTGTTATAAATCATTTACAATTCCAGTCATAGTATTTGAATGAATCACAATGATTCAGACTACTTTGGATAAATGTTATGGAGAGAAAGGTGTATTATATATACTGCTTAATCCTCCTTTTTTCTAATACCAGCAAGTACTTTTGTAGACTTGCAGTTTTTTTCGTATGATAAATATTCTATTTATGTTTGTCTGTCATAAACTACGGTATTTCTATTTTTGATGAAATTTTATAACATCTCGGTGTTATAAATCATTTACAATCGAAATATATTAGAATTAGAGTGAATCAGACTACTTTGGATAAACGATATGGATAGAAGGGCACATTATATAAACTGCCTAAAGCTGTCTTTTTCTAATATCAGGAAGTGCTTTTGTAGACTTGCAGCATTTTTTTCGAAGATAAATATTCTATCTATGCCTGTGTATCTCCTAAATTACGGTATTTATATTTTTTAATCATTTTTTATAAATTCTCGGTATTATAAATCATTTAAAATACAAGTCATAGAATTAGATTAGAATTAGAATGAATCAGACAACTTAGGATAAATGATATGGAGAGAAAGGTATATTATATAAACTGTCTAAAGGCGTCTTTTTTTAATATCAAGAAGTGTTTTTTGTAGATTTGCAGTATTTTTTTCGAAGATGTGTGTTCTATTTATGTGTGTCTGTAATAAACTACGGTATTTATAATTTTAATTATTTTTTAGAATAACTCGGTGTTATAAATCATTCAAAATGCAAGTCAGAGAATTAGATTAGAATTAGAATGAATCAGACTACTTTGGACAAATGATATGCAGAAAAAGGTATATCATAAACACTGCCTAAAGCTGCCTTTTTTCCTAATAGCAGGAAGTTCTTTTGTATATTTGTTGTACTTTTGTCTTACGATAAATGTATTATTTATGTGTCTGCCTAAACTACGGTAGTTATATTTTTTAATGATTTTTATAACATCTCAGAGTTATAAAACATTTAAAATGCAAGTCATAGAACTAGATTAGAATTCGAGTGAATCAAACTACTTTCCAAAAATGATTTGCATTTAAATATATGGTATATAAACTGTTTAAATCTTCCTTTGTACATGCTTAAAGTATGTGTGCATCGAGTGACAATAACTCGAGTGACAATAATTGTAAATGATACATAAATTAATGAAATATATAACATTTTTATCAGCTTAAAATAAAAAAATCATCTATTTTGTTTTCTGAAAATGATAAGCTTGAAATGATCATACCTTATATTTTTGGAAAGAAAATAATACGAAGTGATAAATTCAAATTAATAATTCGATAATTTGAAAATATTTAGCTTGATATTTAGAATACATTTAATAAGCTTCAACGAAAATCCCAATGATCTGAGAACTGTATTATTTAGAGCGATTAATATTGTATAAATGTTATATATATAAAATGTTTGAAAACTCATAAAAATTGGAAAAAATGAAGTAGAAGGAATTTGTAAGCAATTACTCATTAAGGATAAATCTTTTGTTTGATTATTCAAATGATTTTTATTCATCTTATAAATAAAATAAATGTATACACACAGTAAACTACTCAGATTATCTACGGAGTATAATTTTTCTGTTCATACAAATAGAGATATAAAATAGATTTAATTTTTCTACACGAGTTATTCTATACTCTTTACTCTATTAAGGAAAATAGATATTTTCAGAATTTCATACTATATGAAATAAATTTCGTACATAAAACATTTTATAATTTCCATATGCATTTATAAATTTTTGGTAAATAAAACAAACAAATTGTAACATATTAATTTCTTTTTGAAGACCTAAAACCACTAAAGTTTAACTAATATTTTTCTCTCCTCCTTAAATATTCTACAAATACTTTCTAGAAACATCGTCCCTCCCTTCCTGTCACTTATAAGCTTTTCTGTGTAATAAGTTACAGATTATAGGAAAATGCAATAAAGTTATCAGATTTCAAGATTTAATAATTTGGGTGTTTCATCGATATATTCCTAGTAATGCCTAAAATATATCATCTAACATTGTTAACTTATGGCTAATATTATATGACGGTATTTACAAAGGGTAGACATTCATAATGCACAGCATTACTAGAATCTAAATATACATTTAACATTACGTTGACTTCTAAAAGATGTTGTCGTAGTATCTTTGACTTTGAGTTGAATGAGATAATATCTTTCCCAAGATATTATCTCAGAGTTTACATAATTATCAAAATATTTCTCTATTGGACCTGTGGCGATCACACAATTTATACTACAAATTAAATATTTTATGCAAGTTTTAATTTTTGCTCAATAACCTTTTAACCCTTTAGCGAACAGTGGTTTCACAATGAGACCACATTTAAATATTTTAATTTTTTCTTTACTTTTTGTAGACATATGAATGATTTTTTTCAATTTTTTATGTTTTGACAATTTAAACCTTAATATATGACATTACTACATTTAATTATTTTTTTCTTTTGAAATATATGTAATTAAAATTTCCTTAACTGGAAAGTCAGTAATTCGATTTTTCTCACTTATAACTTCAAATAAAAGTATCTACCAAACAACACTTACAAATTGTTAAGTTATTTATTTATTAAACTAATTTTAAGCTATTTATTTATTATAATATTTGTTAAGCTATCTCTTTATTATACTATTTGTTTAACTGTTTATTTTTTATACTGTTTATTAAGCTATTTTTTTATTATACTGTTTGTTAAGATATTTATTTATTATACTATTTTTAAGTTATTTATATATTATACAATCTATTAAGCTATTTATTTATTATACTATTAAGCTATTTATTTATTGTACTATTTGTTAAACTTTTTATTTATTGTACTATTTTAAGGATACTTATTTATTGTTCTTACAATATAATTAAAATTTTATGTGTAAGTATTATATTCCCTCTGTACAAGAGTTCGTTTGGTTTGATTTGGAGCTCGACGATCTACTGTTTTGCACACGGGGGCTAATGAGACCGGGACCTACTGCTTAAAGCCGATTCCGTACGGCTACGAACATCCATACCATAGTGGGATGGCATGGATGTTCGTAGCCGTTTGGAATTGACTTTAAGCATTAGGTCCCGGTCTCATTAGCCCTCGCTGTACAAGGGGAGGGTTTATCAGTTTAACTACTAATCAAACCCTCCTAAAGTTACACCCCTCTAAGAAATGTTAAGAAACTTTTTATATATTTTACATTCATAAGGTTCATAGATAACATTTATAAACTAATTTAATTAAATAACGAAAAATTTATGTTGATGACCTTCAAAGGGTTAATTTAAAACATTTGCATAAACTAACTTCACAGTTAATCAGCATCCTTTTACGATAAGATAAAAATAAAAGCAGCAGAAGAAACCTGATGTCTCGTACTATCCAGTATCTTACTCGCCTACTGTCCCCATTTCTCCTGACAACGGCCACTGGAAGAGGGATCGAGGACGTCACCAGCAGAGCAGTAATTTTACAACACTGTCTACCCTAACGAGCAGGATTGAGATTGAGAGTCCGAAACTTTCTAATTTCTTCAAGGTCAATGTCATCGTGGAATGCCTCATTGCGACGAAACAGCAACTGATTGTGCATACCACTATACGTAAAGCACCAATTGCATTTAATAATAACACTTGTAATTGAAAGTTTGTTAAATATTAATCCTTTAACTCCCAAATTAACAAATTTTTGAATTTTTCCTTGGAATTCATAGATATGGGTAGAAATGTATAAATTAAGAATATTTTAAAAGCATTTTGAAATTTTTTAACTGCAACCATGTTTTTTAAGCCGTCCTCATTTGATGAGGCTGGGCGTTTGTATGTAAAAATGTAAAAATTTTACAAATCATTTTTTTACATAAAATTATGCAGTTTTAATGAACAAATCAAGTAATAAGTAAAATAACGTTAAAAATTAAAATTTATTTTTATACATGCAAGAAAACTTTCTATTTAACACTTTTAAGGTTGAATTTTTGTATGAAAAAGAGGAAAACATTGGATACATAATGTTGCATTGCCTTTCATACAATATGTTCTAAGTTTTGAAGAACAGCTATCATATTGACAACGTGTTTGCTTCTACCTCTTGCCAATAACATGATGAATGTTGTCGAATTTTACATCAGGAAGAACATGAGATCTTGATGTTACTGCGTTTGTTGTTGGTATTCCTGGCATTGCTCCCTTTTTCAAATAGGTTTCTTCAATATATCTTCTAAAATCTTTGATTGGTATTGACTTAGAACCATGGATTTTTTTATAAATGATATAGCCATTTACAACAGCCATATTCATCATCCTGGTAATAAGGCAAACGTTTCATTCTTCCATACAACTGACTCTTCTCTTTTACGTTTACGAGAATTGTTTTCCTTTATTTTATCCCAAATAATATTATTATGAGATATTCTGGTACTATCTGGGCCATAATTATTATGGTATTGTAATTTCTAATTTACCTGCAACGTCTGATACAACAGGAGTACCCAAATTATCATCAAATTGTTCTTCATCTTTTAGATTATGGACACCAGGAGACATTGCTATAATGTCTCCATTTTTTCTTCAGAAAAAGAGATAAGCAGCTGCATCTTCTAAGGTTTTAAAAATTTTATTTCTACTCATATTTTAGTTTTTCTACATAGATTATCTGCAAAAAAATGTAAAAAAACACTTGACAAAAAATTCTGAATACTGAATACGAATTATAGCCAAACACTCAGCGTCCTGAAAGGATGACAGAAAAGTTTTCCTGATTATTACGGACACATTAACAACTCTAAATAATAATAAACATTCTAATGGCAACAAATTGACTATCTAGGTTACATTTATACCGAATTGAAAAAACTTACCTCATAAATAGTTTGCCAAACCGCCCTATACAAAATATGTGGTGTGATTATCAAACAAATGGGAAATTCTACTGCATCTTTCCGGCACATTTTTTACTTAATTCCGAAGTAATATCATATCTGATACTATATAGTGCTTCCAGCTATCAGAACTAATGGTAAATAAGAGAATATGTTTCACTCAATATAGGAAAATGCGGTTTTTTACAGCGTCATCATATGAAGACACTGGGCGCTAATGGGTTAAATCTAGTTTAAATTTAACTTCTATTATATTATATAATTTGTTTAGTAGCAGTAACAAACATCGTTATTGGTTATGTTCTGTTGTCATGATATAGAAACAAAAGTTTTGTAAGTTAGCAAGCAGTGAAGGTAGTCAGGTACAATTAAATTACTTTTTGATGATACCACTCTGTGTTATGTAACCTTGTGATTTATCTTCCAAACTACCTTAGAGTGCTTACTACAGATCTTAAAATACAACTTTCATCTCATACGAAAATTACATTTAAAAAGAGAATAGATTCTACACATCAGTATCTGTTAGGTAACTGGACTAAATTATTTTAAAACAATTAAAAAGTTTTAAAAATATATAAAATATCATGCGGTGCAAACATTTATTAACATCTAGAAATCCGTTACAGTGTCTAGATGATAGAAAAATCTAATTCAATAATATATCTGTCAAGCGACGATATCTAAAATCTAATTCCCTGATCTGATCGAAATGTTAAATGGTTCAAGTTGATGGTCTACCATCAGTGGTTTATCAGAAGCAGATTTTTATTCGTTATCCATTCTATGTTACTAACATGCATTTTTTTCAAAAATAATTGTAAAATAAAGCATTAATTGCATGAATTTTATTTTGTAAAAAAAATATGTACCAACTGCAATTGCTTCTTTTCTTTCTTTATTTTAACACATGGCATCACAATTATACAATATTTACAGCATAAAGTAGTTATATTTATTCAAGGAAACTTAAATGATACTGAAATTCGATTTAGAGTATGATTTATTGTTCACGTGTTTCATGATAGTGAACTATCATTCCTGAAAGTGGCACCGAGGAAATATAAAAAATAAATAAAATAATAATGCAGCTGTGCTCTTGTAGATACATAGTTCCTATTATTAAAAAATGTTTTCTGCAAAAAATATACATTTCTTACCTAGCAAAAGAAGTTTGTGTGAATTTATAGTAGACTTGTAATATAGTGAATTTAGTGCTATAAATATTATTATTTTGTATCCCCATCAAGATTATTTTTATCAAATAGTCATTAAACACTATTTAATATAGTTATATGAATTAATATGTATTGTCACATTTAAACTTACAGTCTTGTATTTAACTTACAGCAATTAAACTTAAATTTTACTAACCTATATTTTGATATTTACGATAAATTTAATTTATATTTCCAATCAATTATGTAATTATGCTTAAAAGTTTTTAATACTTTAAAACACTCAGTGGAATTACAATTAAATTTTACGAGATCTTTTAAAACAATCGAATAGTGTTTGTAACTGCTACCAAAGTGTACTTCTAAAATATAAAAATTATCACTTTTCCGTACACTAGGTAACACATGATTCTGTAAATTTCCAGATTCTGGTTCAATAGTTTCTATTTAATGACAGTCATTGATAAATTATTTATAATTCATAACTTTATAAAAAAATTACGAAACTAATTATACTTAGTTAAAATATTAAAAATTACATATAGGTAACAAAACATGAACTGAAAATAACAAAATTTTAATGTAATATTTGCAGTATCAACAGCTAAAGGAAAAACAATTTTATCATTTAACGTGGTAAACAAACATCTTCTATTTCTACAATTTTGTATACCATATTCACTTTACTCATAAATACGTTTTGATATTTGCAAAATCAAAAGTATAAAAGTCTTTACAAATCCTTCTATTGCTGACTTTTTTTTAAAATGAAATTTTATTTACACATCTAAGGTAAATATCATTTTCCTTTAAGAATTTCCGTTAAGCAAAAATAAATATGATAACAAAAACTGCCTGCTGGCGGTGAAACAATTACTTAATCTCTAATTTTTCTTCTTAAAATTATAAAAAATGCCCAAAAACTTGAGATAAAAAAGTATTTTTTGTTATATTATCTCATTTTATGAAGTGAAAATAAATTTTTTCTTTACCCTTTATAAGTTATTATTTTTGTTAAAATATTATGTATAAAGATTCATAAATATATAGAAAAAAATTTAAGGAAAAATATTTTGCATATTTTAACACATACTCTTCTCTCTCTCTTACACTTACACACAATCTATCTATCTATCTTTCTCTCATTCTCTCCTCTCTCTCTCTCATATATATATATATATATAATATATATATGGATGGCGATTATGGATGTTTAAAGCATCTATTATATTACAGTTTATTAATATATATAGATTGATATATATTAAGTATATATTATAAAATATAAAAGTATATAAAATTATTTTATATATGAATGAAAATATGTATCATTAAGACATATTTATTTCTATTAATAAACAAAATAAACTCTAATAATTTCTTCTGCTATCTGTAAATCAAATTAGAATACAGTTCTCAAATGGAGAAATATCTTACAATGTAAACAAATTCTTAAGGAATATAAAATTAAGTAGTGCGTAATATAAAATGAAAGAATTAAATTAATATTATTTTCAATAAGTTCACTGTTTTTTCATATATCACAGGAAAGTATATATTACAAAACATTTTATTTCTATCAATTAAGATGTAAGCACTCACATTTTCTTCTACTTATTGTAGAAAGAAAATTACAGAGCCTTAGTTGGAGCAGTATATTAATCACTGGAAAAAATTATAAATAATAAGCATATATATTTAAAGATATTTCATACATCAAACGAAAGTATGTATTTCCCACTTTGTATTTTGAAGTTTTAAGACCATGGTATATAAAGTTGCATCATATTACATAGATCAGGTTATATCCTTAAATGTAGGAATATCTTAATATTATGTAACATTTATTAAAGAATAAATTCCATAAAATCTACCATCCTACTCTAGTTCCTATTCCACTCTAATGATTTTTATATACTAATAAAACAAGAGTAGAGTTTAAAAGGAATTAATGATCATAATCTATGTATAAACATGATAACCGTCTACTTTATTGTCTGAAGGTTCAGCCACTTGTCTTCTTCACTAACCAAGTTTACGACCTCTACTCTTCAATTAACGTTATGATACTGAAATAAGCGTTAATATTCTCATTAGAGTCATCGTTAGTGAGAAACCTTGGTCTCCTACATGAGTCTCCAAGTTAAGGAGGCGATGAAAATTACTCGGTGTTAAGATTGATAACTATGGAATACGATCAAAGGAGAGGTTTGCTGTTAGACATTATGCTGGCATCGAAGATCCATTAAATACAAAATATGAGGAATTCCGACTACTGGAGTTTGCCTCATACATAATAACACCAGCCTTTACAATGTCGGGTCATGTAGTACATAGATAAGATCCTCATAAATATTGTAGTTCTTTACACTGTTGCTATTTGAGATGAATTAAGGTTAACTTAAGACTACTGAACTATATAGTGAGTATTTACCTTATTGAAAAAGAAATTAAACAATTAAAAAAGTTTTAAAGGATATTTTTCTGAATATTAATAGTGTATGTATGGGTCAGACTTAGCAAACAAAATGTTTCTACAACCACCACAATATCTCTGATAACTAGAATATGCAGATCTAGAAGAGTGGGGCAAAGTGCTTACAATAGCCTTATTAACTCCAAGAGGTGATCATCTAAACATCCGGGCAAAGCGTAAAGTATCTTACATTGTGTACAATTAATTAATGGATAAATATTTATAATGATTAAGTAATATAAAATTAAAATTATATAAAACAAATTGTATAGATGAATGAAAAAATGTATATTAAGAAATTTTACTTATATTAATAAACACAATAAACTCTTAATTTTTGTTCTCCTATGTGTAAATAAATTAGAATATACTCTCACCAGCAGAAATATCTTAAATGTTAACAAATTATTAAGGAATATAAAATTTTAAGTAATGCATAATATAAAATAAGAGAATTAAACGAAAATTATTTTTTAATAAGTTCACTTTTTTTCATATATCACATGAAAGTATATATTACAAAACATTTTATTTCTATCAATTAACATGTAAGCACTCACGATTTGTTTCATTTATTGTAGAATGAAAATTACAAAGCCTTAGTTGGAGCAGTATTTTAATCAATGTATAAAAATAATAAATAATAATAGTATATTGTAAATATATTTCATACATCAATTGAAAGTATGTATTTAACGCATCGTATTTTGAAATTTTAAGATCGTAGAATATAAAGTTGCATCATACTACTTGTACATAGATCAAATTATAACCTTAAATGTAGGAATAACTTTATATTATGTAACATTTATTAATGAATAAATTAGATAAAATCTAGACTCTTACTCTATTTCCTATTCCACTCTAATGATTGTTATATTGAAATAAAAAATGTATAATAAAACAGTTTATTTTTTTCAATAAATATGATAAACCCTAATGTTTCGTTCTGCTATCTGTAAATAAATTAGAATACAGCGTTACTAGAAGAAATATCTTAAATGTAAATAAATTTTTAATCGATATAAAATTTTAAGTAATGTGTAATATAAAATAAAAGAAAAATATTTTAAAAATCGTCACTTCTTTCATATATCACATGGAAGTATATATTATAAAACATTTCATTTCTATCAATTAAGATTAAACAGTCACTTTGTGTTCTACTAACTGTACACAGAAAATTATAGAGTGATAGTTGGAGTATCTTTGTGTAAAATTAATCAATGGATAAAAATTATATACACTAAGCTTATATTGTGAAGATAATTCTTACATCAAAAGGAAGTATGTATTTAACATTGAGTATTTTGAAATTATACGACCATAGAATATAAAGTTGCTTCATACTACTTTTACATAGAACATATTATATCCTTAAATGTAGGAACATTTTAATATTATGTAACATTTATTAATGAATAAATTCCATAACCTGTGGCCTCTTAATTTATCTACTATTCTACTCTAATGTATTTTATATAGGAATAAAAAATGCATATTAAAACATATTAATTTTATTAATAAATACCATAAACTCTAATGTTTTGTTCTGCTACCTATAAATAAATTAGAATACAGTCTCACCTGGAGAAATATCTTACAATGTAAACAAATTCTTAAGGAATATAAAATTTTGAGTAGTGCGCAATATAAATTAAAAGAATTAAAAGAATATTATTTTTAATAAGATCACTTTTTTCATATATCACATGAAAGTATATATTACAAAACATTTTATTTCTATCAATTAAGATGTAAGAACTCAAGTTTTGTTTTACTTATTGTACATAGAAAATTACAGAGTCTTAGTTAAAACAGTATCTAAATGAAAATTATACATACTAAGCATATATTGTAGAAATATTTCATACATCAAACGAAAGTATGTATTTAACACATTGTATTTTGAAACTTTAAGACCATAGAATATAAAGTTGCATCATACTACTTGTATATAGATCAGATTATACATTTAAATATAGAAATATCTTAATATTATGAAACATGTAGGAATGAATAAATTCCATAAACTCTAACCCTCTATTCCACTCTAATAAATTTTATATAGTTAAAAAAATGTATATTAAAACATTATATTTTGATAATATATACCATAAAGTTTAATTTTTTGTTCTCTTATGTGTAAATAAATTATAATACAGTCTCTTATTAGAAGACATATCTTATAATGTAAACAAATTCTCAAGGAATATAAAATTTTAAGTAGTGAGAATTATAAATAAAATAATTAAAAGAATATTTATTTTTATTAAGGTCACTGTTTTTCATATATCACATGAAAGTATATATTACAAAACATTTTATTTCTATCAATTAAGATCCAAGCACTCACGTTTTGTTCTACTTATTGTACAAAGAAAATTACAAAGCCTTAGTTGGAGCAGTATTTTAATCAATGGATAAAAATAATAAATAATAATTATATATTGTAAAGATATTTCTTACATCAAATAAAAGTATGTATTTAACACATTGTATTTTGAAATTTTAAGACCATAGAATATAAAGTTGCATAATACTACTTGTACATAGATCAGATTGTATCCTTAAATGTAGGAATATCTAAATATTATGTACAATTTATTAATGGTTAAATTAAATAAATTTTAGCCTCCTACTATAGCTAATATTCCACTTTAATGATTTTTATATACGAATAAAAAATTTATAATGAAACGTTTTATTTTTATCAACAAATACCATTAACCCTCATGGTTTGTTCTGCTATCTGTAAATAAATTATAATACAGTATTACTAAAAGATATATCTTACAATGTAAACAAATTCGCAAGGAATATAAAATTTTAAGTAGTGCGTAATATAAAAGAAAAGAATTATAAGAATATTATTTTTAATAAGGTCATTCTTTTTCCTATTCCACATGAAAATATATATTACAAAACATTTTACTTCTATCAATTAACATGTAAGCATTCACGTTTTGTTCTACTTATTGTAATTAGAAAACACAGAGCCTTAATTGGAGATTAACTTAACAACTTAACGCATTTGCCCGTGTCTGACACGGGCGAAATTCAAATTAAGCATGTAATAAAATCGTTTACACTTTGTTTGTATAACAATTTTTTATATACTTTTTACACTTTCCAAGCTCCCTAGTCACCCCCAAAACTGAAATTGTAAAAAATAACTTACATTGTACCTATATATCCTTTTTCTGTGAAGAAAATATGTCATATTTTATAATTTTTTTAAAAATAAACTCGTGCTTTTAGGGGTTAATGAATGGATAGAAAATTATAAATACTAAGTATATATTGTAAAGATATTTCTTACATCAAAAGAAAGTATGTATTTAACACTTTATATTTTGAAATTATAAGACACCATAGAATATAAAGTTGCATCATACTACTTTTACATAGATCAAATTATAACCTTAAATGTAGGAATACCGTACTATTATGTAACATTTATTAATGAATAAGTTCCATAAACTCTAGCCTCCTACTCTAGCTCCTATTCCTATCTAATGAATTTTATATAGAAATAAAAAATGTATAATGAAAAATTTTATTTTTATTAACAAATACCATAAAACGTAAAGTTTCGTTCTGCTATCTGTAAATAAATTAGAATACTGTCTTACTAGGAGATATATCTTACAATGTAAACAAATTCTCAACGAATATAAAATTTCAAGTAGTGCATAATATAAAATAAAAGAATTAAAAGAATATTATTTTTAATAAGGTCACTGTTTTTCATATATCGCATGAAATTATATATTACAAAACATTTTATTTCTATCAAATAAGATGTAAGTACTCATGTTTTGTTCTACTAATTGCACATAGAAAATACAGAGCTTTATTTGGAGCAGTTTCTTAATTAATAGATAGAAAATTATAAATACTAAGTATATATTGTAAAGATATTTCTTACATCAAAAGAAAGTATGTATTGAACACTTTATATTTTGAAATTATAAGACCATAGAATATAAAGTTGCATCATACTACTTGTACATACATCTGATTGTAGCATTAAATGTAGGAGTATCTTAATATTACGTAACATTTATTAATGAATAAATTCGATAAACTCTAGTCTCCTTCCTACTCTAGATCCTATTCCACAATAATGAATTTTTTATAGGAATAAAAATGCATAACCATTATAAATAAGATGCATATGCTGTAAAGATATTTCATACATCGAACGAAAGTATGTATTTAACATTGTGTATTTTGAAATTATAAGGCCATAGAATATATATTTGCATCATACTACTTGTATATAGATCAGATTATATCAATTAATGTAGGAATATCTTAATATTGTGTAACATTTATTAATAAGTAAATTCCATATACTCTAGCCTCCTACTCTAGTTATTATTCCACTCTAATGAATTTTATATAGGAATAAAAAAATGTATAATAAAAGATTTTTATTAATAAATAATATAAACCCTAATGTTTCGTTCTGCTATCTGTAAATAAATTAAAATATAGTCTTAGTAGGAGATAGATCTTACAATGTAAACAAATTCTCAAGGAATATAAAATTTTAAGTAGTGCGTAATATAAAAGAAAATAATTATAAGAATATTATTTTTAATTAGGTCACTGTTTTTCATATACCACATGAAAATATATGTCACTACTCTTTTATTCCTCTCAATTAACATGTAAGCACTCACGTTTGTTTTGCTTATTGTACTTAGAAAATACAGAGCTTCATTGGGAGCAGTATCTTAATGAATGGATAGAAAATTATAAATACTAAGTATATATTTAAAGATATTTCTCACATCAAAAGAAAGTATGTATTAAACACTTTATATATTTTGAAATTATAAGACCATAGAATATAAAGTTGCATCATACTACTTGTACATAGATCTGATTGTAACATTAAATGTAGGAATATCTTAATATTATGTAACATTTATTAATGAATAAATTCCATAAACTCTAGCCTCCTACTCTAGCTCCTATTCCACTCTAATGAATTTTTAATAGGAATAAAAAATGCATATTATACATTTTATTTCTATTAAATAACATCATAAATTCTAATCTTTTGTTCTGCTATCTGTAAATAAATTAGAATGCAGTTTCACCAAGAGAAATATCTTAAAATGTAAACAAATTTTTAAGGAATATAAAAGTAGTGCGCAATAAATAATAAAAGAATTAAAAGAATATTATTTTTAATAAGGTCACTGTTTTCATACAGCACATGAAAGTATATATTACAAAACATTCTATTTCTTTTAATTAAGATGTAAGCACTCACGTTGTGTTCTCCTAACTGTACATAGAAAATTATAAATCTTTACTTGGAGCAATATCTTAATAATTGGATAAAAATTATAAATAATAATTATATATTGTAAAGCTATTTCATACATCGAACAAAAGTATGTATTCAACATTTTGTATTTTGAAATTTTAAGACCATAGAATATAAAGCTGCACCTTACAACTTGTACACAGATCAAATTATAACCTTAAATGTAGGAATATCTAAATATTATGTACAATTTATTAATGAATAAATTAAATAAATTTTAGCCTGCTACTATAGCTCCTATTCCTTTTCAATGATTTTTATATAGGAATAAAAAATGTATAATGAAACATTTTATTTTCATTAATAAATACCATAAACTGCAATGTATTGTTCTGTTACCTGTAAATAAATTAAAATTCAGTCTTGCTAGGTGAAATATCTTACAATGTAAAAATTTAAGGAATATAAAATTTTAAGTAGTGAGTAATGTAAAAAAAAAGAATTAAAAGAAAATTGTTTTAAAAATCGTCATTTTTTCATATATCACATGAAAGTATATATTACAAAACATTTTATTTCTTTAAATTAAGATGTAAACACTCATGTTTTGTTCTATGTGTTGTACATAGAAAATTACAGAACCTTAGTTGAAGAAGTATCTTAATCAATGGATAAACATTATAAAGAATAAACATATACTGTAAAGAATATCATACATCGAATGAAAGTATGTATTTAACACTTTATATTTTGAAATTTTAAGACCATAGATTATAAAGGTACACTATACTACTTGTATATAGATCAGATTATACACTTAAATGTATGAATATCTTAATATTATGTTACATTTATTAATGAATAAATTCCATAAACTCTAGCCTTCTATTCTAGCTCCTATTCCAATCTAATGAATTTTATATAGTAATAAAAATGTATATTAAAATATTTTATTTTTATTAATAAATACCATAAACTCTAATGTTAAAATTATAAATACTAAGCATATATTGCTAACAATTTTCATACATCAAACGAAAGTATGTATTTAACACTTTGTATTTTGAAATTTTAAGACCATAGAATATAAAGTTGCATCATACTACTTGTACATAGATCAAATTATAATCTTAAATGCAGGAATCGTTTAATATTGTGTACAATTTATTAATGAATAAATTGCTTTAATCTGCAGAATTTATATTACCATAAATGACTCTATTTATCCACTATTTATCCACTTTAATTACCGACTGTGATAACTCGATATAGATAAGACTCAAGGAATAATAACCCTATTTTCAATTGCTTGCAAAATTTCCACAGCAGTGGATTAAGTTACTACTCCAATTATTTCCTAAAGGAATCAATAACCATTAAAGATTCAGTAAGTGCTTCAAATTTCGATACTCATTAGGATGTTGTTGGAAGAAAATTGACACATTATTCTAAGATAGAACTAACTAATGAATATCCAAAGCACAAATTTCAATGTGATCTTTTCAATAATCCGAATGAACACTCATCCTATTACAAACAAAATTATCTGTGTTTGAATTGTGTCTTGCTATAATATGATCATTAGCTCGAAATTTCGAGAGTAATTTTTTCGAGCAATTTCGGAGTAATAAGATCGTATGCATAATTTTACTTTTAGAGAGGAAGCTTAAGATCAAGGAAGATTAAAATTATTTAAAGTGACAAATTGTAAAGAGTCGGAATTAACATTGAAATGGAAGACATTGTACTCTGGAAAATTTTTGATAATTACAAAAGGCTCTCTACTAATCGTGAATTATAATATCACACATTATTCTTATTTTTTCTTAAATATAATTTGATTTTAAATGGATTAATCTTTATCGCTGTTTAAAATAAACATTCAAATTTCTATTATTCAACATATTATATCTGTTGAAGAATAGTTAGATTATTATCGAAGTTTTTACAAAATTGAACTGCAAATAGCAACACCATAAACATAATTTGTGTAAATCACCAAGATTGTATTATGTAGAAATGTACACAACCACATAACAGCCAGATTATTCCAATAATTACTTTTATAGTTTACAAAGGTCACCTAAGGTTGATTGTAATATAGTTGTTTTAAATGTTAAAATGAATATAATATAAGAGCAATATTAAGTTATACTACTAGAAATGTTTTTAAACAAATTTTAAAACATTTTATTTTAAACATCTTACTTTAAGTCATTGTCAATTTTAGTGCTGTACGTCCAGTTTAAAACTGTAATTCACAGATAGTCTTTATTACTGTTTTCTTCTTTTTGTGGAGTTTTTTTTCAATATTTTCTAATATCAATTCAATGAACGTTATTGAACCTCTTATTTAATTTTAACCTCGGTTGGAGTATAAACATAAAACAAAAGTATAATTTAAAAGGAATTAACGATCATAATTTATTTACAAACCTGATAACCCGTCTAATATTTTCGTCTAAAGGTTCAGTCACTTGTCTACTTCACGAGCCAAGTTTAAGAGCTCTACTCTTCAATTAACGTTATGAAACTGAAATAAGCATTAATACTCTCTTAGAGTCCTCGTTAGTGAGAAATCTTTATCCCCTGTATGAGTCTTCAAGTTAAGGAGGAGATGAAAATAATTCGTTGTTCAGAGGGGTAACTGTGGAATACCATAAAAACAGAAGTTTGCTGTTAGACATTATATTAGCATCGAAGATCCATTAAACATAAAATATGAGGAATTCCGACTACTGGAGTTGGCCTCATACATAACAACACAACCCTTTACAATGTAGGGTCGTCTAGTACATAGATAAGATCCTCATAAATATTGTAGTTATATACACTGTAGCTATTGATGATGAATTAATGTTAACTTATGACTACTGAAGACTATATAATGCTTAATTTCTGAGTTTTTACCCTATTGAAAAAGAAATAAGGAAACAAAGTTTTAAAGAGTATTTATCCGAATATGAATAGTTACAAATTTCAATGTGCTCTTTTGAATAATCTCAATGATCACTCATCCCATTACAAACAAAATTATCTGTGTTTGAATTGTGTTCTGCTAAATTATGCTTATTAGCTCAAAAATTCGAGAGTAATTTTTAAAGCAATTCCGGAGTAATAAGATCCTATGCATAATTTTACTTTTAGAGAGAATGTTTAAGATCGAGGAAGATTAAAATTATTTAAAGTGACAAATTGTAAAGAGCTGGAATTAATACTGATATGGAAGATATTGGACTCTTGAAAATTTTTACTAATCTTGGATTATATTAAGAAGCTATGGATTATAATATCACAAATCATTATTATTTTTGTTTAAATATAATTTGATTTTATACGGATTAATCTTTGTCTCTTTCTATCATCTTTCCACATTCTATCATCTATAATTCAACATATTAACATCTTCACGGTTTTTCCCGAGGTGATCTCGGGCAGGCAAATTATACCATCCTGGCTCATCCCTGGTATACGTGGGGGACTGTGAAATTTTACACTGTGCAATCAGTCTTTCCCGAATTATCTCACATATGCTTTTTATGGTTTCGAATGTTTTTGTTTACTTTTCTGGTTACTAGATTATTTGCTGCTAAGAGAGACAGCACAGGGAAGAAGGTAAGGAGACAAACAAGGTTCTACTTTCCAGATTGCAAAGTTGACTCTGTGTAGCACCGTGTTTTTGATTGTATCATACAAGATCAAATTTTCATTAATAATTTCATAATCATTTTTGTAAATGCAAAGGATATAGATAAAATTTAATTCAAGATAAAAGCTAGGTATTCTAAGCTTTATATTTATAGTTAGTGTGAATTGACTCCAAAGTCTAATGATTACTGACTCAAAGAAAGCCAACTATACAGGTAAATTACTCATTTATTTAAATTGATTTTTTTACATTAATTTTTAGGAAATTTTTAATGATGCTATTATGTTTAAAAATCTTTGTATGTATTAAAAATATGCATACAAAATTGACATTTTTTGACCGATAATCCCAAAATAGAATGAACCTGTAAGGGGTTATTTATATTGAAGAATAGTTAGATATTTATAGGCGTTATTACAAAATTGCACAGCTAATGGTAACTCCACAAGCATAATTTGTGTAAATCAGCAAGATTACATTATGAAGAAATGTTCAAAACCGCTGTGAGAGTGCAGCTATATTTTACATAAGGTTTGCGAAACTAATCTGCTCGCCGCCCTCACACATTGTGGGTTGCATGCCCTAGTATTTTTCTAGACACCAGGAGACGTGTTGTGTGGCCAGTGGAAACGACTACACTTAAGCTTCACCAAGATTGTAGAATTGTGATTGGTCACCAGGAGGCTATTCAGTACCACGCCTTAAGTCCCGGTGAATCTGGGCAGAGCCGGGAAAGGACGCATTGTACTCAGGACAATGAAACTATAACGAGTTAAAAGAGTTTTGGGTGGAACAACTATAGGGTTACTGGAGTATTTTTAGAAGGATGAAAAAGAATGCAGAGTGCGCATAGACTTTGGCAATTTTTCTTTTCTTATATTTGTATTTTGTAATATAGGTCAGAGGCATTTTGCTATAATTATTACTAAACATGATATAAATCAAACTTGGGTTATTATTTTAAAGTAGACTAATGGATCTGAAGTAACAACAGCAATGTACTACACCACAGCAACCACATAACAGCCAGATAGTTTCAGTAATTGCATTCATATTTTAAAATCTTTATCTACAGTTGATCATAATATAATTGCTTTAAATGTTAAAATGAATACAATGTAAGAGCAATATTAAATCCTACTACTAGAAATGTTTATAAACACATTTTAAAACATTTTACTTTACGTCATTGTCAATTTTAGCTCTGTACGTTCAGCTTAAACTTGTAATTCACAAATAGCTCTTTTTTATTACTATTTTCTTCCTTTTATGAAAATTTCTTAATATTTTCTAACGAAAATCCAATAAATTTTAATGAATCTCTAATTCAATTTTAACCCCGTATGGAGCGTAAACATAAAACAAGAGTTTAAAAGGAATTAACGATCATAATCTATGTACAAACCTGATAACCTGTTTAATTTATCGTCTGAAGGTTCAGTCACTTGTCTTCTTCACGAGCCAGGTTTACGACCTCTACTCTTCAATTAACGTTATGATACTGACATAAGCGTTAATACTCTCATTAGAGTCCTCGTTAGTCAGCAACCTGGGACCCCTATATGAGTCTACATGTTAAGGAGGATATGAAAATCACTCGGTGTTAAGTGAGGTAACTGTAGAATACGATCAAAGCAGAGGTTTACTGTTTGACACTATGTTGGCATCGAAGAGTCATTAAACAGAAAATATTAGGAATGCTGACTACTGAATTTAACCTCATACATAACAACACCAACCTTTACAAAGTTGTCTTAACCAAAAATTTTGCGGAGTTATAAGTAGGACGTGCTGGATAGCTATTTTCATCTTACCATTTGAATCAAGAATTGACTACTAGGATAAACAAAAATAACTTACAGATGGTACAACGCTGCGAAAAGTTAGGAATAATAAATCTATTTATAATTTGAAATAGTTAATTTTTAATTAAAATATATTTAAAGTGGATAAAAATCAGTGCCAAATTTCTAATGATAAAAACAGTTTGACATCATCTTTATTTACAACTTTTGAATCTATATTTCATAAGATCTCTTATTTTCATATGTTATATATTACATTCGAGTCTAATTAAAAAGAGACATCAGTAGACGAAATCAGAAAAAAATCAATCTCATATACAATAAACATCATTTAAAATACTTGCTAGAATATTCTATTTCCATATAAAATTCTATCTCTTTATTTATCTTAAAAACGTTCTCAAGTTTTTAATTTTCAAATCTTCTATACATTTATGTTTATGACAGGTAAACAGTATTTTACTTTAAAAAAACCAAAGAATGAGTTTATATTTCAAGATGTAGCAAAGACTCTTTACCAACAAACCTTACCTTTTTTACCTTATTTGAAAACACGACTATGTTTATTTTGAAAGCATATATTAATTTTTAAAGACTTGGAAAACCGAGAATAATTTTTAATATAACTTCTACATTTTTCCAAGTATATTTTAAAAAGTTATTGTAAGTTATTATTGTTAGTTTATTAGTTATTTTAGTTTAAGAATAGTTACTGCAAAGCAAAAATAACAATGCCGCAAATCATAAGGAAACTAAATCTATGTATAATTTGAAATATTTAACTTTTTATTAAAATATATTTTATTAGATAAAAATCAGTACCAATTTTGTAGGAATAACAGCAGTTTACATATAATTTTACATCATCTTTATTAAAACCTTTCGAATCTATATTTCATAAGATATATTATTTGCATAAGTTATATAATACATTCGATTCTTATCAAAAAGAGACTTTAGTAGGCGAAATCAGAAAAGAAATCGATATCATAATTTACCATAAACTGCATTTAATATACTTGCTACAATTTTCATATAAAATTTTATCTCATCATTTATCTTAAAAACGTTCTCAATTTTTTAATCTTCAAAGCTTCTATACATTTATGTTTATGGCAGGTAAACAGATACAGGATTTTAGATTTTAAACACAAAAGAATGAATTTAAATTTCAAAATGCAGTAAAAAGTTTTTACCAAAAAACCTTACCTTATTTTTTACCTTATTTAAAAACATAATTACATTTATTTCTAAAGTAATATTTTAATTTTTTAAAGACTTGCATACCCAGAATGTTTTTTAACATATCTTCACCTTTTTTACAAGTATATTTTTAAAAAATTATTGTAAGTTAGTTTATTACTTATTTTAGTTTATTAGTAATTGTTGTAAAGCAACAATAACTTACTTTTAGCAAAATGTCGCGAAACGTTAGGTATACTAAATATATTTATAATTTGAAATGGTTATTTTTTAAATGAAATGTATTTTAAGTAGATAAAAACACTGCTAATTTTGTGATAATAATAACAATTTTCTTGTAATTTTGACATCATTTTTTATTAAATACGTTTAGAAACTATATTTCATAAGATCTCGTATTTTCATAAGGTATATAATACATTCGAGTATCCTTAATAAAAGACGTTCGTAGGCGAAACCCCCCCCCCATTCTCGAACTATACCATAAATAACGTTTAAACGTTTAAAATACTTGCTAGAATATTCTATTTGCATGTAAATTTTTATCTCTTCATTCATCTTAAAATCGTTCTTAAGTTTTTCATCTTCAAAGTTCTATAAATTTATGTTTACAACAGACAAATATATATAGTTTACTCTCTTTAAAATATCAAGAAATGAGTTTGACAAATGAATTTCAAAATGTAGTAAACAGTTTTTATCAACAAACCTTACCTTTTTTTTTACCTTATTTGAAAAGAGGACTATATTTATTTCGAAAGTAAAGTTTTAATTTCTTTAACTTAAATTAAGATTTCGAAAACCCAGAATGGTTTTAAAAATATCTTCTCCATTTTTCCAAGTGTATTTTTAAAAATTATTGTAAGTTATTATTGTTGGTTTCTTAGTTATTTTAGTTTATTAGTAATTATTGTAAAGTAACTATAATTTGCACAGGGTTCAATGCCACGAATCGTAAGGAATACTAAATCTAGCTATAATTTGAAATAGTTAATTTTTAATTAAAATGTATTTTAAGTAGATAAAAAAACACTGCTAATTTTGTAATTTTGACATCATTTTTATTAATTATTTTATTTTTGACATCATTTTTATTAATAATTTTGTAATTTTGACATCATTTTTATTAAAATGTTTAGAATATGTATTTCATAAGAACTCTTACTTTCCTATGGTATATAATACACTCGAAGCTCCTTAATGAAAGTCATTAGCAGCCGAACCCCCCCTCCTAAAAAAACTCCTATTATACCATAAACAACATTTAAAATACTTGCTACACTATTCTATTTCTATATAAAAATTTTAATTAAGATCTCGTATTTTCGTATGGTATTTAATACATTCGAGTCTCCTTAATAAAAGGAATTAGTAGGTGAAATCACAAAAAAATCAATATTATACTATACCATAAACAACATTTAAAATAATTTCCATATAAAATTTGTATCTCTTCATTTATGTTAAAAACTTTCTCAAGTTTTTTATCTTCAAAGCTCTATACATTTATGTTTATGATAACTTTTTTTGTTTACATTTAGGTATACATTTATGTTTCAACCAAAGAATGAATTTAAATTTCAAAATGTGGTAAACAGTTTTTATCAACAAACGTTACCTTTTTTTACCTTATTTGAAAAGACGACTATATTTATTTATAAAGTAAAGTTTTAATTTCTAAAACCCAGAATAGTTTTTAAAAATATCTTCTACATTTTTCCAAGTGTATTTTTAAATAATTATTGTAAGTTATTATTGTTGGTTTCTTAGTTATTTTAGTTTATTAGTAATTATTGTAAAGTAACTATAAATTCCACAGGGTGGGTTCAATACCGCGAATCGTAATCTAAATCTAACTATAATTTGAAATAGTTAATTTTTAATTAAAATGTATTTTAAGTAGATAAAAAAACTGCTAATTTTGTAATAATAATAACAATTTACTTGTAATTTTGACATCATTTTTATTAAAAAGTTTAGAATCTATATTTTATAAGATCTCTTATTTTCATATGGTATATAATACACTCGAGGCTAATTAATGAAAGACATTAGCAGCCGACCCCCCCCCCAAAAAAAAAACCTCCTATTATACCATAAACAACATTTAAAATACTTGCTACACTATTCTATTTCAATATAAAATTTTTATCTCTTCATTAATCTTAACAACATTCTCAAGTTTTTAATCTTGGAAGCTTCTATACATTTATGGTCATGATAGATAAACAGATACAGTATTATAGCTTTAAAAAACCAAAGAATGAGTTTAAATTTCAAAATGTAGCAAACAATTTTTACCAACATAACTTACCTTATTTTACCTTATTTTAAAACTTGATTATATTTATTTCTGAAATAAAGTTTTAATTTTTTGAAGATTTGGGAAACGCAGAATGTTTTTTAAAATTATCTTCTAAATTTGATCCATATATATTTTTAAAAAGATATTGTAAGTTATTAATGTTCGTTTATTAGTTATTTTAGTTTATAAGTAGCAACTATAACTGACAGAGGAACAATGCTGAGAATCGTAAGGAATACTAAATCTAACTATAATTTGAAATAGTTAATAGCTAATTAAAATGTATTTCAAATAGATATAAATAAGTGCCAGTTTTTAATCAATAACAACAATTTCCTTGTAATGTTGATATCATTTTTATTAAAAACGTTTCGAATATATATTTAATAAGATCTCGTATTTTCGTATGGTATATAATACATTCGAGTCTCCTTAATAAAAGACATTAGTAGGTGAAATCACAAAAAAAAATTAATATTATACTATACCATAAACAAGATTTAAAATATTTTCCATATAAAATTTTTATCTCTTCATTTATGTTAAAAACTTTCTCAAGTTTTTAATCTTCAAATTTCTATACATTTATGTTTACGATAACATTTTTTGTTTACATTTAGGTATACATTTATGTTTCAACCAAAGAATGAATTTAAATTTCAAAATGTAGTAAACATTTTGAAATCTAAAGTAAACAGTTTTTATCAACAAACGTTACCTTTCTTTTACCTTATTTGAAAAGACGACTATATTTATTTCGAATGTAAAGTTTTAATTTCTTAAAGATTTGGAAAACCCAGAATGGTTTTTAAAAATATCTTCTCCATTTTTCCAAAAGTATTTTTAAAAAGTTATTGTAAGTTATTATTGTTGGTTTCTTCGTTATTTTAGTTTAATAGTAATTATTGTAAAGTAACTATAATTTACATAGGGTTCAATGCCGCGAATCGTAAGGAATACTAAATCTAGCTATAATTAGAAATTGTTAATTTTTAATTAAAATGTATTTTAAGTAGATAAAAAAACACTGCTAATTTTGTAATAATAATAACAATTTACTTGTAATTTTGACATCATTTTTATTAAAAAGTTTAGAATCTATATTTCATAATATCTCTAACTTTCATATGGTATATAATACACTGGAGGCTCCTTAATGAAAGACATTAGCAGCCGAAATCCCCCCCCCCAAAAAAACTCTCATTATACCATAAACAACATTTAAAATACTTGCTACACTATTCTATTTCTTTATAAAAATTTTATCTCTTCATTATTCTTAGCCAACATTCTCAAGTTTTTAATCTTCGAAGCTTCTATACATTTATGGTCATGACAGATAAACAGATACAGTATTTAGCTTTAAGAAACCAAAGAATTAGTTTAAATCTCAAAATGTAGTAAACAGTTTTCACCAACAAACCTTACTTTTTTTTACCTTATTTCAAAACATGATTATATTTATTTCTAAAGTAAAGTTTTAATTTTATAATAACTTGCTTACCCAGAATGTTTTTTAGCATATCTTCACAGTTTTTCAAAGTATATTTTTAAAAATTTATTGAAAATTATTATTGTTAGTTTATTAGTTATTTTATTTTATTAGTAAATATTGTAAACCAACAATAACTTTAAAAAAGTAAAATGTTGCTAAACGCTAGAAATACTAAATTTGAAATAATTAAATTTAATTAAGATGCATTTTATGTAGATATGAAACACTGCTAATTTTGTAATAATAACAAGTTTCCTTGTAATTATGACATCATTTTAATTAAAAACGATTTGAGTATATATTTTATAAGATCTCATATTTTCATATGGTATATAATACATTCGAGTCTCCTTAATAAATCACAAAAAAAAATCATTCTCATAATATACCATAAACAACATCTAAAATTCTTGGTAGAATAATCTATTTCTATATTAAAATTCTACCTTTTCATTCATCTTAAAAACGTTCTGAAGATTTTAATCTTCAAAATTTCTATACATTTATGTTTATTACAAGCTAACAGATACAGTTTATTAACTTTAAATAACCAAAGAATTAGTTTAAATTTCAAAATGTACTAAAAGGTTTTTACCAACAAACCTTACATTTTTTACTTTATTTGAAACATGATTATATTTTTTTCTAAAATACAGTTTTAATTTTGCTAAAGTTGCAAACCAAGAATATTTTTTAACATATATTCTCGATTTTTCGAAATATAATTTAATAAAGTTGTTATAAGTTATTATTGTTAGTTTATTAGATATTTCCGTTTATTAGTAATTATTGTACAGCAACAATAACATACAGAAGGAACGATACCTTGAATCCGTTAAGGATATGAAATACTAAATCTAACTATAATTTGAAATAGTTAATTTTAAATTAAAATGTATTTTAAGTAGATAAAAACATTGTTAATTTTGTAATAATAGCAACAATTTACTTGTATATTTGACATCATTTTCATTAAAAACGTTTCTAATCTATATTTTATAAGATGACTTTTTTTCATATGGCATATAATACATTCGAGTTTCCTTAATAAAAGAAATTAGTAGGCGAAATTAGAAAAAAAATCATTTTCATAATATGTAATAAACATCATTTGAAATACTTGCTAGAATATTCTTTTTCCATATGAAAAATTTACCTCTTCATTTATATTAAAAATGAACTCAAGTATTTAATCTTCAAATTTTATATACATTTATGTTTATGACAGGCAAACAGATACAGTATTTTAACTTTAAATAACGAAAGAATGAGTTTAAATTTCAAGATGGAGTAAACAGTTTTTGCGAACAAACCTTACCATTTTTATATCTTATTTGAAAACATCCGTATATTTTTTTCGAAAGTAAAGTTTTATTTTTTAGACTTGGAAAACCCAGAATGTTTTTAAACATATCTTCTCAATTTTTTCCAAATATATTTTTAAAAAGTTATTGTAAGTTATTAATGTTCGTTTATTAGTTATTTTAGTTTATTAGTAGTTATTGTAAAGCAAATACAACTTACAGAGGAAACAATGCTGAGAATCGTAAGGAATACTAAATCTAACTATAATTTGAAATAGTCAGTTGCTAATTAAAATGTATTTCAAATCGATATAAATAAGTGCCAGTTTTTAATCAATAACAACAATTTCCTTGTAATGTTGATATCATTTTTATTAAAAACGTTTCGAATCTATATTTCATAAGATCTCGCATTTTCATATGGTATATAATACATTCGAGTCTCCTTAATAGAAGACATTAGTAGATGAAATCACAAAAAAAAAATCATTCTCATACTATACCATAAACAACATTTAAAATAATTTCCATCTAAAATTTTTATTTCTTCATTTATGGTAAAAACATTCTCAAGTTTTTAATCTTTGAAGCTAGTATACATTTATGTTTATGATAATTTTTTATGTTTACATTTAGGTAAACATTTATGTTTCAACCAAAGAATGAGTTTAAATTTCAAAATGTAGAAAACAGTTTTTGCCAACAAACTTACGTTTTATTACCTTATTTGAAAACATGATTATATTTATTTTCAAAGTAAAGTTTTAATTTTTTAAAGATTTGGGAAACCCAGTATGTTTTTTAAAATTATCTTCTCTATTTTTCCAAGTGAATTTTTTAAAAGTTATTGTAAGTTATTATTGTTAGTTTATTAGCTATTTTCGTTTATTAGTAGTTATTGTAAAGCAACAATAGCTTACAAATTGAGCAATGCCGTGAACCGTAAGGAATAATAAATCTAACAGTAATTTCAAATAATTATTTTTTAATTAAAATGTATTTTAATTAGAGAAAAAAAACACTGCTAATTTTGTAATAATAACAAAAATTTGCTAGTAATTTTGACATCATTTTATTAAAAATGTTTTGAATCTATATTTCATAAGATCACTTATTTTTTATGGTATATAAAACATTCGAGTATCCTTAATAAATGAAATGAGTAGGTGAAATCACAAAAAAAAACATTTTCATAATATACCATAAACAACATTTACAATACTTGCTAGAATACTCCATAAAATAAATTAAATACTCCATAAATTTCCATAAAAAAAGTTTTATCTCTCCATTTATGTTAAAAACTTTCTTAAGTTTTTAATCTTTAAAGCTTGTATACATTTATGTTTATGGCAATTTTTTATGTTTACATTTAGGTATACATTTATGTTTAATCCAAATAATAAGTTTAAGTTTCAAAATGTATTAAACAGTTTCTACCAACAAACCTTACCTTTTTTTACCTTATTTGAATAAACAATTGTATTTATTTCGAAAGTAAAATTTTTATTTTTTAAAGACTTGGCAAATTCCAGAATGTTTTATAAAAATATTTTCTCTATGTTTACAAGTATATTTTAAAAAAGTTATTGTAAGTTATTATTTTCAGTTTATTAGTTATTTTAGTTTATTAATAATTATTGTAAATCAACAATAACTTACAAAGACTAGAATGCCGCAAAACGTAAGGAATACTAAATCTAATGTAATTTGAAATAGTTATTTTTAAATTAAAATGTATTTTAAGTAGATGAAAAACACTGCTAATTTTGAAATAATAACAAATTCTGCTTTAATTTTGACATCAAATTTTATTAAAAAGGTTTCGAATCTATATTTCATAAGGTCACTTATTTTCTTATGGTATATAAAACATTCGAGTATCCCTAATAAAAGACATTAGTAGGTGAAATCACAAAAAAATATTTTCATAATATACCATAAACAACATTTACAATACTTGCTAGAATACTCTATTTCCATAAAAAAAGTTTTATCTCTTCATTTATGTTAAAAATTTTCTCAAGTTTTTAATCTTTAAAGCTTGTATACATTTATGTTTATGGTAATTTTTTTATGTTTACATTTAGGTATACATTTATGTTTCAACCAAAGAATGAATTTAAATTTCAAAATGTGGTAAACAGTTTTTTATCAACAAACGTTACCTTTTTTTACCTTATTGAAAAGACGACTATATTTATTTATAAAGTAAAGTTTTAATTTCTAAAACCCAGAATAGTTTTTAAAAATATCTTCTACATTTTTCCAAGTGTATTTTTACATAATTATTGTAAGTTATTATTGTTGGTTTCTTAGTTATTTTAGTTTATTAGTAATTATTGTAAAGTAACTATAAATTCCACAGGGTGGGTTCAATACCGCGAATCGTAATCTAAATCTAACTATAATTTGAAATAGTTAATTTTTAATTAAAATGTATTTTAAGTAGATAAAAAAAACTGCTAATTTTGTAATAATAATAACAATTTACTTGTAATTTTGACATCATTTTTATTAAAAAGTTTAGAATCTATATTTTATAAGATCTCTTATTTTCATATGGTATAAATACACTCGAGGCTAATTAATGAAAGACATTTAGCAGCCGACCCCCCCCCCCCAAAAAAAAAAAAAAAAAAACCTCCTATTATACCATAAACAACATTTAAAATTACTTGCTACACTATTCTATTTCAATATAAAATTTTTATTCTTCATTAATCTTAACAACATTCTCAAGTTTTTAATCTTGGAAGCTTCTATACATTTATGGTCATGATAGATAAACAGATACAGTATTATAGCTTTAAAAAACCAAAGAATGAGTTTAAATTTCAAAATGTAGCAAACAATTTTTACCAACATAACTTACCTTATTTTACCTTATTTTAAAACTTGATTATATTTATTTCTGAAATAAAGTTTTAATTTTTTGAAGATTTGGGAAACGCAGAATGTTTTTTAAAATTATCTTCTAAATTTGATCCATATATATTTTTAAAAAGATATTGTAAGTTATTAATGTTCGTTTATTAGTTATTTTAGTTTATAAGTAGCAACTATAACTGACAGAGGAACAATGCTGAGAATCGTAAGGAATACTAAATCTAACTATAATTTGAAATAGTTAATAGCTAATTAAAATGTATTTCAAATAGATATAAATAAGTGCCAGTTTTTAATCAATAACAACAATTTCCTTGTAATGTTGATATCATTTTTATTAAAAACGTTTCGAATATATATTTAATAAGATCTCGTATTTTCGTATGGTATATAATACATTCGAGTCTCCTTAATAAAAGACATTAGTAGGTGAAATCACAAAAAAAAATTAATATTATACTATACCATAAACAAGATTTAAAATATTTTCCATATAAAATTTTTATCTCTTCATTTATGTTAAAAACTTTCTCAAGTTTTTAATCTTCAAATTTCTATACATTTATGTTTACGATAACATTTTTTGTTTACATTTAGGTATACATTTATGTTTCAACCAAAGAATGAATTTAAATTTCAAAATGTAGTAAACATTTTGAAATCTAAAGTAAACAGTTTTTATCAACAAACGTTACCTTTCTTTTACCTTATTTGAAAAGACGACTATATTTATTTCGAATGTAAAGTTTTAATTTCTTAAAGATTTGGAAAACCCAGAATGGTTTTTAAAAATATCTTCTCCATTTTTCCAAAAGTATTTTTAAAAAGTTTTTGTAAGTTATTATTGTTGGTTTCTTCGTTATTTTAGTTTAATAGTAATTATTGTAAAGTAACTATAATTTACACAGGGTTCAATGCCGCGAATCGTAAGGAATACTAAATCTAGCTATAATTTGAAATTGTTAATTTTTAATTAAAATGTATTTTAAGTAGATAAAAAAACACTGCTAATTTTGTAATAATAATAACAATTTACTTGTAATTTTGACATCATTTTTATTAAAAAGTTTAGAATCTATATTTCATAATATCTCTAACTTTCATATGGTATATAATACACTGGAGGCTCCTTAATGAAAGACATTAGCAGCCGAAATCCCCCCCCCAAAAAAAACTCTCATTGTACCATAAACAACATTTAAAATACTTGCTACACTATTCTATTTCTTTATAAAAATTTTATCTCTTCATTATTCTTAGCCAACATTCTCAAGTTTTTAATCTTCGAAGCTTCTATACATTTATGGTCATGACAGATAAACAGATACAGTATTTAGCTTTAAGAAACCAAAGAATTAGTTTAAATCTCAAAATGTAGTAAACAGTTTTCACCAACAAACCTTACTTTTTTTACCTTATTTCAAAACATGATTATATTTATTTCTAAAGTAAAGTTTTAATTTTATAATAACTTGCTTACCCAGAATGTTTTTTAACATATCTTCACAGTTTTTCAAAGTATATTTTTAAAAATTTATTGAAAATTATTATTGTTAGTTTATTAGTTATTTTATTTTATTAGTAAATATTGTAAACCAACAATAACTTTAAAAAAGTAAAATGTTGCTAAACGTTAGAAATACTAAATTTGAAATAATTAAATTTAATTAAGATGCATTTTATGTAGATATGAAACACTGCTAATTTTGTAATAATAACAAGTTTCCTTGTAATTATGACATCATTTTAATTAAAAAAGATTTGAGTCTATTTTTTATAAGATCTCATATTTTCATATGGTATATAATACATTCGAGTCTCCTTAATAAATCACAAAAAAAAAATCATTCTCATAATATACCATAAACAACATCTAAAATGCTTGGTAGAATAATCTATTTCTATATTAAAATTCTACCTCTTCATTCATCTTAAAAACGTTCTGAAGATTTTAATCTTCAAAATTTCTATACATTTATGTTTATTACAAGCTAACAGATACAGTTTATTAACTTTAAATAACCAAAGAATTAGTTTAAATTTCAAAATGTACTAAAAGGTTTTTACCAACAAACCTTACATTTTTTACTTTATTTGAAACATGATTATATTTTTTTTTCTAAAATACAGTTTTAATTTTGCTAAAGTTGCAAACCAAGAATATTTTTTAACATATATTCTCGATTTTTCGAAATATAATTTAATAAAGTTGGTATAAGTTATTATTGTTAGTTTATTAGATATTTCCGTTTATTAGTAATTATTGTACAGCAACAATAACATACAGAAGGAACGATACCTTGAATCCGTTAAGGATATGAAATACTAAATCTAACTATAATTTGAAATAGTTAATTTTAAATTAAAATGTATTTTAAGTAGATAAAAACATTGTTAATTTTGTAATAATAGCAACAATTTACTTGTATATTTGACATCATTTTCATTAAAAACGTTTCTAATCTATATTTTATAAGATGACTTTTTTTCATATGGCATATAATACATTCGAGTTTCCTTAATAAAAGAAATTAGTAGGCGAAATCAGAAAAAAAATCATTTTCATAATATGTAATAAACATCTTTTGAAATACTTGCTAGAATATTCTTTTTCCATATGAAAAATTTACCTCTTCATTTATATTAAAAATGAACTCAAGTATTTAATCTTCAAATTTTATATACATTTATGTTTATGACAGGCAAACAGATACAGTATTTTAACTTTAAATAACGAAAGAATGAGTTTAAATTTCAAGATGGAGTAAACAGTTTTTGCGAACAAACCTTACCATTTTTATATCTTATTTGAAAACATCAGTATATTTTTTTCGAAAGTAAAGTTTTATTTTTTAGACTTGGAAAACCCAGAATGTTTTTAAACATATCTTCTCAATTTTTTCCAAATATATTTTTAAAAAGTTATTGTAAGTTATTAATGTTCGTTTATTAGTTATTTTAGTTTATTAGTAGTTATTATAAAGCAAATACAACTTACAGAGGAAACAATGCTGAGAATCGTAAGGAATACTAAATCTAACTATAATTTGAAATAGTCAGTTGCTAATTAAAATGTATTTCAAATCGATATAAATAAGTGCCAGTTTTTAATCAATAACAACAATTTCCTTGTAATGTTGATATCATTTTTATTAAAAACGTTTCGAATCTATATTTCATAAGATCTCGCATTTTCATATGGTATATAATACATTCGAGTCTCCTTAATAGAAGACATTAGTAGATGAAATCACAAAAAAAAAATCATTCTCATACTATACCATAAACAACATTTTAAAATAATTTCCATCTAAAATTTTTATTTCTTTTTTTTTTTATTAAATTTTTTTCTTATTTTTTTTTTTGTTTTTTTTTTTTTCTTTTTTTTTTATTTTCTGTTTTTTATGCTTTCTTTTTTTGAAGCTAGTATACATTTATGTTTATGATAATTTTTTATGTTTACATTTAGGTAAACATTTATGTTTCAACCAAAGAATGAGTTTAAATTTCAAAATGTAGAAAACAGTTTTTGCCAACAAACTTACGTTTTATTACCTTATTTGAAAACATGATTATATTTATTTTCAAAGTAAAGTTTTAATTTTTTAAAGATTTGGGAAAACCCAGTAATGTTTTTTTAAAATTATCTTCTCTATTTTTCCAAGTGTATTTTTTAAAAGTTATTGTAAGTTATTATTGTTTAGTTTATTAGCTATTTTTCGTTTATTAGTAGTTATTGTAAAGCAACAAATAAGCTTACAAAGAGCAATGCCGTGAATCCGTAAGGAATAATAAATCTAACAGTAATTTCAAATAATTATTTTTTAATTAAAATGTATTTTAATTAGAGAAAAAAAAACACTGCTAATTTTGTAATAATAACAAAAATTTGCTAGTAATTTTGACATCATTTTATATTAAAAATGTTTTGAATCTATATTTCATAAGATCACTTATTTTTCATGGTATATAAAACATTCGAGTATCCTTAATAAATGAAATTAGTAGGTGAAATCACAAAAAAAAACATTTTCATAATATACCATAAACAACATTTACAATACTTGCTAGAATACTCCATAAAATAAATTAAATACTCCATAAATTTCCATAAAAAAAGTTTTATATCTCCATTTATGTTAAAAACTTTCTTAAGTTTTTAATCTTTAAAGCTTATATACATTTATGTTTATGGCAATTTTTTATGTTTACATTTAGGTATACATTTATGTTTAATCCAAATAATAAGTTTAAGTTTCAAAATGTATTAAACAGTTTCTACCAACAAACCTTACATTTTTTTACCTTATTTGAATAAACAATTGTATTTATTTCGAAAGTAAAATTTTTATTTTTTAAAGACTTGGCAAATTCCAGAATGTTTTATAAAAATATCTTCTCTATGTTTACAAGTATATTTTAAAAAAAGTTATTGTAAGTTATTATTTTCAGTTTATTAGTTATTTTAGTTTATTAATAATTATTGTAAATCAACAATAACTTACAAAGACTAGAATGCCGCAAAACGTAAGGAATACTAAATCTAATGTAATTTGAAATAGTTATTTTTAAATTAAAATGTATTTTAAGTAGATGAAAAACACTGCTAATTTTGAAATAATAACAAATTCTGCTTGTAATTTTGACATCATTTTTATTAAAAACGTTTCGAGTCTATATTTCATAAGATCACTTACATTTTCGTATGGTATATGGAAATAGCGGGATTCGAGCAGCCTTAAGGGTAAAAGAATTTGTATATAATCACAAAAATAATAAAACAACATTCGAGTAATATACCATAAACAACATTTAGCAGTACTTGCTAGAATACTCTATTTCCATAAAAAAGTTTATCTTCATTTATGTTAAAAAATTTCTCAATTTTTAATCTTTAAAGCTTGTATACATTTTATGTTTATGGCATTTTTTTGTTTACATTTTAGGTATACATTTATGTAATCAAAAATAAGTTTAAGTTTCAAAATGTAATTAAACAGTTCTACCAACAAACCTTACGTTTAATATGTGTAATAAATACAATTGTATTAATATTTCGAATAGTTAAAATTTATATTTTTTAAAGACTTGGCCAAATTATAATAATGTATTATATAATTAAATATATAATTATATGTTTAAGTATATTTTAAAAAATTATACTATATAATTATATTATTTTCATAATAAGTTATATTATTAATAATATTGTTAAATCGACTATAACTTATACTACAATTTAAAAAAAAATACTAAATCTAACTGTAATTTGAAATAGTTTTTTCTAAGTTAAAATGTATTAATCTACATAAAAAAATCTTTTCTAGAAAGAATAGGTGCATATTCCAATTCTTCTATATATATAGATTTAAAAGTACAAAAAAGAATGCACAATTTTTGAACCGATTTTTGTCTACAAATTGAGCGGTCAGAGGGTTAATAAAAGACATCAGTAGGTGAAATCAGGAAAAAAACATTCTCATACTATACCATAAACAACATTTAAAATACTTGCTAGAATGAAAAATTTTATCTCTTCATTCATCGTAGAAACTTTCTAATTTTTGAAACTTCTAAACATTTATATTCATGACAGTCATACATATATAGTTTATTAGCTTTAAAAAACCAAAGAATGAGATTAAATTTCAAAAATGTAGTAAACAGTTTTTACCATCGTATTTGAAAACATGATTATGTTTATTTTGAAAGTGAAGTTTTAATATTTTAAAGACTTGGCATACCCAGACTATTTCATAAACATATCTTCTCCATTTTTCCAAGTATATTTTTGAAAAGTTATTTTTAAAAAGTTATTCTTATAATAGTCTCAGAGAAATTCTTTGTGAGAGAAAAGAGGTGGAAAAAAGAAAATATTTGTCTGCGTATTTATTTTTATGTGGATTAAGTGTTTTTATGCTGGACACTAAGGATGACGATGTAGGAGTTTCGTAAGTAAAATGTATTTGTTAAGAAATGACCAAAATATAAAATATAGACTTTTATATTTATTAAAAAAATGTATACATGGTTTTCTACTTAAACTGCTACTCAATAGGAACAATATTAAGTAGCTCTTATGTCTTTTTTCCATTGTGGCAGGAGATACAGATATCATCCTAATGCCTTAACTAAGGTGGGAACCTGTTACCCATTTAACACCACCCGAGAGATCGTGTAGCTTAACCCTTTAGCGGACAGTGGTTTCGTAGCGAAACCACCTATTAAACATCTTTCTTTTAAACTTTACTTTTTGGAGTACTTTACTTTATCTTTGCATAATTATTTACAGCTCCAATCCCATACATCTGTGATGTATGGAAACCAATAGTGTAGAATCAAGAGCTTCTGCAAATAAAAAAAAAATACTTTTAAGAGACATAGGTGATTTATCAATTTTTTTTATATTTTTGACATTTTAAATTTACAGCAGATGATAGCTCTACATTTAATTTATTTTTTCGTTTGAAATATATGTATTTAAACTTGCTGTACCAGAGAAGTCAGTAATTCAATTTAACCTTCTTATTACCCCAAATAAAAGTATCTGTAGAAACCCCACTTATAAATTGTTAAGCTATTTATTTATTATATCATTTTAAGGATTAATATTTATTGTTCTTCTAGTATAGTTATACTTTTAAAAAGTATAATGTTCAAGCTGTACAAGGGGAGGGGTTAGTCAGTTAAATAACTCCCCAAAACCTCCTTGCCTAACGATGGTTGATTGGTTAGGGTGCTGGCCTTTGGGACCGGAGTTCGTGGGTACGAATCCCACTGGGGCATGGATGATCGTAGCCGTCCGGAATCGGCTTTAAGCAGTAGGTCCCGGTCTCAATAGCCCTAGTCTTGCAAAAAAGTAGATCGTAGCACTCCAAACCAAACCCTTCTTAGGTATCACCTTTAAGGCAAACCCTCCTAAGGAATGTAAAGAAAACTTATCATGTATTTTATATTTACAAGGTTCATAGATAACGTTTATAAATTAGTTACACTAAATTCCAATGAATTATTCCAATGAAATATTTTGGTGACCTTTAAAGGGTTAAGGTATAGAGTCTGTTCCATAAGAATGTGTCGTTCATAACTTCATCAATAGATAGCGTGCAGTTACCGGCTTAATTGCAAGTGTTCTTCAAACATTAGAGAAGAATGCTTTATGGTTATATTCTTTATACAATTTGTTTTGCTGTGTTTAACCCTCTGACTGCTCAATTTATAAAACAATATCTCTTAAAAATTGCGTACTTTGTTTGGTTGCATAGTTTAAGTATATATATAAATTAGAGAATCGACATATTAATTTTTTCCTAGAAAAGATTTTTTATATCGACTTTTATCTAGAGAAACTAAGCTTTGAGAAAAACTAATTTCAGATGTCATCTCATAAAAATTTTATTTTTTATTAAATTTCAACTGAAATATAGTTAATTTCTATTTATAAAATACTACCTATAATTCTAATATCTAATATAACTATACTTTTAGTCATATAATTCTGTTTAATACCTAATTAAATGTCTTATACTGTATATAATTTATTTCACTGGTTAAATGGTGAAAAGGCGGAATGGGCGTTTTAATAAAGGAAGAAAAACATATGTAGGCTTAAAAACGAGGGATGAGCAAATTTTTCTACATTTGAATTGCCCGTGGAAATCGCGGTATGAGCACTCAGATGGTTAAATCAACAATTGAAGTCGTGCGTGTACCGAGTGGAAGAGTGAAAATTTCATCACCTCAATGAATTGGTTCTCTCAGTCAGTCGCCTGTCTCCCATCCAACTGAAAACGTGTGGTCTCCCATGAAGACGAAGCTCATTGAAAAATGTGTATACAGTATAAAGCAGCTAATATAAAGCTATATGTCGCCGGGTAAGAGAAATTTGGGAGACTCTACCTTTTAAATTAGCCGAATAAATTGTCGAAAGTTGTTGCCTCAACGTTGCCAAGCAATAATTGATTATAATGGGGACTGGACAAATTATTAGTGAAACTCATTTTAGGTTAATATGTATACTACTCGGTACAAATGTATTTTTATCTAATTCGTTTGTATTTTCAGAGAAATAGTCGACATGCTCTTATAGATCAAACTGTCTTACGGACGCGGATAACTTATGTTATCCCTGAAAGGTCCTCGTAATTTAGAAGCAAAGACTATGCAGTAGAACCGAAAGTTTGTACTGCCACCCGCAGAGGCATCGATTGAAAACTTGGAAGACTTTGTGCTCACAAACTTATTTTACATTCCACGTTCACCTTTAATGAACACTACGAATTTTAGGCGGGTGGCAGTCCAGAACCTCCAACCTTTCATTTACGAAAACCGCCGACTGAACTGCCGCATCTTAGCCACTAAATGTTAATAGTTAAATCATAACATACAATTTTATTTGCTGTGTAGAATCAAAATACTACTAAAATACTGAAAATTTCCATTTTTAGAGCAATCTTCGAATATTTACTTCGGGGTTAATGGTTTATGAATAATCTAATGTAAAAAACTGCATAATGTTATAGTGATAAAAATATAGAATGTGCAGAGAAATTTAATCAAATTTTAATATTTTGTAACTTATATAAGAGTTGTTAATTTTAGTACGAAGATTGAAAATGTATAAGTAAGATTGAAGAAGGGTGCTTTAAAATTCTACTCACAGTTTTAAAAACAATTTGAAAATAACTAAATAGACTAAAACACAAACCCCGATATACCAAATACTTAAAAAAGAAGTAAAATCTCCTTCAGTAATAATATCAATAATTTATTTGTATTTTTAAAATCTACTTTGTTAAAATATTTAAAACTGTAGACTTCATAAGAAATTTTATTTACAGCTGGTTTAGAATACTTGCGAATCTTCTTACTACTAGACTAATATTTGCAATACGAAAAATTTCATTCACAAAGCATTTTATAAACAACATTAGAAAAATTCTCCCTATATAAACTGAGTTTTTTCTTTCATTTTTAAAACATTTTCAAATTTTTAATCTTTAAAGGTTTTATATAATCCTGTTTATGACAGATAAACAAATATATTTCATTTGCTTTAAAAAATCAAAGCACTGGATAAAATTTATAAATGGAGAAAATAGAATTTTGTCTAACTTATTTTTATACATGATTTTATTTTATTCGTAAGTAAAGTTTTAATCTTTTAAAAACTTGGCAAGTCCAGATTGTTTCTTTAAAAATATCTCTTCCTTTTCCCAAGTATGTTTAAAAAAATATATATTCTTATAGGGATTCGAGGGAAATTCTAAAAAGATGTGAAAAATGTAAATATGTATATGAGAATTTTTTATATCGATTTAAAATTTTTATACTAGACATCAATGATGTTTCGTGTAGGAGTGTCATAAATAAAATGTATTAGATAATAAATGATATAGATTGTAAAATATAGGCTTTTATTTCTATTATAAAATAAATAGAAGATTTTCAAGTGAAACTGTTACTATATTTAAATACCATTAAATATTTATTGTGCCTAATAATGTTAAATATTACATTTTCCATTTGTTGAGCTATTTTTAACTGAATATTTACTTCAGAGTTAAAGGTTTATGAATAATCTAATGTACAAAACTGTATAATTTTATACTGATAAAATTGAAGAATGTATACAGAAACTTAATCAATATGTAATATTTTTAAGTTATATATCAATTGTTTATTTGAGTAAAAGATTGGATATAAAAATAAGACTGAAGAAGGGTGCTTTAAGATTCTATTCACAGTTGTAAAATCAAGTTGAAAATATCTAAATAGACTAAACATACTAACCCCAATGTACCACATGCTTAAAAAGAAGAAACACAAGAAGAAAAAAGTCCTTCAGTAATAATAATATCATCAATTTATTTGTAATATTAAAAACTATTTTTTTTAAGTGTAAACTTTAGACTTTATAAGATCTTTAATTTCCTGATGGTATCGATTGCTTTTGAGTCTTCTTATTACTAAACTAATATTTGCAATAATGAAAAATATCATTCACAAAACATTCTATAAACAACTGTAGAATGATTCCGAGAATGTTCCATCTCCCTACATAAACTGGATTTTTTCATTCATTTTTAAAACAGTTTCAATTTTTTAATCTTTAGAAATTTTATATATTCATGTTTATGAGAAACAAACAAATATATTTCATTCAATTTAAAAAATCAAAGAACTAGCTAAAATTTATAAACGGGAGTAAATAATCATTTTTCTAACTTATTTTAAAAGAAGATTTTATTTTATTCGTAAGTGAAGTTTTAATCTTTTAAAGACAGTGCAAGCCCAGTTTGTTTTTCTAAATGTATCGCTTTTCATTTTCGCAAGTATGTTTTTAAAAAACGAGTAGTTTGAGGTTTTCTTAGAGTAGTTTGAGGGAAATTTTTTAAAGATGTGGAAAATGTAAATATGTATATGAAAATTTTTTATGTGAATTAAAAATGTTTTGTACTAGACATCAAGTATGCGGTTGTAGGAGTGTCATAAATAAAATATATGAGCTAAAAATGACAAAAATTAAAAATATAGGCTTTTATTTCTATCATAAAATATATAGCTATTGTGTCTAATAATGTTAAATATTACAATTTCCATTTTTAAAGCAATATATAATCCAATTTTTTTTGCAGTAGGAAAGTTTTAGGAAATATCCAATATATAAAAATGTATAATATTATATTAATATAATAAGTATAGAATGTAATGAGAAATGTATATATATATCAGATGAATACAAAGATTGTACATAAAAAATAATAGTGAAGAAGGATGCTTTAAGATTCTATTCACAAGCATAAAATCATGTTCAAAATATGTAAATACACAAAAACACAACCTACATTATACCACATACTTAAATTGAAAAAACGAAGTAAAAACTCCTTCACTAATAGAATTATCAACAAATTTAACAATTATTTTGATAAAAAAATTTTAAACTCTAAACTTATCTCTAGGTATAAAATCTTTTAATTTCAGATGGTATAGAATGGTTTCGAGTCTTCTTACAACTAGACTAGTAGTCTCAGTAAGAAATGTTTCATTCACATAATCACATATCATAAAGAACATTAGAATAATTCAGAGAATATTCTGTTTCCCTATATGAACTGAACTTTTTCATTCATTTTTAAAACGCTTTCAAATTTTTTATCTTCGAAGGTTTCATACATTTATTTTTATTGCAGGCAAACAAATATACTTTTTATTTTTCTTTAAAAAATCAAAGCAGTAGCTTGAATTTCTAAATGGAGTAAATATATTTTTATCTAACTTATTTTAAAGTATGATTTTATTTAACTCGAAAGCGAAGTATTAATTTTTTAAAGACACTGCAAACAGAGAATGTTTCTTTAAGCATCACTCTTTTCATTTCTTCAAGTATATTTTTATTAAAAAATTCTTATAATAGTTTGAGGGAAAATTTTAAAAGAAGTGGAAAAACGAAAATATATGTATGAGCATGTTTTATGTGGATTATTTTTTTTTTTTTTTGCTAGATATCAATTATGATGGTTTAGGTGTGTCATACATAAATTGTATTTTTTTAGAAGTGACAAAATCGGAAATATAATCTATTATTTTTATTCAAATATATTGATAACTATTTACTTGATGATTAATTATGACCAATATTTAATAGCTATCACATCTAATATTGTTAAATATTACAATTTCCTGTTCTAGACTAATCTTCAATTAAAAAATGATACTTAATGTAGATAAATTATCTTAATTAAAAATAAAAAAACATTTTATTTATACATGTTTTTAAAATTTGGAATAAAAATATTAATCAAATTTTTTAAATAATTCGTAAATTTGCATTATTTAATGAGAGGATGGACTAACTGTGAAAGATAATCTAAAAAATATTCTTTACTTCAGTTTGGAATGAGGTATTGGTAGTACCACAATAAATAAATAGTTTGATAAAGGGTGCTTTAAGATTCTTTCCGCTTGGATTTATTTTTTCATGATTTTTTTTTAAGTAGAAATAAGATAAGAGATTTACACTAAAAATAGCACTTACATAATAAACTTCAAAACATCCAAAATAAGTGAAATATTAACAACAATAATAATATTAATAGTAATAATAAACAATAATAATATTATTAATAATGTTAATACTAATAATCTTAATAACAATAATATTAATAGCAATAATGATAATATTAATATTAATTATAATAATAACAATAACAACAACAACAACAATAATAATAATAATAATAATAATAATACAAATAATGTATATTTAAAGTGTTGTTCGTAATTTATTAAATACAATGACAGATAACCGTACACTGCTTGGAAATGGAATTTCGCTGACCACAGTGCTACACTGTGCTACTGGTAGAACAATGTATACAACGTTACAATCTACCTAAAGAATAAAAATA
>CM063500.1:22555943-22558443 GCA_032207245.1 Pardosa pseudoannulata | reverse complement strand
CGTTAGTTCAAGCATGTAATGGCTTTCCCCACAACGTGTACGGTAATAACCGACTCTTAATAAAGATAATTCATCTTTAAGATTTACATTCATGTTAAAAAAATGAAATATGACGCTTAAGGTTTTGAAATAATGCATATACTTCATTGCTGTCAGACATTTTTGGCGTGAGACAATGTTTTTATATTATTTTAATAACTTCCTTCGATAATTTTTTTCTTTTGTTCTATTACGTTTTAATTAAGAATAATTATTAGCCATGAAGCTCTTCTCATTAATAGTATGTGAAACTGTTATCAATCATTTATAGCTTCTTAATTAAAGTTAGATTGTAATTTCAAAACTAATTTACTTTGTCTTTAAATGATCTGTTTCAGGGGACCCAGAGCTGTTACACATATGGATACCGTTGTTTTCTTATTAACATTTGATTTTAAATAATTTTTCTTTATTTTACATTAAATTGTCTAAAAAATGTCATATCTATTATGTAATTCTATTAAATTAATTTTCTATATATTGTGTTTTCAATAACTTTTAAACGTGCTGTCTTCGTTCATTCAAATCACCTGTACCATCTGTGGTGAAGCGATTTAGATCATTCTAATTAATATATTAATTAGAATGATCTAATTAATAATTATCCTTAATCTCTGAATAACTAATATATAATAATCATGAATTTAAGAGATGATTATTATATAATATATAAAAATATCTCTTAGAATTAATATAAATAAAATGGGAAGTGAAATGCTTCTGAACGAAATCTGTCCTCATAAACCCTTTTGTAAAGGAGAAATGACCTATAAAATTTAATTGAATTTATTCGTCGTGTACAAGATTCTCGGGGGTGTTCTGATCCAAAACCTAGATTAGAATCATATCTCTATCCATGACACTAAATAAGAATGTACCATTGTGGAATTATTTATGAGTCCCTAAGGAACAGTGCCCAATTTGAAGAGGTTTTCCCAATATTTGGGGTTCAAAAGCGAGGAAAGGATGACTAATGAATATGTACAGCTCTGCTGATTGGAGCAAAAGTGGGAGGAATGGCAGGAGATGAAAACAATATTAAAAAAAGAGAGAGTTCGAGAGCTGAGTTAAATAGAGAGTTGGAGTTCGAAAGCTGGAGAGCAGAGTTCGGGAACCAAGCAGCAGCCAACAAAACCCACCAATTATTTAGAATGTTGCAGACCAGTGGTGGGACTGAAGTCAGCATTGTCATCTCACCAATCAAGGGTACACTCAAAGAGGTTTACAACCTTTCACCAACTCCAAGTCTGAAGAGCTCCCAAGCAACGTACAGCCCATACACAGCACTGCAGATGGCCATCCCTTTGCAGATCCACAAAGGTACTTGTTCAAAAAATTGGAATTTGGAATTAGGTCCCCTCTCTTCTTCTTTAAGTAAAATGTTTAGTATCAGATTGATGCTGAATTTTGGATATGATGGCACATAATAGAAAATTTGGAAAGGTAATTTATTTTTAAAATTTGAATTAACTTTCTGTACATAGTGTTATGATGAGGCCGACAGAGCGTCTAGGCCAGCCGCACGTATAGTTTAGTACACGTAAGAAAATACAAAATTGGAAAAAAAACTAATTTTGTTTATTTGAATTTAAATGAAGATGTAAATAGGATATAAAATGATTCTTAGGCTATGATGCCAAAGGGACCACACTCTGTCGGAGATATGATCGTCTTCAAACACGGCGTCTTGATGAAAAAAAGAAATGGTACTCGAACTTCCGCAGAAGATTCTAAGCTCCACACTCCTCCCTTACTCTCTCTCCGAGATCTCCCTAAAAAAAATCTTTGCGCAGTGTTGCCTTGGCCGAAGCAGGCTACTCCGCGGTTAGCAACCCCTCTTGACCAATTGGGTCGAATTAGGGTCACTCACTTCCCTTTCGCCTCTAGGTCAGTTTCGCACTGGCGTTGTTGAACTGTAACACTTTATTACATAACCATATAAATAATATAGCAATAAATTTTCTTATTTAAAAAAACTATCAAATGTGTTTATTTATTAAGTATTTACTAAGTGTGTAACATTTGTTTTAGATACCTTTAATTAGCTTATTAGTTTTAAAAATAAGTCTGCAGTCTCTCAGAACCCGTGGTTGAATTTAAAACTTAAATAATCTACACAACTCAATACAAATAAAATTTAGTCTTACACTAATCAAATATTAATCATTATATTTAATCACAAGTAAATACCTAAATGTAATCAGAGCTACACGATACCATTGATTCTATTTTTTATGTATTTAATAATTTAAATATATTTATACTTTTCCTATTGTTAAAAATTAAATCTAATTCTCTATTTATTATATTCATTTATAACTCCAAGTATTCTCCGCAAATATTTTGTTTAAAAGACTTCTGTAGGATTTCATGTAATACTTACAATTCATATATATTATTTCTGTCTTATTGCACAAAGTATATCAAAGTGTTCAAATAAAATTTTCGTATGGGTATTAAG
>CM063500.1:22495943-22550943 GCA_032207245.1 Pardosa pseudoannulata | reverse complement strand
ATGGAAAATGTTACTTTTAAATAAATATTTTCAAATGGTGAGAAGAAAGAAATAAAACACAATCTGTTTTTCATATTAGGGTATACGACAACTCATGTTAGTTTAAATCACTGAGTTCTTGCATAATTTATTAATTATAGCATTTCACAAGATATTTCAGATTAAATACAAGACAACTTTGTATAATTTATTAACTTTATGATAAATTAATTGAAAGAAGCATTAAAAATATTTTATAAAATATTTCTTTCTTAGACAGTATGAGAGTCCTTAATGACTGCTATTTTTATGAATTTATTGTAGAATTTAATATACTAGCCTTTATTTGAATACTTGAAATTTACTTAATCTGGAATGAATTGCGTTTGTGCATTTAATTATGTTTCTCTGTTTTACCCGAGCTGAACTCGGGCAGGTGAAATGTACCATCCTGGATATTCCCGAGTGTAGCTCGGGTACTGTGAAATTTTACACTGTGCAATCAGCCTATCCCGAATTAATTTACATGTGCTTCTTATGGTTTTGATTGATTTGTTTACTTTTCTGGCTACTATATTATTTTCTTCTCAAAGAGAGACAATAGAGCTAGGAAGGTAAGGAGAGAAACAAGGTTCTTCTGTCCAGATTGCGATGTTGGACTCTGTGCACAACCGTGTTTCCCATTGTATCATACATTATCAAACTTTGATTAATAAGTTCATAATTATTTATTTAAATGCATAAAATATAAATAAAAGCTAGGTATTCTAAGCTTTATATTTATAGTTAGTGTGAATTGTCTCTAAACTCTAATAGACTTCTGACGTACAGAAATCCATCTATACAGGTAAATTACTCATTTACTTAAATTGATTATTTTACACTAATTTTTAGGAAATATTGTATGCGAATGATTTTATTACGTTTAAAAAGATATGTATGTATGAAAATAAGCATAAAAAACATTTTTGACCCACAATCCTGAAATAAAATGAAACTGGAAGGGGTTAAAACAGATCTTGCATATAGCTCTATTGAAATAAAGTACTACATTGTGCAAAAATACTTCCAGGTACTTTCCAAATAATTCCAGAGATAAAGAACTTTAAAACACTAAAAAAGCAGTCATTGCTACTAAAAAGGATTTTGGGAATTTTTGAAAAGGAATAAATGAAGTACTTAGATATGCTGTTCAAAAAATATATATTTTAATGAATAAGCTTCCGTTACTTTTGTAATAAATAATTAGTCATTTAATTGAATCATAAAACTTCATATTTTACAAACGATAACTCAATTACTCAGTTGCAATATCAAATATTTTTTGTCAATATGCAAAACTACTTTGTGTGTATAGAAAATTATATAAATTTTGTAACAAGATATATTTTCTTTACCTAATACAAATTAGTAATTAAATATATATACATAACTTTACATTCGTCAATTACTTTTCATATTACATAAAGAAATTCCTCAATCAACTGAAAAGTTTCTGAAATGATTATAATTTATAATCAACTCTTTAAAAAATTGGTTTCCTGGAAGTTAATTTAGAGGATCAAAGATTTTTTTTTATTAAGTTTCACTAGTGAATTGATTTTAAGTGGTCTTATGATTGCTAAAATCTGAAATAAGTGAATTATTTTCGAAGAACTCTATATCTAATAAACAATTTTACGATAATTTAACTTAATATGAGACCAAACATTGCAGTTATATAGACATACAATTTTTCATTCTTTATTGATATTATTTTATTTAGATATTTAAAGAGTTCTTTTAGTTTGTGCTCGTGATGAGAAAGTTTATGTCTATCATTAATTCAAGTATTTTATGATGTATCTATTGAGTTGAAACTTTAGTGCGCTATTTATTTTTGGCACAATGCTTTCAAAACAGAAGTGTTAATTATATTCAATGGACCAAACAATAGATGACAGCAGAAAACAGAAGTGGAAATCAGTCTTATCATTGTTATAATGGTAAGGCAAATATATTATAAATCTATATAATATTTGCTCTTCCCACATGTGTATTTTTTGACATCATATAGGTGGGAAGTAACCTTCCCACGGCTTTTGAAAGGATTAGAATTACAATATATATCTTGGTATGTGGAAAACACGATGTGAGATAATTCCTTTTTATATTTCAAATTATTCTTTTTACTTTGTTGCATATGTTACTCATAATTTTAATCTTTGTATATCTTAAATGTAAAGAGAAATTTTAGTTGAAGGACTTTTAAACTGAAATGTCATTAACCTACTAAGCGGTTCGCACCTACAATTCCGCCAAACCGATGATGTCTTCAAAGCGGTTCTCAAGTATAATTTTCGACCTCCAAAAACGTTCCGAAAATGAATGTAATGTACATTTCTGCCAGTGTTTGAGGTAGGAGGGTCAGGTGGATTGTTTAGAAACTGCATCCCTCTTTGACTGACAATTATTGAGGGATGCAACCCTACTCCCTGAAGCACAAAAACGCTGATAGCTTGTCATGGCTTTGTAAATCTCTGTTTCGAAGTATTTCGTTTGCGGTAAGAGATGTATCTCTAATTGCACCACTTAAATATCTTGGATAACTTTCGTATAAAATTATAAAGAATTTTCTTAAAGAATTTTTTTATTTGTACTTTTAGAAACCATCATTTCTTATGGGATGATCTAAGAGACTTAACGAGCTTTATCTGTATTAAAAAGTAACAATCTATAATATTTATTTATATATTTATTTATAACCGGAAGTAAAGGGACAGTAACGAGGGTGGGTTTCCCATATTCCATTCTAGTCGACAAAGGGTGAAATAAAAAATCATAGAACGCTTTGGCCATTGACATAATAAACCTCTAGCGTAATTTTTGAAGATTTTTTTTAATAGGTGTGTTCCAATCGGAGGGTTAAATATATAGTTTTGAAGATGTAATATCCGTAATATATATATAATATATATATATATATATATATATATATATATATATATATATATATATATATATATATATATATATATATATATATATATATATATATATATATATATATATATATATATATATATATATATATATATATATATATATATATATATATATATATATATATATATATATATATATATATATATATATATATATATATATATATATATATATATATATATATATATATATATATATATATATATATAATATATATATATATATATATTTATATATATATATATATATATATATATATATATATATATATATATATATAATATATATATATATATATATTTATTATATATATATATATATATACATATACTCAAGAACCAAAATTTATTACGACCCCTACATTTTGCGTTGAACTTGCCTGGAGGACTTGGAAGGCACGTGATCAGGTGGAAGTTGTATTTAACTGCTGCTGGAGAGTCTGAAGAACCATTCTCTAACTTACTTCTTAGTGTCATGGGAAAGGCTGCGCATCTAAGCGATTTGGTAAGGATAGATTGTAACGGCTCGAAGGCTCGGAACAAGTATTTCCCAAACTTCACCACTGGTTGGTTGTTTGCGATCTACTGTTGTTAGTACTTATGCAAAGTGGATGAATGACAATGAAACCAGCAGTACATGGCATGGTGTTGGACATCCACACGCTATCAAAGTAAATGGTCTCCCATGGTGAAGCAAACCCGGAGCCAGTCAGTGTCTGAGCTGACAACCCAAAACAATGAAGGGGCAAGTAGAATAGTATTGGAGCACACTGTTCAGCGGACACTGTTGGATATAAGGATACGCAGCATACATCCCACTCGCGTGTCTTTGCTGACCAAGAGTCATCGCCAACTCCACCTACGCTGGGACCGGGAACATATAGTCTTTATTTAAATATTTAACAAACATATAAAAATATTATGGTTTCCCTCGCGAATAAGTATTTCAGCTATTTACTTAAGTAACTTTTACCTATTCTTACATATTTATATTATAATTTTAAATTCTAACTTAAATTATTACATGATGATATAAAAATATTCAAGTAAACAAAAGATGTTAGAGAATTTAAGAGAAAATTTTGTATTAAAAGAAGCTAGCTACATTTCTAGAAAAAAATACATAGAACTTAAAGAGCTACTTGCGCTTGTTAACAGAAATATTTTTTTTGTAGAAGACAAGATTAAAACTGTAATCCTTCAATAGAGTCTACAATAATTATATAAAAGTCACACCCTAAGAAAATTGTAGCGTTTATGGGAGAATTTGTTTCAAATTCAGGAATATCTTATAATAACAATATCTTCATAATCTCCCTTTATTCTATTTTTCACTTTAAAACAGTTTCTGAGCGCTCTAAACTTGTTTAGTTATTAATTCACGCTGGGATATAATGGATATAATATATTATGGTAGATTGTTCCGTAACAGTATTTTTAAATAAATTTCATTAGACTACCTTATAAAATATTTCAAGCTGTAGAAATTTCTGATGTGACAAGTGAGGCTTTATTTTTATATTTATTTTTATATTACATTAATTTATTATTAACATTTATTTTAACTAATTACAAATTCGTAATTTTTAAGATTTAATATTTATTGTGAAGAGCTATTTAAGAGAATACATAAACATGTGTTATATTTTCTATTTTCAAAACACTCACTTTATAACCCCTTAAAGCACGAGTTTATTTTAGAAAAAATTATAAAATATGACATATTTTCTTCACAGAAAAGGGATATATAGGTACAATGTAAGTTATTCTTTACAATTTCAGTTTTCGGGGTGACTAGGGAGCTTGGAAAGAGTAAAAAGTATATAAAAAAATTTTTATACAAAGTATAAACGATTTTTATTACTCGCTTAATTTTAATTTCTCCCGTGTCAGACACGGGAAAATGCGTTAAGGGGTTAAACAATTGTGAATCTATAAATATACATACTTACATGTAAAGCAATTTTGTCTACAATAACATAAAGGGTATTAAGGAAAACAGCTTCACCACTATATAAATATATTTCTACAGTAGGAAATCTAATTATATAAATATTTGTTTTCTTTTTTTTGTATAAATTGAATTTGCCGGTAGTATTAAAAAATAAAATATACATTTCCTTTAAATATATTGTACTCTTAAAACATATTTCAATCAATGTGAAATTTCATATGGTAATACAGGATGCATTTCATATTTTGATGACTTGTAATAAACGGATGAAATATTCTATAATATATTTTTCTATAAATATATCCATTTAAAATCCATTTTTTTATTTTATAGTTTACAATATTATATTATGTTACTATTATATTATTACTATTATAGTTTATTTATAGTTTAAATTAAAGTTCACTTTACTAAGCATAATCATGGGCAGTAAGAATAGAGGCATTTTTAAACTCATATCTCACTAAATAATATTGTAATTGAATAGCATCCTCAATGTGAAATGTTTGGAATATATGCGTAAAAACTAGGCATAAATAATATTCATTATTTATAGCATATTAGAATGAAAAGACAATTACTAAATTAACCTTTACTACCATGTCAGTGCATAACTCTTACTTAATATCTCATATAAAACTTAATCGGTGTTCCCTTTTAGTATTTTTTAACCTGGTATTTGATGAATTACAGAAACGATAATAACATTTAATATTTTAAAACGATCTAATAATTATACTTTAAGTGTGATTTGTTAGTATTTTACAGGAAGTATAAGATTTTCTTTATTGTATAGCAATCCTTATAAAGGGAAATCTTCTGTTAAAAAATTAGAAAAATTTTAAAGCATGTATATAATATATATATATATATATATATATATATATATATATATATATATATATATATATATATATATATATGTATATATATATATATACATATATATATTGTATATATATATATATATATATATATATATATATATATATATATATATATATATATATATATATATATATATATATATATATATATATATATATATATATATATATATAATAGGTTACTAAAGTAGATAAGAAGCTATATGAAATTTGGGAGAATTTCGTGGAAGTTATGTAAAAGTTATTCATTTAATTGAATGACTTGAGAAGAAAAACAAATGGATAAGTGTAAAAAATATACACAATGTTATTTGTACAGATTTGTGCATATTTTGAAATTCTGAGTACAGTTAAGTATTTTCAGTATTTAATTTTTAATAATTGCAAAAATAAGATTCAAAATCTAAATCTAGTATTTGTAGTAATTGAAAGAATTTTGTTAATTTTTTACAAATATATACTAAGTAATTGTTTGAAAATTATCAAAATATATAAATGTTTAAATAATGAAACTAACATTAACATTCTACGAAAAGATTTGCAAGATAGTTGAAGAAATAGGATTGTGATTTTTGTTTACTTACCGAGTTTAATATCTTTGTTATTTGATTGATAAATAAAGTAAATCTCATAAAATAGGAAATGTAAAATTTAAATAGAGTATAACCTATTAAAGAATCATATCTATATAGGTGACCTTTTATTTCATTAAATGTTTGAAAGGCTATAGGTACTTTTTACACAAAAATGTATTTTAAAGTCTCTTTCGTACTTCGGAAAGTAACTTTTAATATTGTAATAAACAAAAGTATTAATTTATCTGATTTTTCTAATATTTCTAATTTTTTTCTAATATTTATATTTTATTTTCCTTTTAAGGTGTAATTAAACAGATTATAAAGTGTTCTTTTTACTTGGTTGGTCAATGTTTTGTCAATTTCAGAAGTCATATTATTTCTCATGTGACATGATTAACATTGCCTCGAGTGGTTGGACATCTATGAGTAATTTCTCTTAAATTCAAACCAGGGAGCAATCAAATATTACTCATGCATGACCCTTAATGTCCAAAGGTATCCTTTAAGGACTTTCAAGACTTTTGGACTAACAACTTATATTATTTGCCATTAATGAGTACCATTGATCTGGACTCAATCCCACGATCCTCCAGTTACGAGATTGCTATCTTTACCTAAAGAGCTACCTTTATTCTCTTCACACTTTAAAATGTATATAAAACCACTCTTTTCGAATATTATATGTAGTATTTGGTAGCAAATCAGTAAAATGTACGAGGATTAGAACTTTAATAGTGGCGACTATTTATTTACCTCGAATACAAAAGGGATTCATGTCACCATCATTTACAGTCCTTCACTATAGTCGCCAGAATTGTGTGTAATCCATTTCCAGCGATGTCGAAGTCACAGAACACCTGTATCAGCTTCTGTTCTGTTGATAGTTCGAACGAACCTGTGTCTTGCCTCAAGAATCTCTAGAACAATTCTGAAATGAATGACACAAAGTGGTTCCTTCGTCCCAGAAATTAAGTAAGGCTTAGAATGCGAAAATCCTGTGTGTTGGACCAATTCATGAATCATTTGTCGTTGATCACTGTCCATTAATGCTGCAACAGCCTGGCTTTTGCTTCTCTGACACCAGGACGGCTTGGCCGATATATGTCTACCCCACTTTGGCATCCTTCATGAAATGAATCTGTATATCTTGCTACAGTTCCGTAAGAGAATTCAGATTTCAAACAGGCCTCTTGAAGCCCTAAATGACATTGTCGTACTGTACGACCTATAACACATTCATTTTTACACCAATTTCGCTGTTTTTGTTTGAAAACATCCTAACAATACTTTCTTTAGAACGCAAGATAATACAAGGATATGTTCTTCCAGTCACTGACCATGTGCGTGACGTAGCAAGGACGAGTCTTTTTGCTGAGTGGTAAGGTAGGTATGTAACTTATATGTGGTATGCTCAACAATCTTCCATTTTATTACGTAGAGTTTTTATAACAGTGTTCCCACTATTAAAGTTCCAACTCTTGAATAAAAGTTCTGTAAGGAATTACATATTAACACTCAATTCAGAATAAACTATTTTTTACTTACTATCCTTTAATAAGAAAATATATTTTATAAAATATCAAAATGTAAAAACAAAAAGATTTAATCTATTTAAGTACAAGTGTATAATTAATTTGTAAGGTTATCCAAACTTTTTTCATATTATTTAAAAGCATCTATACTAGCATTTTATACCAAAACTACATCTTGATAAAAATATTTTATGTGTTTGAGGAATAAATTTAATAGCATATTTTCCCAAAAAATTGTATGTACTCCATAAGTCCTTTCTTCTTATAATTCTTTACAAGTAAATTTCACTTAACTTTTAAACATGCAATAAAATGACGTTTATACTTAAACATATATATAAAACCACTTTTTTATAATCCACTTGAAATCTTACATTTTAAGTTAAACAAAATTAAGATCAAGCCTTCCTCCTCATGAAAATTACGCTGTAAAAGATTATGTTAAGAATTTTACTACTTCGCAAAACTTACCTAAATCTCATAGGCTATTTTAAGAATGTTTCTTAAGATAATTTCCAAAGAATACTGTTTTGCCTTAACCGCAGCAAAATTTAATACGGAGCTTAAATTAAATGTCCCAGGTAGCTGAAAGTTTTATCTTTGTTTATTGTACTTCAGAATTTCAATCAGAAAATTAAATCTGGGAAAGGGAAGGAAAATAATATACCTTTCAACTGTGTTCCTTCTTAACTAAAGGGAAATGTTTTCCTGCAATGCCGTTTCTTCAGGCTAAGAAAGAACCAAATGAAAAGGTTAACTTTGATACAGAAAGAAGTAGGTATATTGATGAAAGAAGCTTCACTTCAGGAAAGGGAAAATAATATTCTCATTTTCCTGTGTCTCTAGAGAAATTGGGAAGCATGGGGAAAATCATAAAATGCGGAAGCAGAAGTTTTATCATTTAGCTCTTTCAGAAGATGAATTCTTCAGGCTTAAAAATTTTTAGTTCCATTTCTGAATTTAACGAGAATTATTTAATATTTTCTTTGTAGATGTTGTTAAAATTTTTCCCTACTTATGTTTCTTAAACTTTAATTCCTTACGGCTATATTTGACTTTTGATATGAAAAAATTAATTCAGAAATTCTAAACATTGCTCACATATTTTATTTATGCCAGACTTTCTAGTTATCGACATTAAATGTACAACACTTAATACATACATACTTTTAACTTAATTTATTTTATTAGTTTATTTCTTTACTTCAATACATATTTATTTCTTTTATTTATATATTAATTCCTCCTTACAAATAGCATTTTTTCATTTATATTGCCATCATTTGATAGCATATCATATGTTTAATGTTCAATAAAGATACATACTTTTACATACATACTTTTAACTTAATTTATTATATTAGTTTATTTCTTTACTTCAATACATATTTATTTCTTTTATTTATATATTAATTCCTCCTTACCCATAGCATTTTTTTCATTTATATTGCCATCATTTGATAGCATATCATATGTTTAATGTTCAATAAAGATACATACTTTTACATACATACTTTTAACTTAATTTATTATATTAGTTTATTTCTTTACTTCAATACATATTTATTTCTTTTATTTATATATTAATTCCTCCTTACCCATAGCATTTTTTCATTTATATTGCCATCATTTGATAGCATATCATATGTTTAGTGTTCAATAAAGATACATACTTTTAACTTAATTTATTATATTAGTTTATTTCTTTACTTCAATACATATTTATTTCTTTTATTTATATATTAATTCCTCCTTACCCATAGCATTTTTTCATTTATATTACCATCATTTGATAGCATATCATATGTATAATGTTAAATAAAGATTTTAATAATTTTATTTTTTTTACACAGTTTTGAAATAACGATTATAAATTTTGCTCTTTTAAAACAAATTTTACATTTATAATCGATAAATATTGATAACAAAAGTTATTAAGCTCTTTTTCCATATTAGGCAGATAGATATATAACATTAAAGATAGTCTTCAGAATGAAATGCATATCAATCATATAAATATTTGTGTAACCAGCGAGGAATGACACTTGGCTCCTGACGCCCTAGCGTTATAAAAACATTCTGAACAAAATCACGCATTAGAAAAAATTGCTCCGAGATTTCTAGTAACTATCTGATAGGACTTCTAGATCCCAATAATTTGCATTTTCAAAATTTTTACTGAATATTTTACACAGAAAGAAATATTTTTACACTTTGTCTGCCACGTCAATTTTCAGAAATCCGGCCTAAAATGACAATTTGATTTAATCACATTCTATTAAAAATTTTAATTCTAGTGCATAGTTATCATGAAAAAACATAATTATTTTTATAATAAAGCGGTCTAACGAATTATCTCGTAGTTGGCTTCTGTAACAGAAATCTCTTCGCGGAAGCCAACTATGAGTTAATTTGCCCAGATATACACAGACAGATCTCTTCTCTAAAGATGAATCATACACTAGAGATAAAAAAAATTATGGCCACCCCTACATTTCTCAACTAACACGCCTGGATGACGTGGAAGGCACGTGATCAGGTGAAAGAGAGAGAGTCTGAGGAATCATTCTTTCCCTTACATCTGTGTGAAATGGAAATGGCTGCGGATCTAAGCGATTTCGATAGAGGGCAGATTGTAATGGCTCGAAGGCTCGGAACAAGTATTTCCGAAATTGCACGATCCGTGGGTTGTTCGTGATCTACAGTTGTTAGTACTTATGAAAAGTGGATGAATGACGGTGAAAGCAGCAGAAGATGACATGGTGTTGGACGTCCACACGCTATCAAAGAAAAAAGTCTCGGGAGACTGTCTCGTATAGTGAGGCAAAACCGGAGCCAGTCAGTGGCTCAGCTGACAACCCAATACAATGCAGAGTCATGTATAATAGTTTCGTAGCACGCACACTATTTAGCGGACACTGTTGGATATGGGGCTACGCAGGAAACGTTCCAATCGTGTGCCTTTGCTGACCAAGCTCATCGCCAGCTGCGCCAGCGGCACTAAAACATCTCGACTGGTCCATCGGTCAGTGGGAGAGAGTTGCAGGGTCAGATGAATCACGGTTTGTCATTCATCAAACCGATGGCCGTGTCAGGATACGTCGTCTTCCAGGTGAACATTTGCTTCCTCAATGTACAGTAGGTCATACACAGGGCATTAGTGGCGGTATTATGCTTTGGGAGAAGTCCTCTTGGGCTTCTCCGGGTCCCGTGGTTGTGGTAGAGCTGACCATGAATGCTACAGGGTGTCTGATTATCATTGCGGACCTGTTGCACCCTTACATGTCCTCTGTTCTTCCAGCTGGAAATGGAATGTTCCATCAGGACAACGCAACGTAAAATTGTGTTGGTTTAGTTTCAGGAACATAATGATGAATTCCAGTTAATGTCCTGGCCGCCTAATATACCGGATCTCAATCAGATAGAATACATTTGGGATGTCATGGGACGGCAGCTCAGAGTTAAAAGACCACCAATTCGCAACATCTCGGATTTGCGTAACAGTTCTTTAAACATCTTGTACAACTTGTCTTCGGCCATCTACCAAGGACTTGTGACATCCATGCTAAAGCAGGTTGAAGCTGTGTTAGGAACCAAAGGTGGTTCAACTTGTTATTGACAGGTGGTCATAATGTTTTGGCGCTTGAGTGTAGATATGAGTCTATATTCTTTAGCAGTATGAGAAATTCTAATCGAGTGCATCACATTTACGTCTTTCTTGAGTGTTTTAATGATGCACCCATCCTCCTGCTTCCCGAGTATATCTCTGCCTTTAAGTCTATATTCACCAACTCATATTTAAAGAATATTTAGGTGAGATTATTAGATGAAATAAATTATTTATTCCTGTTCCATTACACTGTCCTCATTGTATACCTGAATTTAAAAATAATGTTTACGAATAGTTGGAAGTTAATGTTTGATAATGAAGTATTAAGCATTATTTTTGCCAAGCACATAACACGGGTTACATTTACAAGGAACTCAATTTTATGAATACGTATAAAATGATACATACATTGCCACACATATTAAATAATATTGGAGAAAACAGTTAAATAACTTGCTTCAGAAGAGAAATTTATATTATAATCATCAAAAGGTGTTTAAGAAGTTTAATACAAATTTTGACTTTTTTATTTAAAAAGGTTTTTGGAATTGATTTATATACTTATGTATTATTACAGTTAAATCTGTCTATCTTGAAACTGTTAATATTCTTTTCGTTTGTCGAAAAAACAAATTATTTTTTCTTTTCCTTGCTTTTTGTTAAGTTTAATTTAGGAACAATGTATAAAATTACAGTAATGAAAGTCATATTTTAAGCTGAATTTCACAGTCACGAAGCCAATATATATATCTCTCTCTTAGTTTATATATACATATATATATATATATATATATATATATATATATATATATATATATATATATTATATATATATATATATATATATATATATATATATATATATATATATATATATATATATATATATATATATATATATATATATATATATATATATATATATATATATATATATATATATATATATATATATATATATATATATATATATATATATATATATATATATATATATATATATATATATATATATATATATATATATATATATATATATATATATATATATATATACATATATATATATATATATATATATATATATATATATATATATATATATATATATATATATATATATATATATATATATATATATATATATATATATATATATATATATATATATATATATATATATATATATATATATATATATATATATATATATATATATATATATATATATATATATATATATATATATATATATATATATATATATATATATATATATATATATATATATATATACACACATATATATATATATATATATATATATATATATATAATATATATATATATATATATATATATATATATATATATATATTTATATGTGTGTGTGTGTGTGTGTGTGTGTGTGTGTGTTTGTCTTATATACATAATCAAACGGTTTGACTAAATGAATTCAATATGATTCTGAACTCTATTCACCATATCTTGTGACTGTACAGAAATATGAAGATGAACGAATTATTGAGACTGTACCAGATAATTTTCAGTCAAAAAAAGAAACCATAATTTTATCTGCATCATAATGGATTTTACAATTCAGGAGAATGAATAATTTTACTAATCCTGTGATATGACTGGCTATATGCCATTCATTTAATAAGTACTCATAACATTGAGCTCGCTATAGCTGTAACCCGAGTTATATGGTTGGCAAAAATAATGCTTATCATTTAGTTCTTTAAAATTAACTTTTAATTATTCGTAAACATAATTGTGTGTGTGATACTGTTAATAAAGAAACAATAAAAGTTTTGTATTATTTCTGGAATTAAGCTAATTACTTGATATTAAATAAAATAATGTCTATATTATTTGAATTTTATCATTCATAAATAATAATGTACATTCTAATCATATAGTTTTGACAAAACAATGAAAAGAAATCTATCGTTATTTCAAAAACAAAACTATTCAAAACTGTACACATATGCATTGAATTAAAATTGTAACCATTTTAAAACCTAAATATTAAATATTTATCATACCAGTTGATGTAAACTTTCATAATTAAATAGTCTCATTTCATTACCCTAGCTAATAGCTATTAGCGAACCTTCGTTCTGTTGTGCGGAGTTCGATAATAATCAGGAAATTCAAATGAAAATAGTGCTTAAATATGCTATAATCTTATAGTCAAATATTTCCATCATCCCCCTTTAACTATGCAGCGATTTTTCCGCAGAACTTCTCTAATGAACTTCGTAATTTCGAGTAATTACTGAAGCAGATGTGCCTATTGATCGCATTCGGCAGATATTCCTAGGTTTCATTTTGTTTCATTACGGCCAAATATTTGCGTGATCAAGAGAGTAAAGTAATTACTCGTCTACCTACATAATCTGATTATCATTGTTGAAATCTATGAAGATGGCGCTCACACATCTTTCTCTTGCACCGAAATCTGCTTTGTTCATCATATTAGCGATAATACTCTATATTTTAAGCGACGATATGCTGGTGTATTGAACACACATCTTGCCACTTAGGAAATACTTAGGAATTAACTCTAAGAGTATCTTACCGATGTTATAAGACAACAGTTAATACTTATTAACTTTGTGTGATGTATAAATATAAAAATGAGGTCTCATTTTACTTTAACGTAGTTTAAAATGTATGTGCTTTTATAATAAATATCGAATGATTTATATATAAAAAGAAATATATTTTTAAATATAGCAAATATTTCTTCACACTAAAGGCTTAAATGGGAATGTTATACATTTCTATGTATATTATAAATAGATAAATGTGTAAAAGTGTAATACGTGCATACCTATATATTAACTATCGATCACTAGAATGCTTTCTAAATTCACAATACATGATTTCCATTAGAAAAAATATTAATTAGGATATTAAATATGTTTTGTAAAAAGATTTATAACGTATATAAATTAAATGTTAGATACTACTGACTGTTATTTGGATTTTAACAATATCAATGTAATCCATGAATGAAATGCAACTAATTTCTTTTAGCAAAATTCTGTTAATTCAGATTTGATATATTATCAAAATATATCAAATGATATATATCAAAATAAAATATTCAAATTTGATATATTTTATGTCATTTTTATGTCTATTATGTCTTATAATTGTATGTATTTAAATAATGTTTTCCTGATAAGAATAATGTAACCTTTCTGTGAATGTTTTCATTATCTTGGTGTTAAAAAACTGACAAATTTCAAGCATGTGAAACTTTACTCGTTCAGAATATTTAATTTACTGTATACAAAGGCTACGATTAGTTCAATCTGAGAACTTTGTGCAGGTAAATTTATACATTAAGGAAAAATGAACTTATTTTTTCAGGTGTTATTGAAATGTATATACATAAAATATTGTACTTGTATATAATGTAGTTAACCATCCAGTTGGATGGCTAATGTATAGACTAGTATCATTTAATTGTATCATTACTGGTATTTTGACTATTTTTTAGATGTTTGTATGGGTGAACAAAGGGGGGGGGGTTGTTGTCAAATGAAACACCTTGGTTTGTTCACTCATACACAAAATACTAGTCAAAAGTACGTTCTTAATCTAACCTTTGGCCAGGCTGACTTCTCAACTCCATAAAATAGTCAGCTTCTAATTGGTTAAGGGAAATTTATCACAACGAATTTAATAATACACGTTCTTACTTAAGCGGCTCTTTTTAACTTGTTTGTTGCTTGAGATGTCGATCTGCGTAATGAGGAATGCAAAACAACTTCGCTTTATGAGGTTCTGCTCGTGCCTGGTCCCGGGTTAGACTAAGTTTTAGTAAGGTTAAATGTATTCATTTTTGTAATCGTTTTCAATGTTTTTCTTATACTAGTAGTAATATTGTTTAACAGTTTAAGTTACCAGTTTAAAGGATTCTATAGTATGTTTATTTGCCTTAAAACTTTTCTTTGTATGTTTTAAGTATATTAAACGTTAGTTTTATTTTTAAAAGTTTGTTTATATTCATTTACATTTAAAACACATTGCTGATACTCTGCAACGATAACTTTTAAATTTCATTTTTTTTTACAATTTAAGACTGTTTAAGAAGTCTGTTTAATTTTTAGTTTGACTAAATTAGATTGACTATCATGCTACACTAATATAAGTTAAAAATATTAGATTGTTAAAATCCTGATTAAGATTTTCTCTGTAAAAAAATAGCACCACTGTATTATAAAACCTAAAGAGCTTTTGACGGTTAACATTTTAAAGATTTTTTTTTCTAAAGAAAAACATTTGCCAGTTTTTTTGCTATCACATTATTATTAATGATTTACCACAGGGTGCAAATGATCGGTACGCTAGATCGAACAAAATTTTCTTAGTTATAGTTCAGAAAAAAATCACTGCATTCTCTTTATAAAAAACATTTCGGTTTCAGTCCTTGAAGATGAAAAAAAAACTGTGCAGGTTTTTTTCACTTGCCCCAAAAGATTTATTTTTGAAATATACCTGAATTTATCCTGAATCACATGATAAGTATAACCTCGGGGAATACATATTGGATTTTTCAGCGGAAAAATACAGGGCCAGATGGCTGTGCTATAAAAAAAGAAAGTAAAATATGATATAAGGAATGGAGGAAAAAAGACAATGAAATGATAATTTTTTGCTATTCACAGTTTTTTTAACTTATTCTGTTGGAAGAATACTGTTTTTATAAATTTAATTTATATCGCTTCCAGTGGTTGTAATTTAGTTTCAATGCAATACAGTTTTTCACAAAAAAATATTTCTTCGAAAAATATTTTTAATTTTAATAAAAAGTTATGATTTTATATTTTAGAAAACCTTTATTTGATGTGCAGTTGGAAAATGAGATTATAAATTGATGTTATTTATAGTTATCTTTCTTTGGTAGGAGATGGCAGTAACGAGTATTTTTGTTTAATATTTAATAGTTACAGCAATACTTTTAAAGGATTTATATTTTTAAATTGTGAAATTCTATAGTTTAAAAGGTCGCAAAAATGTTCAGCAGTTTACTTTATTTATGCATATTTACTTATGTTATATGCATTTTATTAATACATACCAAATAAATAAGTAATTCAAGGAAATATATTTTCTATAAATTTAAATTAATATTATTTAAAATCTAAATTTAAATTAATTAATAACTTAGCATTTATAATCTTTTTTCTAGAGCGAATCCCTATATAGTGTAGTCAAATGTTTTTTCTATACACATTATATTGTTGTCTATCACTTAGAGCATAAATTTGAAAATTAAATGTCTGATTTTGCAAAATAAATTAAAATATTAACATATGAAAACAAGTGAAAGACTTTATTACAGTTGCCTTTTAATTATTACTATTGTTTATTTTTGATGGTGCTTCAAAATACATACTCAGTTCTATTATTGAATTATAATAATCATACAAACTATTTTCCTTTTATAAACATTTAACTAATTTATATTGTTTTAGCGTTAACATATTAAATACATAAAATCGTGAAAAAAGAACATTGAGTAAAACGAAATGAATACTTTCAAACCTGCAAATACATTCTGAATATTTATTCTCTAAATACAATTTTTCATCGATATATTGCATTTATATATATGAAGCCAAATAAACTTTTATTTAAATACAAAATGTATTTGCAAACTATCATTTATTATCTGTTTTTGTGTATGTATCTTATAAAATACGAGATTTTTCTCTATCAATCATTGTTTGTAAAATTAACATATTGAAACTAATTTTTACCAAATTGTTTCAAATTTTTGCAAATAATGCTAAACTTGTTAAAGAACATTTTAAGATGAAAGTTGAAAAGTTGAAAAAATTCCATTAATTGTTGTTAATTGTGAGGCAGAAAATCTATTTTACTCTTTCTGATATGGACTTTTCTAGATCTCATTACAAAAAAAAATTTGCTCTCTTGAACTCATAAATGTAATTCATTTTTATTGAACTGTTTTTGCGCAAAAGCTAATATATCCTCTTAAATGGAAAAACAATCCTCCATGATAATAAAAAAGCAGGGTTTGTTTTTTTTTAAAAAAATATCTATAAATATTTTTTAATTTTCTAAACAATGTGTCGTTCAAACATTGGTCTCGTTCAAAATTTTACTCCGTTTTACTCAATTTTTCCATTCGAATAACGTAAAAATATATCATACAGGAAATAAATGTCTTTCTATGTATTTAAAAAAGTAAATTTTATTGTAATAAAACTATCATTCAATGCAGATGCTGTTATTATAATTTTAAACGTCTGTATTGTTTTCAGAATATAAAAATAATTCCTTATTATTTAAAGAATTCTACTGTGATGAAGCGTTATGACCTTGTTTAATAAAAGGAATATATTGCATTATATTTAATTGTTTATTTTTTTAGATTCGCTTTTAATTTTAATTGAAATAAATTAAACTTCATAATAAGTGAAACTATAAAATCGAGATAAAAAATAAAATTCCTTAAAACGGTATGGTGCATAAATAAAAATCAACAGTATTGTTACGAATTGGATCAACTAGACCGAACTGCACAGGTGATTAAGGAAATCACACAGACAACCAGTACACTAAAATTCCTTTTTTATTTAACACTCTTGGATATATGGGCATATACGTAGGATATATAGAAAGATCCACCGGAAGGAGATGTCGATAAAAGGTGTAGACTGTTTTCACTGCTTCTCGAACGAGATGAAGTTGATCGCTGTTCAGCTAACTTGGCCGCAAAAAGAGAAATCTTCTCTCCTTAGACTCTAATATTCTATAATCAGGTTTTGACTCATATCCCTAGTCCGAAAAAAGAAAATAGAGTCGTGTAGACTGCCTGCTTTTCGATGAGGTGAAGTTAATCCTCTAAGCGGTTTGCACGTACAATTCCGCCAAACCGATGATGTCTTCAAAGCCGTTGTCACGTACAATTTTCGACCTTTAAAAACATTCCGAAAATGGAAAAATGGATGTAATATACATTTCTGCCAGTGCTTTTCCCCATGCAATTTTGCGGTAAGAGGGTCAGGTCGATTGTTTGGGAACTGCGCCCCTGTTTGACTAAGATTTATTGAGGGATGCACCCCTACACCCTGAGGCACAAAGACACTGATAGATTTTCTTGGCTTTGTAAATCGCTATTTCGAAGTATTTCGTTTGAGGTAACAGATGTATCTGTAATTCCACCACTTAAATATCTTGGATGACTTTCGTAAAAAATATGTCTCTCAAAGAATATTTTTATTTGTACTTTTCGAATCAATTATTTCTTTTGGGATGGTCTTCGAGACTTTAAGTAAAAATTAAATTTTATTAAAAATTAACAATTTATAATATCTATATATATATATATATATATATATATATATATATATATATATATATATATATATATATATATATATATATATATATATATATAACCGGAAGTAAAAGGACAATAACGAGGGTGGGTTTTCCGTATTCCATTCTAATCGTCTAAAGGTGAAGTAAAAAATCATAGAACACTTTAACACTAACACAGGTAACTAACACAGTAAACCTTTATCGTATATTTTGGAGACATTTTTCCTCGATGTGTTGTTCCACTTAGAGGGTTAATCGCTGTTCAGCCAACTTGGCTGCAAAAGGAAGAGAAACCTTCTCTTCTTAGACTCTAATAGTTTATAATCAGGAATTAACCCACAGCCCAAGTCCGGAAAAAGAAAAAAAAATGATCCATATCTCAACAAGGGTTTCCTCTCTCTAGACGGGTCTACAGTTAGCTCTGCAAGTCGCGCCCGTTTCCAAAACAAAACCTAGAAGCAACGAGACCGGGTTCGTTTCTTTTTTTAAAGTTCCCCTAAGTGACGAACATGACCTCACACATTTTCCTCGGCCCTCATAGGCTGGGGGAAATTAAAAAGGCTATCGATATGCCTCGTTATTAATTTTTATCTGCCAGCCATCAGGAGCCTGGTCGCTATTATGTTATAGTGTCACAATCCTAGACTTTTCACCTCCACTCCATTGTTATCAAAGTCTTACCTGCCAGAGAATAAAAGCAGGGCATCAGCTGATTTAATCACCGGTAAAAAGTCGGCCATTGTACTTCGAGGCATGGGTCAGAGTTCCACAGTATTTTCAAAATATCTGCTAGAGAATGACTTTTTAAAAAATATATACTTACTCTATAAAAAAGACTAAATTTTTCTTAAATTATGAAAAGCATGTAAAAAATCTAAATTTAAAATATAAATATATAAACAACTCAAACTTTCATTGAAATTGAGTAAATTAAATGTTTAGACTGTTGAAAACGCTTATATGAATTGTTCAAAAACTCATTTAAAATATAATGTATTACTTATAATTTACTAATAAATCCAAAATAATGTATAAATTGTATAAGGCAGTGTTTCTCAACCTTTTAGTATTCACGGCCCAATTTTCAATCATAATTTTCATCGCGCCCCCCTCCCCACCGCGTACAATAAAATGTATACAATAATAATGTATTTTGAGCATTATGGTGCTAAACCTGCACTACAACCTTAATTTTTACGGAAATTTATTGACATTTTGCAACACTGATACTCAGCATTGAAAAAACAATAATCCTATGCCTTTTTATTGCTCTTGCGTCCCGCCATGTCGGGCATTCTCACGGTTTCGCGAGAAGTTTCGATTTGTCTGGAATTTGTCTGGTCAGCTTAAAAGTTAATTTAGGAGCGTGCGCAGATGTGAACAAATGTTTTCTCATAGGGAGAAGGAGAAAGTTCTATGACGCCAATTTCAATTCCAGACAATCTCATTCGAGTCGATCCTTCTTATCGCTATTGAATCTATTCTTAATGTGTATGTTATATATATTTTCGTGTAATTGCAATTCACGGTATTAAATATTCACGGCAGCAGACTTATGCAGAATCATGGATAAATTTTTAAGCGGGCGTAAGCGAGCATTAGACGATAGACAAGCATCAACAAGTACACAGACGAGCGTGGTTCCGAAAATAAAATCAAGAAAATATTCTCAAGAATACTTAAATTTTGGGTTCACTAGTACTGAAGTAAATGAAGAAGAAAGGCCCCTGTGTATTATTTGCTCAAAAATGTTGGCGGCAGACAGCATGAAACCTAATAAACTTAAACGACATTTGGAAACGCTTCATAGTGAGTACGTAAACAAACCCAGAGAATTCTTCGAATTAAAATTAAAATCATATGAAAAGCAAAAATCATTGTTTAAAAAAACTTTGTCTGTGAATGAAAAAGCTTTAATTGCCTCTTACAAACTTTCATATAAAATAGCCAGATGTAAAAAGCCTCCCACCATTGGTGAAGAGCTTATTTTGCCAGCCGCAATTGAGATTGTAGAAATTATGTTTGGAGATAATTTTGCAAAACAATTGCAGTCTATACCTGTTTCAAATGATACTGTTGCCCGTCGAATTGCTGATATAGCTGAAGATGTAGAGTGTCAGCTTTTGTCGAAGTTGCGTGACAAATTGTTTTCAATACAACTCGATGAGGCAACAGATAGTAATAAAGATGCTCATTTCATTGCCTATGTTAGATTTTGTGATGATTTGTCAGTAGTAGAAGAATTACTTTTCTGCAAACCAATAGAACTCAAAGCAACAGCACTCGCATTATTTGCTATCTTAAATGATTTTATGAACGAGGCAAACATAGAATGGAAAAATTGCGTCGGAATATGCACCGATGGTGCTCGTTCTATGTCCGGAAGATTCCAAAGTATTCAAGCACTTGTGAAACAAAAATCGCCACAGTGCGTCTGGACACATTGCATGATCCACAGAGAAGCTTTGGCTTCCAAAGAAATGAGTCCTGGTTTGAATATTGTGTTAACTACGGTTGTAACCGTAGTAAATTATATAAAAATGAGACCCTGAAATCAAGAATCTTTTCCGCACTTTGTAAAGACATGGGTGCAGTACATTCAGCGTTACTATTTTATTGCGAGGCAAGATGGTTATCACGAGGGAAATTTTTGCAACGTGTTTATGAATTAAAAGAAGAAATCGCCGTTTTCCTAGAAGAGGAAAACAGACCGGAAGCTGAGAATTTTCGCGATAGTTTATTTGTGATGAAATTGAGCTACATGGTCGACATATTCGAGAAATTAAATAACTTGAATCTTCATCTGCAAGGAGCAAATACACATATATTGGATACGAGTGATAAAGTTAATGCTTTTTGTAGGAAATTGGAATTGTGGAGCAGAAATTTAAAGCAAGAAAACTTAACAATGTTTGCAAATTTGAATGATTGTATTAAAACTTACAAGGCTGAAGAACAACATGTAAAAGTTGTTTTTGCAACCATTGAAAATCATTTAGCAATGCTAGCAAAGAATTTTAAAAAGTACTTTCTTGCTGACGACAAACTGATATCAAGTTACAAGTGGGTGAGGGATCCATTTCAAAATACTCCCGAAGGACTCTCAATTGAAGAGGAAGAAACCTTCATAGACTTCACGGCAAGCGGCGAAACCAAAAGACAATTTAGTAATAAATCACTCTTTGAATTTTGGGCAGGAGTGGATGATGAGTTTTCTGCACTAAAAAAAAAGGGCATTTCGCATTCTACTACCATTTTCAACATCTTACCTTTGTGAAACTGGATTTTCTGCGGTGGCTTCTTTGAAGACAAAATATAGATCTCAGCTAAATATAGAAAAAGAACTGAGAGTGTCTATTTCTAATATTAAACCCTCCTTCGAAAAACTTTGCTCTGAAAGACAGGCCCAAGGAAGTCACTAATAATTATTAAATTTGTTTTTAATTTAGTAAGTTGTTTTAATTTAATAAGTTAATTATTAAATATGTCGAAATGTATTTTGTTTTGTATGTGTGTGTGTGTTCTTTCCTTTCAGTCACTTAATCAATTTTTTTAAATAACATTTTCTCTTGGATATGCTCGCGCCCCCCCATTAGTGTGCTCGCGCCCCCCTAGGGGGGCGAGCCCCACAGGTTGAGAATCACTGGTATAAGGATTTCAGAATTTAAAGAAGTATAGATAACAAATATTTAGAAGATGCTTTACCGGCATGAGGATTTTTACTTTTTCAATAATGTATAGCTTTTATATCTTTCTAAAATGCATTCCTTCATATAATAAAACACGATTTTTTTATATAAATATCGATTTTTAGGAAAATTAAGAAAAATTTATTCTAAACAGAGAAGAAATTTTCATTTTATAGAGGATAATATACAGAATTATAATGAAAATATTTTAAATAATATGTACTATCTCTTTTTAAATTAAAAAAAAATCTCCCTGGTATTAAATAATGACAAGAGTTATTAATTGAAGAAAATGTTCATAATTGAATTTTGTTTTTTAAATGTTAGATATTATTGGGCAAATTACTTCTAGATTTCACCTTGAGAGTATCTTTACCTTCTTTTCTTTCCTGAAATTTTAAACTTATTTCAAAAATAATTATTTATAGCATTCTATTTACTGTAAGATAAAAAATACCAAACAAGAAATAAAGGTTTTTTATGCTAAATATTTTATTATAATTATATAATACTTTATTTTAAACACCATTTTTACAATATAGTATATCTTATTATAAATTTATATATCTACTTTTGTGATTAAGGGATAAAAATAATTCTGTAATAATTGTTCTAAAAATTTCCTAGTAATTTCCTATGCATATTTTAAAGAAAATAACACATCCTAAATCATAATATTTAATTTTTAATAATCCTATAGTGCTATTTTAATCTTATTATTCATACGAATTCAAATAATATATTTGGTAATATGTGAAACAATTAAATCAATAAAACAATTTTTTTCCTTAAATGGTCGGATTTTATTATCATAAACCAATTTTATTTTTAACCTTCTATAATTCACTATTTATGTATATTGCTTTAAATATGCATTTAAAATAATGTACTTACGCAATAGCTGATATCAGATTATTTAAAATTATAAAAACAATTGTAAACTTAATATACAAAATGTAATAAACATCGGAATTTTGTGAAAATCTCTATTTCTAATTTATAACATTCCAGTTTGACAGACACTTTGAACTATAAACTGTTAAAAATCCCGAAAAAATATAATGTACAAAAAATAATTAAAAAGTCTTAATTACCTGTGAAATCTAATTCTGAAAGATATCTCGAAATTTAAAATAAAACATAACAAGTAATATAACAAGTCAATCTTTTTTAAGAAATATAAGATATTTTTTCAGAGAAAACGTTAAACTAGATTATAGAAATTTATGTTGACTTCTGTATGAAAAAAGATAAATACAATTAAAAATTACGTTAATAAACCCGCTTAAAATATTTCTATTTCATTGAATTTTAAAGTACACTTCAAAACATATCATGGATTGCTTAATGGAAATTATTTCAGTGACATCCTTTCATTCAATTTTTTCATTTTATTTTATAACTGTTGTCATAGTAAACTTAATTATGAAAATTATGAATTTTATGCAAACATGTTATCATCTATTATTTTCGATTGACGTCTGCTCTCCCTTTCACTGAATTCATAAACAAATTCTCTCATTATAAAATATTGATAAAATGTATAACATTTTGCGTCAACAGATGATGTTATGTCTCGTTTATTTTTCAAGATTGTATAAATCTTGATCATAATTAATGGTTAACTTTCACATTATGATAAATACTTTTTAACTCTAAATTAATAACTTAATTTTCAATTCCTTCAAAAAGAGTCATTCTCTTTTTAAATTAAAAATATTTCTATTTTAAAACTAAGAGCATTTTAATTAGATTTTCTGGAACCAATTAAAATTATTTTCTCCCAAATTGGATATCACGCAATGTCAAATAGGTGTATTCCAACTTAATAAGTGGAATGCTCCGTATTTAATGGGATATTTAATATTTTCTTACGAATGTTTATATAGGAAAAATTTAATTAACTTTCATATTTTTCATTGATTTCTGATTTCACTAATGAGTTCATTTTATTCTAACAGACATGTGATAATAGAATGCGTAAAATGTCGTGATAAAAATTTAAATGATGTTAATATAAGCTATTGAAATCCTATTTATCCATGCATCCCCCATCATAAATTTAACTAAGTGACACATAATTGAACAGAATAATGTATCCCCTATATAATAATAGCCTAAGTTATCTGTCCGTCTGTCCTCCAATTTATGAAGCGGTTGGACCTGGAATGGATAGAGGCATCCATTCAAAGAAAATAAAGTTTATCTTCTCCTAAACTATCGATCTGATTCTAAAATAAATTTGTATAAATATGCTTTATATCACAGCAAAAAATACTGTCGTCTTTAAAACGTTCGAAATCTAACCCTTCCCGCCTTTTTGAGAGTTTAATGCCATTATTTCTAGCCCTATTTTCCCCGGTTAAGAGCAGGCGATTCAATTTATCCATTTATTAATTAATAAATAAAAATAACAATTTTTCTAGCATTGTGACGTCATTCCTTTAAACATCTCATTGAATCATTTCATATTTTAAACTATTTAAATATCGTCTACACTATTCTTATATCTTTTATCACTGAACTTAGCTATTAAATCAATAATTTTCATGTTTATATTTGGCATTAATGATAGATTGGGATAATTTTAAATTGAATCATCGATTATTTTTTGCTGCAATGAAAATTTTATTATCGGTATTAACAATAAATTCTTTTCATATAAATCTAGGAGTCTATTTCACGGACTCATAAATATCTAACTTTTAATTTATGTATATTTGGAAATTAATTAGTTTTTTCTTTTGTGTGTTTGTTTATTGTACATAACCACACGGACTGAATTCAACTAACTATCTGAATTCAATGTGATTCTAAACTGTATTACAGGATCGGGTGACTCTAGAGGAGTATGACGATAAATAAATTATTGAGAGTGAACCACATAATTCTGAGCCAAAAAACAATCAATATTTCACCTGCCTCATTGGATACTTAACAGTTCTGGAATATTAAAAAAATTACTAATCCCGTCATATGATGGGTTATATGCTAGTTCATTAATAGAAACGTTTATTATGTTTTTATGCTTTATGCTTTGTTTAATTTATTAATTTATGCCTCCAAATGTATACGAAATACTTATTACATACTAGCCGTGATAGCTCAGTCTATAAAGGCAAAGTTCTTGTAACTGGAGAACCGGCCTAAGATCTGCCGTATACGTTAAAGTTGAATGGGCACGTAAAATATATTCGTGGTTACACTGTCCTCTATGTTTGTTCTTAATCTCTATGTGGCAGGCCAAGCCTAAGGGTTTTCTGCTTTGTTCCTGCTTCTAAATTACGAGGATCCATTTGAACAAGAAGTCGTACTTTTACCCTTGAGGTGCTGGTTAAAAAGAAAGGTGCACCCCTTAGCCTTATTAGGATTAGCGTATGGCTCAATCGTGCTTGGTGTGACCAAGTAACATAAGTCAACAATAATAACATATTACATGCTATGGAATTTTACTTTATATAAAGAGTAATATTTTTGTAGGTATTATAATTTTCTTATTTTAATCTTTTACAGTTTAATGCAGAAGATCCAGTTTGCTTTAATATTGCACTGCAATTTCTTAACTCTACCATGCACGTGATAGGATATTATTTTAGATAGAAATTAATACCAGGTGATCAAAAAGACCTTGTAAACTTTAAAAATTCATAATAAACTGAAAAATAACAAAGCGTTATGAGTCCTGTCACTGTTAAAGGCCCATTTTAACTCTCGACATTCTTCTGAATTCGGAACTTAATCAAGGCAGCGGTCGCTGATTCCTGGTTGACGTAAAACTAATTCACCATCAAATCTTTATCATTTGCACTCAGTATCCTTGCTCGCATACATGTTTTACAGCGGGGAACTGGTTGTGTATTTATAGGAGCGGAAGTTCTTATAACAGACTCATTTGCATATTTCCAATAAAGTGGCTCGTACCAGCGCCATCTGTTGGTGGTTTTCGAGATACTGTTTTTTACTGTTTTAAAAAAATCCCATGCCCTACCGATACTAACATTTCAAACTGAATTTTATTTTCATTAATTTTCCAGTTATTATGAATTTTTAAAATTTATACGGACTTTTTGATCACCCGGTACTTTTTTAGTTATAATAATTTTCATATTTCAATGTTTTACAGTTGTATGCATAAGACTGGTCAAATATTATGCTGCTGTTTCTTAAGAAACTATACCAATTCAAACTGTAGGAGATACTAGATGGTATGTAATTTTATTTCAGATAAAGGTATTACATTTGTAGAAATAAAAATTTTAATATTTAAATTTTTTTACAGTTGTATGGATAAGATTGAGACTGGTTAAATATCCTGCTGCTAATTCTTATGAAACTAAAAGAATGCGCGTGTTAGGAGATAATAGATGCTATGCAATTTTATTTTAGATAAAGGTATTACATTTGTAGAAATAAAGATTTTAATATTTTAATTTTTTACAGTTGTATGGATCAGATTGAGACTGGTTAAATATCCTGCTGCAGGTTCTTATGAAACTAAAAGAATGCACGTGTTAGCAGATACTACATGCAATGTAATTTTATTTTAGATAAAGGGTAATACTTTTGTAGACATAATAATTTTGATAATTTAATTTTTTACAGTTTTATGCATAAGATTGATTGTTTAAATATTATGATGCTTTTTCTTAAGAAATTACCAATTTACGCTATAGGATATACTAGATGATATGTAGTTTTCTTTTAGATAAAGGATAATACATTTGTAGATATAATGATTTTCATATTTTTGTTTTTTACAGTTTTACGTATAAGATTGAAATTAGTTAAATATTATGCTGCTGTTTCTTAAGAGACTATAACAGTTCGAGTGTTGGGAGATACTAGATGCTATGTAATTTTATTTTAGATAAAGGATAATACATTTGTAGATATAATAATTTTGATATTTTAATTTTCTACTGTTTTATGCATAAGATTGAGATTAGTTAAATATTATGCTGCGGTTTCTTAAGAGACTATAATAGTTCGAGTGTTGGGAGATATTAGATGCTATGTAATTTTATTTTAGATAAAGGATAATACATTTGTAGATATAATGATTTTGATATTTTAGTTTTTTACTGTTTTACGTATACGATTGAGATTAGTTAAATATTATGCAGCTGTTTCTTAAGAGACTGTAACAGTTCGAGAGTTGGGAGATAATAGATGTTATGTAATTTTATTTTAGATAAATGGTAATATTTTTGTAGATATAATAATTTTCTTATTATAATTTTTTACAGTTTTATGCATATGGTTGAGATTGATTAAATATTATTCTGCAATTTCTTAAGTAACTATACCAATTCACGTGGTACTAAACATTAGATGATACGTAATTTTATTTTAAATACATTTTAATACTTTTTTAGACATAACAATTTTGATATTTTAATTTTTTACAGTTTTATGTGTAAGATTGAGATTGGTTAATTATTATACTGCTGTTTCTTAAGAAACTATACCAGCTCTCGTGTTAGGAGATACTAGATGCTTTGTAATTTTATTTTAGATAAAGGGTATTTTTTTGTATATATTATAATTTTCTTATTATAATTTTTTACAGATTTATGAATAAGATAGAGGTTACTTTAATACTGTACTGCTGTTTTTTTTTATAAAACTAAACTTTCATGTGTTAAGAGATTAGAACACTCACTGGATGTCAGTAACATTCTCCTTTGTAACACCGAATCCTATATGAAAATCGGTGTTTTGGTCGTTCAGCATTAACCCTAAAATTTCAATATTAACGCTATTGCATATAAAGGTAAAATAATACATCGCTAACACTATATGGTGTTAAGGGAACCTCTATTAAAATAGGTATGATGTCAGATATAACAACAAAACAATATTATATTAACCCATATTGTACCACACCAACTAAATATTTTTGTAAGTTATTAAAACTTAATCCATATCATTAATATGATGTAACTAAGCATATAAAACCAAAATTTTGAAAAAATATATTTAAATTTTTATGTAATTGGCTGTCCTATAAATAAGACAATGGTCCATTACACTACTAAAACTTAACAAATATCACTTACATTGCATTAGGCTGATTCATAGGGGAAATTTGGGAAAACAGTCAAAACATTACATTTTAAGCATACTGTTGTAGGTTTTCTCTTGCAGTTATTGAACTGGCAGTAATAGAGTAAGTTTATCTTGCAAAACATTTCCAGTTTTCTGAATAGAATAGACATCTATTTACCCGTTGTTGTGTCCAGGTGTGTGACCAGATGTTTGAACCGGTTTTCATTGAAAGATAAGAAAAGAATGTGCGCTATCAATGCAATATCGAATTCATAGAAAAATAATCGGGATTGAACCGTCGTCTTAATTTTAGGGCACCTGTTTTATACTTACAAAATACACATGTAAAATATATATTTCAACAAACTTTTCAGCTACATTATTAGCTCTGTTTTTAAACTAAAAGTAACCTCCACAATGTTTAAAAAATAATAATAATAAATATAAAATTAAAGATTAAAAATTGACAATTTTTAAGAGGTTGTTGAAAATAAATTTTACAATACAATATAATTTGATTTCTCAGTTTTATTTGTTACTATGCTAAAGTGTGTCTATTTTAAAGGTGTTAAAACAAAATCCACTTAGAAAATATTTATAACTGTATTATTAAATGGAATTTTATTTGCTGTCCTGTTTATAGGACAGCAGTCCAATATGGGTTAAAGTGCATACGCAGAACTACGTTTTATACAATGCGTACTTTCAGACATAGTTAAATAGTAAGAAATTTATAATTACAAGAACATAATTTTTTGTTATAGTTAATTAAATGTGGAGATGAGTGTTTGCTAAATACTAAACAAATTAATTTTTGAATCCAATTTGTTTAGTCAGTAAAAAGAAAGACTAAATAACTCCATGTAAACCTGGACACGGAATATAAGCTTGCTTTCTCGTTTACAAAGAAACTTGGTAAAAACATGAATAATTCAGCTGCGATTTTTTATTTTCTCAATTTTCCTCTTAAGTCATTCATAAAGAAATTTTTACAAATGTTTGTTGAATAAAAAGATTTTTACATTTAAGTAAATTTAATTTTTACTGTATTTCATTTAATGTGTGTTATTTTAAGAAAAACTTTAATAAAATTTCGCACTATTATAAATGGTTTTTATTAATATTTTTAAGAGTTTTTGGCATTTAAAAATTACGCAAATTATTTTTAAAGAATGACTATCATTTAAAAAAAATTTATTTTAAGTTATTTGTGTGTTTTTATAATTAAATTTATTCAAAATTTTTTTTTAAATGTTAGAATCTTTTAAAATATATTTTAAATTTTTTAATATATATATTTTTTATATTTAATCAATAAAAAAAAATTTATTTTTTATTTCTTTATTTTTGTTTTAATTAGCAGTATATAATTTATGATTTTAATAAATCTTAAAAAAAAAAATTTTTATATTTATGTTTTTATTTAATATTTTATTTTTTATATATATTTTTAAATATACAGATATTTAAAAATATTTATTACAATTTAAACAAAATATTCTTTTTAATATAAATAAAATATATTTTTATAATTTTTATAATTTTAAAAAAATTTAAAACAATTATATTTTAATTATATATATAAATATTTATATAAAATTTTAAATATAATATTTATAAATATTAAAATATATTTTATATATTATATAAACAATATATATATATTATATAAATATATATATATATATATATATATATATATATATTATATATATATATATATATATATATATATATATATATATATATATATATATATATATATATATATATATATATATATATATATATATATATATGTATATGCATATATATGAGTATGTAGTTTGAAATACGTATGCATGTAATCCAGACTCTGTTAGTGATGAAGAAGAGTTAGATGATTTAGCCACAAAATGTGAAAATCCAGGAATGCATGATGGGCTAAAAATTTAAGATACCGCTGTGGGTAAGATACCGCTGTGGGATACCGCTAAAAAACTCCTGTGGGTAAAACGTTAACTTTCTTTTGTGTTATACTATACTATTTCAAGGTATAACACAAATTTTTTAGATCTTAAAAATTGAATCATTTTTAAATTTTTATATTTTACAAAATATTTTGCATTTATGCAGACATTTGTACATTATATTTAATGCAATAGAAAACAACACAATTTATATCTAATTTAAACAATGAATATATTTAGAGGAAATAGGTTTTGAAATGTTAAAATATAACAGCAGTTAAATATTCATAACTAATATGATATATTTATTAATCAATCTAAAAAACGAAATATTTTACCTTTATCTAGCCGAGCATAATTTAATAATCTAAGCAATTAATATCTTTTAACGTGAGCAATCGAATGACTGTAAACTATCAGGAAATATTCAACTTCAATATTTATTAGCTAGAAATATAATTTAACTCTTTTATTCTATAAATATAGACATCACTACATTATGTATTCCATGATCAAATTGAATATTTGAATTCTTAAGTACTGATAAGCTACATCAGATTGAAGCACAATACAAAATAATAGTAGAAAACTAAAATTTTCTGAGAAGCCTGTTAGTAACCCATTATTAAAACAAAAATATATATTATGTTCTGTATATCCACATAATAAATAATAATATATAGTTAAACTGAGGAAACATATAGTTAAAACTAATACTGGTTCACTGCATTTGAAAACTGGAAGCTATATCCGGCAGAAAATATACCTTTAAATATATCACACTTTCATAAATATTTATTTTATAAAAATATATATGTTTATAACTGTTGTTATAAAATAAAATTTTATGATAGGTTAATATCATTAAGGTATATGTGGTACATAATTCTTTCCTTAAACATTGCATATTACTAGCGCAATATGGTCGCAAATGTACCATGCAAATATTTTACGCTGCTAGAAGATAACACGATATGTTTTTACGCTTTTAATACTGGTTCATTCCATTTAACCACCAGATTCTATAACCGGCAGATAATATAGCCTTAACGATATTACACTTTCATAAACATTTATTTTATAACAACACGTATGTATATATGTATTGCTATAAAATAAATATTTATGAAAGTGTAATATCTTTAGAGCATGTTTGGTATATCATTATTTTCTTAGCGATTGTATATTACTAGCGAAATATGGCCACAATTGTACCATGCAAATATTCTTAAACTAAACTCAATAGAATATTTTAATTCTATTTCATTGCATTTAACTGACGGAAGCTATATACGGCAGAAAATAATTACTCTAATGGTATACATTCATACATAATACTTTTATAACAGTAAATAAGCATATATGTATTATTATGAAACAAATATTTATTAAAGTTTAATATCGTTAGAGCATATTTGGTATTCGATACTTTTCTGAGACGTAATATATTACTAGCTAAATAAAAACACAAAAACCCCAAGCAAATATTAAGTTTGCTAGTAGTAAACCCGATATATTTTTATCGCTTTAAGTGCTGGTTCATTATATTTATTCGGCAGAAACTATATTCAGCAGAAAATATGCCTTTAACAATATTATACATTAATGAGTATTTATTTTTTAACAATACATATGTTTATAACTGTAGTTATAAAATAAATATTCATAAAAAGGTTAGTATCATTAAAGCCCATTTATTATATAATGCTTTTCTTAAACACTGCATATTACTAGTGTAATAGGTCGCAAACGTACCATGCAAATATTTTACTCTGCTAGATGTTAACCTGATATGTTTTCACACTTTTAATGCTGGTTCATTGCATCTAACCACTAGAAGATATATCCGGAAGAAAACATACCTTTAACGATATTAAAATTTCATGAATATTTATTTTATAACAATACATATGTTTATTACAGTTGTTATAAAATAAATGACAGGTTAATATCATTAAAATATATTTAATACATAGTAATTTTCTTAAAAATTGCGTATTACTAGCGTAATTTGGTCTCAAAGGTACCATGCAAATTTTTTATGCTGCTAGAAGAAAACCCGATATGTTTTTACGCTTTTAATAGTGGTTTATTATTTTTAACCACCAGTAGGTACATCCGGCAGAAAATATACATCTAACCATATTACACTTTCATAAATATTTATTTTATAACAATACGTTTGTATATATGTTTTGATATAAATAAATATTTATGGAAATGTAATATCTTCATAGAATCTTTGGTGTATAATTATTTTCTTAGATATTGCATATTACTAGCGAAATACAGCCACAATTGTACCATGAAAATATGCTTGAATAAAATTCGATAGGAGTTTTTAATGCTAGTTCATCGCATTTAACCTTCATGCGGCAGAAAATAATCTCTAATAATATTACACATTCATACATATTTATTTTACGCATAATTATATATGTATTGTTATAAAAGAAATATGTATAAAAGTTTAATATCATTAGATCATATTTGTCATCCGATCCTTTTCTTAGACACAATATAATACTTGGAATATAAAAACACATATGCACCAAGAAAATATTTAAGGTTGCTAGTAGTAAACCCGATGCATATTTATCGCTTTAAGTGCGAGTACTTAACAGCCAGGAGCTATATTCAGCAGAAAATATACCTTTAATGATATTATACTTTCACAAATATTTATTTTATAACAATACATATGTTTATGACTGCTGTTATAAAATAAATATTTATATAAGGTTAATATCATTAAAGCATATTTCGTAATAATATGTTTCTGATACATTCCATATTACAAGCGGAATAAGGTCGCAAATGTACCATGCAAATATTTTATGCTGCTATCAAAAAACCCGATGTGTTTTTACCGCTTTTAATGCCGGTTCATTACATTTAACCACCAGAACCCATATCCGGTTGAAAATATTCCTTTAACGATATTACACTTTCATGAATATTTATTTTATAACAATACATATGTTTATAAGTGTTGTTATAGAATAAATGTTTAAGATAGGTTAATATCATTAAAGCATATTTGGTATATAATGCTTTTCTTAACCCCTTGCCTGTTTATCAAGAACACCATACGGGCGCGTGTACTGTGTTTTTAATGATTTGCCCGTACGTCGTACGGGCAAACCTAATTTCGTCGTTCTTGCTGTTTTAGCCATATCTTTTGTATTTTTAATGTCAAATAAGTCGTACATATAACCACAAAATGTTAGTTTATGAAGTGTATTATGTTTGGTTTCAAAGGGTGGCCTTTCTGATAAGTTTTCCATTTCTTCGCAAGTTTTAAAACTTGCGAAGATTTTGGCTTGATTTTAGCTTGAGTTTTTCGGAAACTGACAAATTTTTAGAGGTAATTCTACATACAGTCAAAAAACTAAGACCTGGAAACCACCTCTATGTCTGTTCAGTGAAGAAAATTGACAGCGGCAAAAAAAAAAAAAATTAGAAAAGTGACTAGGTATTTTTGGTTGGAGTGTGACGTTGGACTATGCCTCCCTTTCAATATTTATAGCACTAAATATGATCTTTAAAAAAGAGGTAAAGTAAATGTATTTGTAGTATTTGCATTCGAAAATAATTGTGTAGTAATTATAATCGAAAATATGTGTATTTTTTATATAAACAATTGCAAGCCTTCAGGTAAAACATGTATTTCCTGTACAAAAATGTTATATATGCTTCAAAAATAATTAGAAATATTACTTTGAATAGCATTTCTCAGTTCACAAATATAAAATGAACCACCAAAATATGCAATAAAAAATGTGACATTTTTTGAAATGAATTCCGGAAAAAAATGAAACTGTTAAGGGGTTAAACATTGCATATTACTAGCGTAATACCCTCGCAAATGTGCAATGCAAATATTTTATGTTGCTATCAGAAAACCCGATATGTTTTTACCGCTTTTAATGCTGATTCATTACATTTAACAACCAGTAGCTATATCCGGCAGAAAATGTACCTCTAACCATATTACATTTTAATAAATATTCATTTTATAACAATACATATGTATGTGTGTATATGTACGTAAGAAATTTATCTCTTCCGTAAAGGCACAATTTTAAGAGACAATACTTCCGTAGAAAAAAAAATACATGCTTTTTTTCTTTTTACTCTGATAAAAAGGTAAAAATAATCTGTTAAGTCAACAAACAAGATAAAAAGAGGAAGAAGTCAGAAAAACTTCACTAAAACACTTCAACACACTTTTTAATCCTATAATCCTTTGCAAACTTTTTTAACTGATAAAATCTTTCTGTCATCTCAGATGTCTATGACACTCCTCAGGCACTTTACGATCCTATCATTACAGGCGATGCTTTACTTTTCGGATTTTCCTGTAAATCTAGGATTAGGATAAATCTGTTTTCGGACGCTATCAAAATATAATTTGCACATCTCTCAAACATAATCATCAAACTAAAGATAAGAAGTAAAACTGGATTTTTTTCTGAAACACTTATCTTTTATAATTTTTGTCATTTACAAATGCATTGTTTAAAGATTTTTTTATACACTTCAGTATTTCATTTATTTAGTGTGTCGATGTATAAAAAATACAATTTTATAATATTATGCAAGTCGCGTTAAAATGCAAATACCTTTAAAATATTTTAAGTTCCAATATTTTAAAAAATGTAATAAAATGTAAGGAAAAATAAATTAAGTTGTATTTTTAATTTTTAATGCCTGAAAAACTTCATAAACATTTAAAATAAAAATATAAAAAAATACTGATTTTCCAATTCCTCTGAGCATATAAATCTCAAACCATTTTCCTATTAATTTTGGTCAAAAATTAACTGTGAATAATATAGAAATATTATTGTTACTGCTTTTATAATAGTTTTCAGCCGATATCAGATATATTGGTATTTAAATGAACTATATATACTCGGATTGTTTCTTTCATCTTTAACAATCACTTCATCATTTTCCAGAGTTTAAATACATTTTTATAAAATATTTATGGAACATTTATAGAAAATATTTTTAATAAAATATATATATTTATATAAAAATATAATTTAACACGTTTGATTAAAAATTATTTCACTACATGCATCATGATCGAACAAATGTAGTTTAAGAAGTTTTTATGAAGTTATAGGTGTTCTAACAATACTAGCGTTGCAGAATAGATTGTTTCGTTTATTCCAAATTTTTAATTTTCAGTTAATGAATAATTTAGAATAACACTATATTATATATATATATATATATATATATATATATATATATATATAGATATATATATATATATATATATATATATATATATATATATATATATGTTGTGTGTCAGGTTAAAATATCTAAGATTTGCTTAACTTTTGATTCATGATGAAGCACATATATATGTCCCGAATGCCGTAACGCAGTAGTTACACTCAGTATAGTGGGATAGATTAAAAAATCGATCTTAATAATGACCTCTCAGCACGTCAAGTTTCACGTCTTTAAAAATCCTTGAAAGGTAGATGATTCCTTTTAGATACAGTAGTACAACTTCTAATATTTTTATATCTTTAAGCAGCTATTTAAGTTTTTCTTAACTTTTGCTCTATGAAGCATATATCTATGCCTCGCATACCGTAACGCAGAAGTTACACTTAATATCGTGGGATAGATTTAAAAAATTGATCTACAGCAATGACCTCTCACCATGTTAGATTTACGTCTTGTGTTCTTTAGAAATCATCGAAAGGTAGATGATTCCTTTTAGATACAGTATTAGTCTTATACCTTCAAGCAGCTATTTAAGTTTTGCTTAAGTTTTCCTTTATAATGAAGCACATATCTATTTCCCGTATACATTAACACAGAAGTTACACTCAGTATAGTGGGATAGATTTAAAAAATCGATCTACAATAATGATCTCTCACCATGTTAGATTCCCGTCTTGTGTTCTTTAAAAATCCTTGAAACTTAGATGATTCCTTTTACGTACAGTAGAACAGTTTCTAATATTTTAAACCTTGAAGAAGCTATCTATGTTTTGCGTAACTTTTGCCTCATAATGACGCACATATCTATGTACCTTATACAGTAATGCAGAAGTTACATTCAGTATAGTTGGATATATTTAAAAAATCGGTCTACAATAATGACCTCTCACCATGTTAGAATCATGTCTCGCGTTCTTTAAAAATCCTTGAAAGGTAGATGATTTCCTTTAGATACAGTAGAACAATTTCTAACGTTTTTATATCTTTAAGCAGCTAAAAGGGAAATTTTGACAAAGGGGTTTATCCACCCTCAAGGTAAATATGTAATATGATACAGTATAGCTTTCAAACGGAAACTTTATAATTATCCCTTATGTATGAGTCCCATGCAATCATATGAATGACATTATTCTCCAAATAATATCTCCAAACCACTTAAATAAATTTCTATGACAATAAATTTTTCAACTTTATATATCTTCTAAATGATACGATACTGTATAAATATACCCAATTTAACGTCCTCCAGGGAAATGCCAATAAATATTTCATATATACTACTTTTGAAATTAAATTAACCGAATCCCTGACATCGGAAAAATTACTGATTCAGAACTAGTTGTTAAATAATGGGATTACATTGTAGGCAAACATGAAAAGAATAAACATAGATAATAAATAAATTGAAGAATGCAATAAAGACTTTTCTCTACTTTGTAGATAAAACGGATGTATGCCTCTTAAAAACACAACTATGAACTTTTTTGATTTCTATATATTAGAACAATAAAATGTGAAAGGAATGACAAAAAAGAAGTGAGGCTTCTCCTATACACAGACCATAAATGTCAGATTCCAAGGGATTCCTTTTAAGAAATTAAGTTATAACTGTTACCGGAATTTAAAGTCGCTCTTCTTTCCCGAAAGGAGTAGAGAAAGAAAGATTTCTTTTTTGCTGAAGGAACTTTCTGAAATAAACAATAAGGTTTAGGAGAGATAATACTCATAGCGTGAAGGAGTTTTAACTAATATTTTTTAATATATTATGCTGTTTCATACTTCATAAAGGAAAAGAAATCAAACTAAAAGTGCATTATGGAAACAGCATAATATGTTAGCTTAACAGCCATTTTATCTATAAAAGTTTAAAAATTTTATTTGTTATTTATAAAAGTTTGTAAATACTAAATAATGTTACACAACAATATTTTTCTTTATTGATTAACATAAACAATAAGGTTTAGGAAAGATAATACTCACAGTGCAAGGGTGTTTTAACTAATATTTTTTTAAGATATTATGCTGTTTCATACCTCATAAAGGAAACGAAAACACACTTAAAGGGCATCACTAAAACAGCATAATATGTTAGCCTAATACCTAGTGTACAAGTTTGTAAATACTAAATAATGATATACAACGATATTTTTCTTTCTTGATTAACATAAACAATAAGGTTTAGGAGAGATAATACTCACAGTGCGAGAGAGTTTTAACTAATATTTTTTAACATATGCTGCTTCATACCTGATAAACTAAACGAAAACACACTAAAAGTGCATCATTGAAACAGCATAATATGTTAGCCTAATAGCCATTTTACCTAGTATAAAAGTTTGTAAATACTAAAAATTTTATACAACAATATTTTTCTTTATTGATTAAAATAAACAATAAGGTTTTGGAGAGATAATACTCACAGTGTGAGGGAGTTTTAACCAAAATTTTTTATTATATTATGCTGTTTCATACCTCATAAAGGAAAAGAAATCACACTAAAAGTGCATCATCGAAACAGCTTAATATATTATCCTAATAGCCGTTTTACCTAGTATAAAAGTTTGTAAATAATGAATAATATTTTTATTTATTGATTAACATAAAATTAGATAACAGTTAATATAAAGGAATTAAAAAATATTAAATGGATATGTATAAATATTAAGTATTCTAATAAATACTTAATCCTAACTTTTTTTCTAGATATATAACTATATTTAACATTAGTAGTGGCTCTCAACTGGGGCGATACCACTCCCCGGTGGGCGGTGGGACGATGTTGGTGGGCAGGGAACTTGTTTCAGGAGGTACGGGGATATTGTGAACAGATTTTAGCTTTCAAACTTAATTTGTAAAATACTGAATGTATATTACACTAATTATATAATTTACACGATTTTTACCATTAATTATACAAACTTAAATAGTGGTATTAAAACCGGTTATTTCCATTTCCTATGTTTTGCGTGAAATTTGGCCGACTTTTAGAAAAATATATATCATCAACAGAATTCGTTTAGTTTGGTGTAGAGCTCTATGGTGTAATCTTTGGCAATACTGGTGCTGTTGAGATATTGACCTACTACTTTGAGCAGATTACGAACTTCAACGAAAATCTTTCCCCCAGTGGGATTCGAAATTTTAAACAACCTTGAGACTTGCTTCAGCTTGTTTCAATAACAAAAATTTGATTTTTAGCCATATTGAAATAAAATACTTAAATATTTTCCTCATAATTCAGTACGTCTCCTACTCTACCCTTTAAATTACAGGATTTTACAAAGGGAACATTGAACACACTTCGTCTCAATAGGGGGCGGTAGCTTAAAAAAGGTTGAGAATCACTGGTATAGGATATACTGACCTCATAAATGAAATTAATATATTCAAACAAATGGGTTATTTTAATTGACTTATTAATTATAAATTATTTCTGCTTCTACATCGTTCTTAGCTTTAAATATTTTAAACATTTTGCCTCTTATAATTGAGTACGTCCCCTACCCATCTCTTTAAATTACGGGACTTTTGATTAGGTTAACGGTGAGTACATTCCGTCTCCGTAGGAGGGTTGTACCTTAAAAAAGGTTGAGAATAACTGGTATAGGATATAAGTATATCACACATGAAATTCATATAATGAAACAGATGTGTTATTTTTATTGACTTATTAATTATAAATTCATTCTGTTTCTACATAATTCTTAACTTTAAGTTGTTTAAATATTTTGCTTTTTATAATTCAGTACGTCTTCTACCCTACAATTTATTACGGGATTTTACAAAGTTATAACTTTCAACACATTTTGTCTCCTTAGGGGGACGGTAGCTTAAAAAAGGTTGAGAATCACAGGTATAGGGTATACTGATATCATAAATGAAATTCATGTAATCAAACATATGGGTTATTTTTTGACTTATTATAAATTCATTGTGCTTTTTCATCACTCATATATAAATATTTTTGAATTTTTCTAACAAGATGATTCTGTTATTTATTTATACTATTTAATGAAATTTTAAAATTATTGAAATTGAAGTTTTCTGTTTAGCGTCTAAATTTTTAGTTACATTATTGATCGTACTCTAATTTAACACATACTAATTTTTCAAATCTAAAAAAATTTCATTTTGATTAATTAAGACATAATATGTCTTGCTTTTATGAAAGGTTAAACAAGTCGTCATGTGTCACCATTTTCTATATAATTTTATAATTAAGATGAAAACAAATTCTCTATTCGAACCAACTCTTACAATATTTTAATAATGACAGAATATAATGCATATTATTTCATTATAATTAGAAATTCTAAAATATATTTCAAATTAGATTTTCCTGGTTTATTTGTATCATACAATATAACAAATATTATTTATTAGTTTTAGATGTAAATTAGTGAAATGTTAATTATATAATACATTCTCCATAACAATTAATTCATCATTAGCATTAGAATTAGGCATTTAAAACAAATATCTGCTTAAAATAATTATAAAGATATATAACACATATTGGAAAACATTTACATAAACTTAACGTGAATTCCTCTTTAGATCGCTTCATAACCATGAAATAGGAAAACAAATTTACAATAATTAAAAACTCAAATCATAGCATTGTAAATAAAACCATGATTACAAATTACAAATATATATATATATATATATATATATATATATATATATATATATATATATATATATATATATATATATATATATATATATATATATACTGGATGCTTAGTATAATATATGACCCAGTCAAAAAATACCAAATAAGTTAAATCACACATCCTATTCCTTACAATTGAACAATGTATCTTTTGTTATCCATTTAAACAAGAAAATAAACGTGGATTATAAAAAGAAAACTAGAAATATATAATTTGTTTTCAACAATGCTATTTTTCTCTTGGTCTCGAGATATACGGCTGAGATAAATCAAGGATTCAAGTATTGGCTTAGCTTGATGATCTGGGAACAAAATAAGAGCCTTTTTAACTCGAATAGTGATATACTTTTAGCTAAAAATCGTCTTTAAGATCATTAATATGGATATTTCAAATACAAAATATAAAACAGTAAAATAATAGTCAGTATTTTATTCTAATTGCTGCTAAAATTGCTTTAGTGATAAATGTTTTAACTGTACTTTATATAATGAAAAAATATTTTAAAATAGGATAAAGTAGTAACTGACAATTACTGATATTAACTGATATTTATTTAAAAAGGTAACATATATATATATATATATATATATATATATATATATATATATATATATATATATATATATATATATATATATATATATATATATATATATATATATATATACCGGGTGGCGATAATTAAACTGACAGTGCTCACAGCGTTCTGTAGCGCTATCTATTTTCGAAAATAACGCCACGTTTTGTAGGAAGATTAAACAAGACGAGGAACGAAGGATTCCGCAAAAAAAATAAATAAATAAATAAAAATAAATTTCAAAAGTCACAGCTAGGGGAATATTTGGCGCTGTATTATAGAAAATACAGTGTTAACAAATGCAAATAAATACAGAAATTAATTTCTGAACTGTACTAATGGATTTAACGTGAAATTTGAATAAAGAACTTCTTCTGCTCAGCTTATGTGATATGGCAGATCACGAGACTTTATCGTTGCTTATGTAGATTTTAAGCTTTTTTAAAAGTGTTGCCATATTTCACTTGAACTTAATCAAAAAATATGCATAATAAAATGTAATTTTATTCCGTATTAATCTGCATTTTTTAACACCCTACTTTCTATAACACAGCGCCAAATATTTCCCTAGCGGTGACTTTTGAAACTAATTTGTTTTTTCACGGAATCCTTTGTCTCTCGTCTTGTTTAATCTTCCTACAAAATGTGGCGCTATTCTTGCAAATAGATCGAGCTACAGAACACTGTGAGCATGTGAGCACTATCAGTTTAACTATGGCCACCTGGTATATATATATATATATATATATATATATATATATATATATATATATATATATATATATATATATATATATATATATATATATATAATATATATATATATATATATATATATATATATATATATTATATATATATATATATATATATATATATATTATATATATATAATATATATATATATATATATATATATATATCTATTTATATATATATATATTATATTAACCATATTTCCCAGCCATCCAATTTAAACTAGGATGTTTTCATTCCTTCAGCGTAACCCCGAAATTATTTCCATGATTCCCAAAACAGAAAATGATATGACTGGCATTTTAATTAAGAAGTTATAACTTTCCCATGAAAATTTGTAACAATCAGCAGTAATGTTTCTCTGAGACGCCACATTATAGCAGATGGCTCCAGTCAAAGGTTACTTTCTATAAGCAAATAACACGTGCCTTAGCATTTTTCCCACACACGGGTTCTAGCCGTCTCTCGTAGAAAGTTGGCATTGCTTAGAGAGAGAGCGCGCGTTCTGACACCGTCCGGTTCAGATGTCTCTGGATTTTGTGCAATTTTGATCGAAAATAAAGATTAAGTTCGGCCACGACGAATGATGTGCTTCTTTCTAACGGACGGTTAGCGGGACACTTGGCAGCCCAGCATGCCCGGGCTGAGAAAAATAATAGGGGCAATTTTAAAACGAAGTATACAAGTGTAATGTTCGGGGCTGGGTTGGCCCCCTGGACGATTACATATATATATATATATATATATATATATATATATATATATATATATATATATATATATATATATGTGTGTGTGTGTGTGTGTGTGTATATAATATATATATACATATATATATATATATAGATATTATGATATATATATATATATATATATATATATATATATATAATATATATATATATATATATATATATATATATATATATATATATATATATAAAATGAATGTGATACAGTTCTGTGCCTTGGAATATAAGAAATGGGGTCATAAGATTATTACAATTAACTCAGCATATAATTGCAGGATAGATGAAAAAATTGATGAGATACAGATAAAGTTTAAAAAGCTATTCTAGTTGTTAAAATATTAAAAACGCAATAAAAATAGTGATAGTAAGTGAATAAAGATACTTTAAATACAGTCCTGAAGCGCATCTCGAAAAAAAATAAAAAAAATAAAAATCATAACTGGTCTGTACTGAAAATACAGAGAGGCTATTTTATCATCACCATATTTATTACTCATTTATCATAACCATATTAATCACCATGTATTACCATATTTCGAAGTGTAAATGGTCTAAATATTTGTTCACCTGAACCGAAAAAGGGCCTTACTTTCTGTCATATAAGGAAGTAATATATATAATTTTTTTAAGTCAATTAATGTTTAAATCAACAAAGAAATATTTTATGTTAGTTACTTTTATTAAAGGACTGAACATCAACACAGTGGTGAAATCAGAAGACTCGAATCAAACTCTTGGCTAGACTCTTCTGATAAATCTAAAATTAATTAATTAAGTATAATTAATAAATTAAAATTTGAAAAAACTGTTTTAACATCAAGTGTCATCCACAACAAGATTGAAATAAGATTTTTAATTTGAACTGATGAATAAAATAAATTATTAACGATTGAAAAATTGAACAAAATATATAAATATATATAGGGAGAGTGGGAAATAATAATAGGAAAAAAAGGTAGTGTGACGTATTAATGAAGTAAATAGGTAGCAATTATCGTTTACCTTGCCGGTGAAACCCTGTGTTATGTATGGTCATCAGGAATTTTGATATGAATTTTTTTAACCCTCTGACTGCTCAATTTTTAGACTGAAATCGCTTTAAAAATGACATATTTTTTTATTGCCTATTTGAAATCTATATATATTGGAGAATTCAAAAATGCATGTTTTCGTTCCAGGAAATATTTTTTTATCTAGATTTTTAGCCTTAGAAACTAAGTTGTAAGTATCATTAGAAACTAATTTCAGATGATTTCACCAAAATAATTCTTTTTAAAATAAATTTCTATTGAATTACAGTTAGCTTCTATTTATTAAATAATATAAAAAATATACAAAATTTAAGAATATATAAAGGACTGACTAAAAATATCTTAGAAATGCAGTTTAGTGTGATAGGTTTGAAGCAGGATTCAAGGCAAAGTCCAACTTCCCAGTCTTTGCACCAGATTCGTGTTTCTTTGCAAATTTTTTTGTCATTTGCATCTTTTCCTGAACAGCATACACGACATTGTCTTCGAGGTTCTCTTTTTATGGGTTTAGGTGGTATGTCACTTGGAAAATAACGAGGTATCGATATCAAAGGGTTCCAAGTAGAACTCGGTCTTCCAGGACAACCGCTTTTATTTGTATCCGAATATTTTTCGATACTTTCTTCAACAAATTTCAAACAAAATTCCAAAAGTTTTATAGTTTGTCTGGGGTTTTGCTTTAGTAAAGTACATAGGCATTCCGATCTCTGAACCACTCAGTTAAAGTAAAGTATAAAAATGGGGTTTTTTCCTCATTTATATTTCTTATTTTCATATTTACAATTAGATTATACACACACAAGCACATACAAACATACACACACATACACACATATGTATGTGTGTTATTTTGGGGAAATGTTTCCATTTGACTTTTAAACCAACTGCAAAATTAAATTAAACTACAAAATAGTATAAAAAGAAAAGCATTATGAAAGTAATGAACTTTTTAATAAGATAATATAATCGGTTCTCGAAAATTTTCATTTCATAATTTCATGTTATTACAGTTAATGAATTTCAATTTTCGAGTACAATTATAAAAACAATTTACAAACTAGAATTAGAAATATAAAAACTTCTATCTGAGCTTTTTGTATTTTAATATATTTTCAAGAAATTTTTAATATCAGTTTATTATTCAAATTGTGCATTTTACAGAATCTAAAATAATGATCAGTAAATGTAATTGAATTATATTTTATGCTAGGTTTAGAAATGACTGAAATACATTTATGAAGAACGAAAATAATATGAAAAATTTGCTATTTAAAATCTGTTCTTTTTTAATTGAATAGTGGGAGAGCATTTACACCAGTGAAGCACACTTACTTTAAAACTGCTTTAAACATTCAGATATAAATTAATTTATAACTGCATATTTTTAACATTTTATTGTTAAAAATTATTTGATTATTATGAAAAAGTAATTTTATAATTTCATACGCATTTTTGATATTTTAATTATCTATATTAAAGTTTATATTTAATATAAGTTTTCATGCGCATAATTTTCACTTAGTATGGAGAATGAACTCTATGAGGCAGGTAAAAAAAATTGTTTGATTTTTGGCTGAAAATTGTCTGGTACATGCTGAATAAAGTCTTTCGATACTGTGAATGCAGTTTAGAATCACATTGAATTCATTTATTCAAACTTTGTGGTTATGTATAAAAAAGAAACGAACAACCTTCTTAGATTTAAATGATATATAATTTAATCGCTAGATATTTTTAGTCTATGAAATAGATTCCTAGACTTTTATGAAAAGAATTTGTTGATAATACCTGGGTTAAAATTTTCATTGCGACAAAATTGCACCTTTAGAACACTACCTGAAGGTACATTATTGTCTGTTATGAATAGAAAAATACATGGAGGTGTAATGAAGATTCCAAAAAAAATGTGAATAGAAGACAGGATCATTGAAAAGAAATGTATAAAATTTTATTTTTGCTGAAATTCGAATGTACATAGTAATTGATATTGATACAGTAGGAAGAACTGAGCTTGATACCTCTGACTTATATTGTCTCTCACTGGAAACAGAAGAAGATGAACCACATTTTGGTGGCTCCCACAGAACGAACTCAAAAGTGAGCCGGATGTCATGTGGCTCTTTCAGAACGAAGAAAGAAGTTAGATGTTGCTGGCTTTTAATGTAGCAAGACTGTTGCATGTAGACATCATGTTGGTATATCTCCCAGAAGGAAGAAAGAAGTTATCCAGATGTTGATGGCTTTTACTGTAGAAAGACTGATGTGTGTAGATTGAGTGTCAGTGACTGTCACAGAAGGAAGACAACAGTTATTCAGATGATGTTGGCTTTTACTGTAGCAAGAGTGATGCATGTAGGTTGAGTGCAGTTAATCTCACAGAAGGAAGAAAGAAGTTAGGCAGATGGTGATGGCTTTTTTTTGTAGCAAGGCAGATGCGTGTAGGCCGCATGTTTATGTATCTCACAGAAGAAATATTGACGGAGGTGGACTGGAATTTGGTGATTTTCATAGAAAGAAGTCTTGCATGTGCTCCATATGTTGGTGGTTCTCAGAACAGGAATAGTCATGAACGTAATGTGGCTAGACATAACACGAAATGAGAGATAGAACTGAGTCAGATAGCAGTGACTTCAGCAGGTCGAAGACAACAAATAATAAATCAGATTTATAATGTTTGATTTGCTGGCCTTGAAATCATTGTCGTTATTAAAGTCGGTTTTTAGCTTGGAACATTGACATATGTTATGTATGATTGGTGTCCACAAAGACTTCAATATATTTTAAATGCAGATGACTTCATTAAGTGTTGAAATAATAAGGTGCGGTGAATCATTATTCTTCTCTATTGGAGGTAAAATCAAAAAGTTTATATATTATTGGCACATTTATTTTTCAGTAGTTAGAGGAAGTATTGAATTGCAAATATTACCGCTGCAGCGGCTGCAGCTTTGAACAATAGAGTTTTCACGGCTTTTTCCCTTTTACCTTTAAAAGCTGCAGATCGTTCTTGAAATTGTTCACAATCATTTAAAAAACGGTCCATGTAAACATTAGTGGATTTTACAGTTATAGGTAGAATTGGTTTCCTTGGTATTTTTCGCGGATGACCACGAGTAAGTGCATACAAATAATCTGAATTTTCAGAGACAATTTTATAAACCTTTTTGCTATCAGATTTCATTACAAACAGAACAATTAATTTCTTCCACTCTTATCAATATTTTATGTCCAGAAAAGAAAATTCATTTTCCAGCAATCAATATGTTAAAATTGTCTTGAAAAATGTTTATACAAGGCCAATGTTGGCACAATTAAGAATAATTAAGTTAGACCAATGTACAGATCGATTGATATTATTCAAACGTTTATCGTTATACGAAATAAAAGTTTAAAACAAGAATTATTTCGTAATCGTATAAATAAATAGCAAATTCAATAAGCGCTTAAACCGTCAAGAGAAACCGTCTGGTTTAAAATGGCGTATATGGAATACTCTTTGTTGCAGAGACTCTCTTTTGCAACAATGAGCAAAAATTGATGTATAACAATAATTACGTAAATGATTTAAAATCACAATGCTCCTTTAACAATGCTAGCTGATTTTCCGATTTCATTGTTTAAATATTTGTTAAAGAAATACCGTTTAACAAGATGGTGGTTTTGGAGCAGTACCAAGTCAATTTTTTCCTACACAATGGTGATTTAAGCCTTAAGGTCCAGACTTTATATCAGTTTAGTGGGTCAGGCAAATTCTTAAGATAATCGTCAAATTCTGGAACCCAGTTTTCTGATAACCGTTCATCTTCTTTTTTGGCTCCCCCATCACCCGCGAAAGAAGTTATTAATGTTACAGCAGTTCAAGGGGTCTTTGCCTTCACTGGACAAGTAAAATACTTTACCCCTCCCCTCATTTTCTATAGAAATTTATACTAATAATTTCTTTAAAACATTTACCCAGTTATTTTCTTTCCTATTTTAAGCTAATGATTTCTAAAAGTAATAGCTTACGTACTTTATCTCCTTACAGCCATTTGATAGGCTTAAAATAATTTAATTATGTAGAAACAGTGTTCTGGAGACGTTTGCTTAAATATAACAGAGTTATGCTAATATTTGGAGCAGTATCCCAGTTCAGGGGGCACGGCGAACCAAGTTCAGTGGGCACGCCAACCTTGGGAAATGTCGCCCAATTGTACCCTACTTTATTACTTTATAATCTTTTGATAGTTTTAAAATAATATAATTAAATATCAACCGTTTTTTATAAATATAACTATATATTTTATGAGCATAATTGCCTAAATATAACTAATGTTTATATTTGCTTTATTTTCACTTTTTGCAAAAATTCCGCATTGTTTCGTTCGATAAACAGTACAAAAGAATCTTTAAATACATTAAAAACTCAAATTTAAATTTGTATTCATCTTAACAAAATTTCAAACTTTTTTGTTCAAAATATGTTATGAAATTTTGTATAAACTTAATGCAAAATAAAGCATAAATTGTAAACATCACTTGGCAGCAATTTAGCGATCACTTGTACAAATATAGAGCCAAAAACATGGCGGCCGGCATCCGGAACTGGGATTCTACCATAATGTGCTTAATGTCTACCTGCTGCAAATATCCCGTACTGTTCTGTTCAACATTCCGCTCTTCGGATTTGCTCCTGCGCTTTTAGAACTTCACCCATTCAAAGCCTTTATATCACATGTCATGAACCATCACTTTATCATATACGTCATAACATATCGGTTAATATTTATTTCCGTATCGTCTCCCACCAGTCACACCCATTGAGAAAATTATTTTTAGATAACCATCTAGATCGTCTTTATTTTAACCGTCCACGCTCCATTCCTTCATTTAGTTTTAGAATTCGTAAAAGTCTTAAAGATACTGAGCTTGCTAACATCGATATTTCACCTCGCCTCTTATTTCAATCGCCACCTTAGGAGAACCATAATATTCATTATCTGCAACCCTTTAAGGGCTTTACAAAAGAAAGCACTGACTCGTGTATTTACCAGCAATTATTCAGTTCCTTTAAAGCTCAATATCCGAACTATGAGGGCATTTTCACCGATGGCTCAAAATCTGAGGATCATGCTGGTTTCGCTTATTGTTGCGACTCAGCCGCTTTCAGCTACAGTCTTCATCCTTTCTGTTCCATTTTTTCGGCCGAAGTTATTACCATATATGAAGCTTTAAAGTACGTTTCTTCGAGCAACAAAAGATGCGTTATAATCTACTCGGATTCAATGAGTGTCCTAAAAAGCCTCAAAACTGACTAGAGTACTCATAGTTATGCGTCTCTTGTTACCCAATTGCACAAAAATCTTGCTTGTCGGGGATTTCATATAATTTTCTGTTGGATTCCAAGTCACGTCGGTATTTGCGGCAACGAAATAGCTGACGCCTTAGCGAAACATGCAACTTTATTTTAAACTGGTCCTCTGCCTTATAGTGATATTAAAAAAGAAATCGCTCGTATTACAAATGTCCACTGGAATGCTTAATGGAATTTTTGAAACTCTAAACAAACTTCGCTCCTTTAGGGCATCCATCTCATTTTGGTCACCTCTCAAATGTCGAAAAATGGACCTCATTTTAACACGTCTTCGTATTGGTCATATCCGAGTCACTCATAAACATTTACTATGTGCAGAGCCTACTCAGCAATGTACTATTTGTCATACTCACCTCACTGTCCATCATATTTTAACTTCATGCACTGCTTTAAAACATTTTTATAATATATATTTTAAAACTTTTAATCCTAGTTTCAGTGAACTTCTGGGTGAGACTCCTCATACCAAACTGTTTGAGTTTCTCTTTCGTACAAGTGTTTTAAACCTCATTTAAATGTTTTTTAATGATTTAATGCGAGTCTTTACCTCGTCTTTGCTGTATATACTTTTATAAATTTTTAGTATTTTCTCCTACATTTAAATTATAATTTTGTTTCAATATGTGCTCTTTCGTTTGGCTCAGCTTATCCTAACTTGGATCTTGCGCCAATAAACCATAACCAACCAACCAACCAACCATCAACATTATCAAAATGTAGTTTTAAATACATTAAAAACTCAAATTTGCAATTGTTTTCAATTTGTCAAGGCCTTTTTTAAATCGCATATTGTGTGAACATAATACAAGCCGAAATAGAATGTGTAAGATCACTAAGAGATAGATTGGCGGTCATTTTTGATTTAGCCAAACAAATATAACTAAATTATGGCAGCTGCCCTGGGAACTGAAATTCAACCAACTTCAATTCCGAAGGAACATCCATACCAACAGCGGTTTTATAACCTGCTGACTTCGGTGACAAAGAGCTGCCCATTCGGTCACCGTCCATATTTAAGTAGTAAGACAGGTAATCTACAAGAGTTTATTATACCCCATGACTGTTCACTGCCTTAGATCTTCGAGTATCATGCGTTGCGAAGATTTTGTCCATGTCTTAGCACCGATGATCGGATTATAATGACACTGTGTTCAGGAGTTTGGTTTCTCTATGTAAAATATGTTGAATGGTGAGCCAAGTTGAAAAAAGAAAACAAGCAGTTATAGCTGAGCAGAACACCAGATATTTATTTGTCCCTGGAATAGACTCCTATACTTTAATGAAAATAATTTATTGTTAATACCAGTGATAAAATTAAACGAAAAGGAATCAATGATTAAATTTAAAATTTGCACACATGTACCTAATTTATTATTTAACCCACTGAACGGACGCGTCGACGGGGGTTCGACAGCGAATTCCTGTTCGAAAAAGGACCTGTCGACCCCTTCTCGTTCGCACTCGTTTAACTCATATCGCACACTTTTGAGGGAAAAATATTGCAAAGCGATAATAAATGAAAGAAACTAATTTTGAGTAACGGAACTCCTTTACCTTGCAGGGAAAATAATTTAAATGTAGCCTGACAACTTTTAAACGGGCAAATCTAGTATGGTACGGTAAGTTCCGTCTGGAATTTACGAAAAGTGTGACTGTTTTGAAAGGGAAAAAGGTGGGGAGGGTGGCCGGTGGATGGGTTAAGATAAATATAAAAGAAAATTATTTACATAATATTTAAATTTAGTGATAAAGCTTATGAAAACAATATAGACGATATTTAAATAATTTAAAATAAGAAACGATTGAATGAGATGGTTAAAGAAATGACGTCATAATGCTTGAAAAAAAATTTTTTTTTACATATTTATTATGTGATAAATTGATAAATTTAATCGCCTGCTCTTAACCCGAGAAATGGGGTTTGAAAAAATGGCATTGAAAGCTCAAGTAGGTGGGAAAAGTAGATTTCAAACGTTTTAAACATGACAGTATTTTTCACTGTAATATGAAGCATATTTATACCAATTTAATTTAGAATCGGAAAGATAGTTTAGGAAAAGATAAACTTTACTCACTTTGAATTTTGCTGACCGAAACTCATCACGAATCCAATATGGATGTCTTTATCCATTTCAGGTCCAATAGATTCATAAATTCGAAGACAAGTGGACAGAAACTTAGGGTATTATTATATAGTTGATATACATATCTGTGTCGTGTGTATAGTTACACATAAATAGTTTTACATTTATTATTTCTATAGAGATTATAATTTACTTTACTATAAACTTTTTATATCTAAAATAAAAAAAATATTTTTATAAAATTTTCCATCTAATACTTATTTGTTATCTTATAATTACAAAAATTATTTTTTATAATATTATGCAAAATTTAAACTATTATACGTACCATGTTAACGATAAATTAAGAAAAAATTATTTATAATAAAAATATACAGTTTTCTAAAAGTGTATTATACAGAACTTATTCAAGATACAGTCCTAGAAAATGAGCCATTTAGAATGAAAGAGAAACAATTAGAATTTAACGATATTTCCGTTCCAAGGAAGGAAAGGTAATGTACCAATTAAATCTGATACAATGTTCTGATGAACAAGATTCCTACGAAATGCATTTACCTGGTCGTCACTATTTTAAAATTTATCCCACAAAATTTTTATTATAATGTTTTCCTACCATTTCTACATTGATTTTATTATTTTTCTTAAATATAATAAATTTAGAAAGAAATGTGTTTAAGGGAAATCAAGCAATTATATTTTATAACCAAATATTTTAGAATTAAATCTTATTTTCTGAAGGCAAGGTGAAAAATAACAATATTAATCTAAAACTAGATGATTGTCAGAAGAGAGAAATTATTTCAAATAATTAATACGTCTCTTTTTTATTCTAATGTTATGTATACACACACACACACACACACATATATATATATATATATATATATATATTATATATATATATATATATATATATATATATATATATATATATATATATATATATATATATATATATATATATATATATATATATATATATATATATATATATATATATATATATATATATATATATATATATATATATATATATATATATATATATATATATATATATATATATATATATATATATGTATATATATATATATAATATATATATATATATATATATATATATATATATATGTATATATATGTATATATATATATGTATATATATGTATATATATATATATATATATATATATGTATATGTATATATATATATGTATATATATATATATATATGTAATATATATATAAGTATATATATATATATGTATATGTATATATATATATATATATATATATATATATATATTATATATATATATATATATATATATCTATATATATATATATATATAATATAGATATATATATATATATATATTTATATATATATATATATATATATATATATATATATATATATATATATATATATATATATATATGGGCACAAAATTAAAAATTACATATAGGACATTCTCTAGATCATCATTTGTTAGAATATTATATATTGTTAGTGGCGATATATTTTACACACACACATTTGTATAACATGATACACAAGAGTCTAATGATTATTTATGCTAATAAAGCAGCATTATTGAAAAATCATAAAAAATGTTTTTAAAGGCAATTTTCTGTTATATTTTTGGTATGATTTATAAATTTATTTTATGTGATTAAAGTATTACGTATTTAAATTTGTGAAATTTTGGTAAAGGGATTCTTCCAAAATGACACAGACAAAATATATTCTAGCGAAAAATTTTCTTAAAATAAAATGAAACTATTTTTTTCGAATAACATGCTTACTTTATTGCACTGAAAATTTTGCTGTATATAAATCTGATTTTGAATAATTTAAACATAAATTCCAGTTACTCTATTATGCCCTTCATATTGAATATTTCTTATTTTGGACAAGAAATATTAAATTTGAAAATATAAATTTTGAGATTTTCTAATAATATTTTTGTAAATAAATTGGTTATGTTTTTGAGAATAGAAAAGTACTTTCTGTACTTACAAAAGATTAAAAACCATAAAGGGGAGAAACAGTGTTAGATCATTGTATAGTTCTAAATAATTCTCTTACATAAATTCTTCTTAACGTAAGTGAAAATCAGTACTTGTTTTTTTTTCTATATGAATTTTAAAGATAAAATGGAAAATAAAATCAAAAACAACTACTCAACCATATAAGGTAGAAAACAGTTATTAGAGCACTGTATAATTTTAAATAATTTTCATACATTAATTGTTTTTAACGTAAGTGAAAATCTATACTTAGTTTCGATTCTATATGATTTCCAAAGATAAAATGGAAAAAAAAATTAAACCAACTGCTCAACCATAAAATGGAGAAAACAGTTTTTAGAGCATTGTATAATTCTAAATAATTCTTTTACATAAATTGTTTTTAACGTAAGTGAAAATTTATACTTAGTTTTGTTTCTATATGAATTCGAAAGATAAAATGGAAAAACAATTAAAACCAACTGGTCAACTCTAAAACACAGAAAACAGTTGTTAGAACAATGTAAAGTTCTAAATAATTCTCTTACATAAATTGTTTTAAACGTAAGTAAATATCAATAATTAGTTTTTTTTCTTTATGAATTCTAAAGAAAAAACGGAAAAAAAAATTAAACCAACTGCTCAACCATAAAATGGAGAAAACAGTTTTTAGAGCATTGTATAATTCTAAATAATTCTTTTACATAAATTGTTTTTAACGTAAGTGAAAATTTATACTTAGTTTTGTTTCTATATGAATTCGAAAGATAAAATGGAAAAACAATTTAAAACCAACTGGTCAACTCTAAAACACAGAAAAGAGTTGTTAGAACATTGTAAAATTCTAAATAATTCTCTTAAATAAATTGTTTTTAACGTAAGTGAAAATTTATACTTAGTTTTGTTTCTATATGAATTCGAAAGATAAAATGGAAAAACAATTAAAACCAACTGGTCAACTCTAAAACACAGAAAACAGTTGTTAGAGCAATGTAAAGTTCTAAATAATTCTCTTACATAAATTGTTTTAAACGTAAGTAAATATCAATAATTAGTTTTTTTTCTTTATGAATTCTAAAGAAAAAAATGGAAGAAAAATTAAAAACAACTGGTCAATCATATGAGTCTCAAAAACAGTTGTTAGATTATGGTATAATTCTAAATAATTCACTTACATAAATTGTTTTAAACGTAGGTGAAAATCAGTACTTAGTTTTGTTTTTTATAAAAATACTAAAGATAAAATGGAAACAAAATAAAATAAAAACAATTGGTCGATTTACTGTGCATAAGGTATATTTTCGACAACTATTCATGGTGACATAATTTCTATCAAATAGTCTTGTTTTTTTAATGAAACTTTATTTTCTATATGTTTCATATAAAATCGTTCATATAAAATATTGTTACAAATTAACAGTTATATATGTTGAAACTTAACCTCCATTGCCTCTTTAAATCAAAGCAAATAAGAAATCTACTCAGGCCAAAAATAGCCAAATTTAATCCAGATGATTTATATTTTTCCTGGGTAATCAATAAAGGATACTAAAAATACGTATTACCCAAGAAAATTGAAAAATGACCAGTTATTTCAGTGGAAATAGAGTTTCATTGGGAAAAAGTCCACTGGCTATTGAGAAAATTAATAATCTACAAAATAATACAATTGAAACCATTTATTACGTTAGAGGGTAGTTCACAAATTGCCACCTATCAATAAATATACCTAGCTGTTATATTTCATAAAGACTCAATTCACTTTTTTTTTGCTGCTCTCGTTTTAGAGGAATATTATGTAGGCGTGTAATTGGTCCATTTATACAGATCCATGAGGCATTTAAACTTTCAATGATTTATTCCTTTTATATTGATGAAATAATCAAATACGTTTTAAAATATTGCATTTTCTATTTTT
>CM063500.1:22473443-22493443 GCA_032207245.1 Pardosa pseudoannulata | reverse complement strand
CATGTATATGCGTTAACTGAATCTTATCTGTTTGCAAACTCCTCAGATGCTTCCATAATACTTCCGCCTCACCGGATTATCCGAAAAGCTTACACGAGCGAGGGTCATTTTTTTACTAAAGAGTTCTCTGAATATTCAACCTTAGTGTAAGCACTGTTGTTTTCTAGTTGAAAAATTAAATTCACAAAAAAATTAATACATTTGAAATATGATAACAAATATAATGAAAGCAAAAACAAGGAGGCAGGATTAAATTTTGAAAAGGAGAATGTATTAAGCATTTGCTTTTTTTCTTTTCAGTCTTCTACACCTACACGACTCCACAGTGAAGCTTTCTTTTGTCTTACCTCATTATACTAGTCGATTTTAACAAGCACACATGATCCTCAATTAATCTTCCCTTAATTAACTGGAGGTGCACCTGCTACTGCCCTTAGAAAATTCAGATAAGGTTACATTAAACCGGATTTTATGGCTCTGCATATAGAAGCGGGAGCAAAAGAGAAGAAAGAAAGTTCAAAATAGTTTTGCAATTCATTTTCTTTTTTATTTTTGTTAGGATGATTTACAATTTTATTTTTAAAATATTTTTATAGCGAATATATATTTGAAATTAGATGCAAATTGTGATTTTAATCTATTTTACAATTTACAATGGAGTTTGGTAGAAAAATTTTATAAATCGTATGTTCTCTTTTCTGTAATCTCTAATATATATTTTAAAGTATATATCAATATATTTTCTGTAATAGGATTATTAAAAAATGTCTTATAAAAAAAATTGGCAAGATAAAATCTAACGTCTTTTTATCTAAATTTAACTTTAATTACGCATTAAAATTTATTATTTGGCACTTGTAAGTGTATGCAATTTCTAATGATCAGATGTAGGTATTTTTATAAAAAAATATGTAAAATTATAAGTTTAAAATATTTGTTTCTATAGTATTATATTACATCCTATAAATTAGAAATTTTAATTTTAACACTGAGATAATATTAAGATACTATATTTATTAACGTTATGTCATCTTTTACGTAACTTCTAATATATATTTTAAAGTATATTTTAATATATTTGCTGTAATATGATTACTAAAAAAAGTGTTAGAAATAAATTTGGGAAGACAAAATTTAACGTTTTTTTTATCCAAATTTAACTTTAATTACGCATTAAAGTTTATTATGTGGTGCTTGCAAGTGTATGCAATTTCTAATGATCAGAGGTAGGTATTTTTATAAAAAATATTATGTAAAATTATAATTTTAAAATATTTATTTCTATAATCATATATTACGTCTTATAATTTAGAAATTTTAACTTTAACACTGAGAAAATATTATAATACTAAATTTATTGACGGTATGTCCTCTTTTCCATAATTTCTAATATATATTTTAAAGTATATATTAATATATTTGCTGTAATAGGATTCTTAAAAAAATGTCTTAGAAATAAATTTGGGATTTTAAAATCTAACGTCTTTTTATATCAAAAATTAACTTTATTTAGGATTTAAAGTTTATTATTTGTTGTTTTAAGTGTATGCAATTTCTATCGATCAGATGCAGGAATTTTTGATAAAAAAATATTTAAAATTATAACTTTAAAATATTAGTTCCTATAGTTATATAATAATCCTATAATATAGAAATTTTAATTATAACACTAATAAAATATTAAAATATTAAGTTTTATAATATAGCTTTTTAAATATTAAAACTAAGTTTTTTTTCATATTATTCATTTATTTGTATAGATTGTTTAAGTTCTTTAGCATCTAATGCTATTTTATAATATAAAAATGGTTGAAAGTATTGAATATTAATTCACAATCACATTTAACAGTTTATTAGTTGTAATTTATTTTTCTATTCCTATAAATTTTTACTTTTATGCAAGACATGAAAGTTTTGTATATGGAATAATAAAAATTATAAACACCTTATGACATGTGATTTTATAAATATAATTTTAAAATGTTTTGATAATTATTTTGATTATCACTTTTTATAAAAGTTCTTCACTATTTCACTTTTGATTATTTATAAGGAATATTAAAAATGACTATACATATGGAATATTTAAAAATGAAAGGTTATTTAAAAATGAAAATTATATGATAAAATCTCAAATCAAGGGTTTAATACAAAAGTATGTGGATAAAATTTTAAACAAAATATTAGCATTTAATTAGTTTTATTCATAATATATATTTAAAATTATAGAATAGAGTATTGAATTGAATATCATTCAATTAAAATCGATTAATTACTGAATAATAATTGCTGACAGTTTAACAGCATTTATATTTAAAATCTTTATTACTCATTGAATTTAGTTGGCCAATGTTTGGTATTCAATAAATATTTTTAAACAATTTAAAACACAGTTTGCTTTGTATATTTTAAGAGACAGGACATTTTTTTAAATACCTCATTTACGAATTTTTAAGAACAATAATTACTTATTCAGGATAATTTTAGAGTGAAATATTTTTTTTATAAAACTTTTAAATTTTTAAAAAATTAAATATAAAAATCTGTACGATATTCTTATTAAATTTAATTGTATGTGTAATATTGCTCAAAAATTAACAAAATTTTGATTTAATATAATTCATTCCCCACACACTCATGTACATATAAATTCAGATTATTTTTCCTCATTATTAATCTAGCAAATTAGTTTTAAATTTACTTATCTCTCTCTGTATATCTGTATATATAATATATATATATATATATATATATATATAATATATATATATATATATATATATATATATATATATATATATATATATATATATATATATATATATATATATATATATATATATATATATATATATATATATATATATATATATATATATATATATATATATATATATATATATAATATATATATATATATATAATATATATATATATATATATATATATATATATATATATATATATATATATATATATATATATATATATATATATATACATATATATATACTATATATATATATATATATATATATATATATATATACATACATATATACATACATATATATATATATATATATATATATATATATATATATATATAAATATATGCATTATACATTTACGTAGTATTCATATTTTTCCTTTTATTTTTACTTTAAAGTTTCGGTAGTAATATTTCAAGAGAAACCTTAAGTTAGTGACAAACTTAATTACGGTGGCTTATCGACTTATCTGCAGTCGGCGCGTCATGGAAGAGTAAGAAAAGGCAAAAGAATATTTATTTTGAAGTTGGCATCATAGTAAATATATTGATTTTATTATTGTTATTAAAATTGCATATTTATATTTTAAACTTATATATATAACTGTAATGTCAAAATATGGAAATTTTACTTTACATAAATTTTACTTGTGATGTAAACGTTTAAATTTATTCTTTGCAGTGTTTATTTTTATTCTGTGTCACATATGGTTTAAAAGAAAAAAAATTAATATCAAAATATGTTGTTTCTTATTTCTATAAGACACTTTGTCTGTATTACGTAATCATGATATTACTATTATTAATATTTTATATTTATTATAATTATTATAATTATCATTATTTGAAAAAGAAGTTTTGGCTAATTTTAAGACATTTTAATATATAGCATAAATATACTAAGACAAATCATATATTTTATAAACGCGCATACGTACATGTATGTTTATGCATATGTGTATATATATATATATATATATATATATATATATATATATATATACATGTAAATATATATATACCTAATATATATGTATATGTATATATACTTATATATATATATATAATTTATTTATTTATTTTAATCTTTATATTTATATTTATATACTTATTTGTATAAAATTTGCATGTTATATATTATACACTGTCTCTAGTACATAATCATGAAAGTAATACATGCATTTAAAATTTCTCTTATTTTAAACTATTATGCCGTATAAAATCCATGGAAAAGTAAGTAATTTGGAATATAAAGAAATTAAAATCCTCCCTCATATATTTTTTTTACACTTTAAAAAGCATAAAATTGAAAAACATGTACATTGCCTGCCCTTTATCGTTTAATCTCCCAAAATTAACACTTAATTAGGAAATCTCCCAGTATGTCTTGCTAATCGAAAACAGTCTATTGCTAAAAATTATAAAATTTTAGAAGCGCGTTAGTTGAATCATTTAATGAAACAGATTAGGCTGGAATTTGAAGGCAGGACATTTAATTGATTCGCAGGAAATAGGTTAACGAGGTATTTTAATGGTATTCTCTTAATGAGTTTCCGTTTCACCATCTGCTGAGTTTATTTGAAATGTATTTGATCGCACTTGTTTTTGATAAGAAACTGGAGTTATTTCAATTTTTAGGATGATCCTTAGGAAGATGATGTGCATAAAATCAGAATTTAAAATTCATCATTTATTATAGTGTATGGTCGGCATTACAAGATGTGTTTCAAATATTTATCTCCCATTTATGTTATTTTGTACATATTCTAATTTAATAGAATTAGAAAATAATGTGTGTGTTACATTTTTTTTTATTAAAATAAAATAAAATGTAATATATACACAATTTTCATAGCATCAATTAATATTTTATAAAATATTTTTTAAACTTAGATTACTCCTACTTACTTAAATTCTAATTAATTGATATAAATAGCTTACCAACCACTTATATATATGATACAAATTTTAAATTTCTAATTTATTTTACATTTTGTGCCTCACTAAGAGGCTGGAATTTAGATGAATAAATACAGGTGTATTTGTATATTTTATGAAAACCTTTTTAACCTTAGATTACTCCTACTTATTTAAACTATAATAAATTGATATAAATAGCTTATCAACCACTTATAATATATTTGATATAATTTTTAAATTTCTAATTTATTTTACATTTTGAGCCTTACTAAAAGACTGGAATTTAGGTGAATAAATACAGGTATATTTGTTTACTTTCACATAGCAGGTTTAATGTTGAATTAACAAAAATAATATTTGTGTTGAATTACTACATTCAATTTGGTAAAACTCCTTGAATATCAACAATATAAGCGTTGAGATCCTTAAACCTCTAGACTATATAAAGCACTTATTATATATTTGATATAAGTTTTAAATTTCTAATTTATTTTAAGTTTTAAACCTCGCTAAGAAACAGGAATTTAGGTAAATAAGTACAAGTGTATTGTTTATTTTCCACATTAAACGTTTACTGTTGAATTAACAAAAATAATATTTCTGCTGAATTGTTACATTCAATTTGGTAAAACGCCTTGAATATTAACAATATAAGCGTTGAGATTCTTAAACCTCTAGATTGTAAAAAGCACTTATAATAAATATATTTGATTTAAGTTTTCAATTTCTTTTTTATTTTAAATTTTAAGCCTCACTAAGAAGCTTGAATTTGGGTGAATAGGAACAGGTGTAATTGTTTATTTTCCCCATAAAATATTTACAGTCTAACTAACAAAAATAATATTTCAGTTGAATTGCTACATTGAATTCGGTAAAGCGCCTTGAATATCAACAATATAAGCCATCAGATCCTTAAACCTGTAGTTTGTATAAAGCACTTTTAATATATTTGGTAGAAGTTTTAAATTTCTAACTTATTTTAAATTTAATCCTAAAAGGCCGAACGATGGCCGATTGATTAGGGTGCTGGCCATCGGTACCGGTGTTCATGGGTTCGAATCCCACAGTTGCATGGATGTTCGTAGCCGTTCGGAATCGGTTTTAACCTGTTGGTCCCGGTCTCATTGGCCCCCGTGTTGTAAAAAGTAGACCGTAGCACTCCAAACCAAACTAACCTCACTAAGAGACTGGAATTTAGGTGAATAAATACAAGTGTATTCTTTATTTTTCACATAACAGGCTTACTGTAGAAACAACTAAAATAATATTTCTGTTGAATTGCTACTTTCAGGTTAGTAAAGCGCTTTGAATATCAACAATATAAGCGTTGATGTCCTTAAACGTATAGATTGTATAAAGCACTTATAATATATTTGATATAAGTTTTAAATTTCTAATTTATTTTACACTTTGAGCCTCAGTAAGAGATTGGAATTTAGGCGAATAAATAAAGGTGTATTTGTTTACTTCTCACATTATATGTTTACTGTTGAATTAACAAATATAATATTTCTGTTGAATTGTTACATTCAATTTGTAAAGTGCCTTGAATATCAACAATATAAGCGTTGAGATCCAAAAACCTCTAGATTGTATAAAGCCCTTACAACATATTTGATATAAGTTTTTAATTTCCATTTTATTTTAAATTTTAATCCTCACTAAGAGACTGGAATTTAGGAGAATATATACAAGTGTATTGTTTATTTTCCACATAAAAGGTTTACTGCCGAATTCACAAAAACACTATTAGTGTTGAATTGCTATATTCAATTTGGTAAAGTGCCTTGAATATCAACAATATAAGCGATGAGATAAATAAACCTCTAGATTGTATATAGCACTTATAATATATTTGATATAAGTTTTTAATTTTTTTTTTATTTGAAATTTTAAGCTTCACTAAGAGACTGGAATTTAGGTGAATAAATACAGGTGTATTGTTTATTTTCCACATAAAAGGTTTATAGTCGAGTAATAAAAAATACTATTTCTGTTGAAATGCTACTTTCAAAATGGTAAAGGTTCTTAAATTTAAGTTGAATATTAACAATATAAACATTGAGATCATTAAACCTCTAAATTGTATAAAGCATATTTTAGAATCACTTTCTGGTCACAATACACGGTCATCCCACACTGCTTAACAATGTGTGTTTCTTCACTAATTATAAAATAGCTAAATAAATGAATTAAAATTTGTATAAAGCATATTTTCAAATCTCTTTCTAATACATGATCAACCGACCCTGCCTAACAATGTGTGCTATTTCATTAATTAAACAATAACTAAATGAGTGAATGTAAATTTTTATAAAGCACATTTTCGAATCGCTTTCTAATACACGATCATCGACACTGCTGAACAATATCTGTTACTTCTTTTTTATAAATGAAGATATTTATTAGTAACATTTATTTTCTTTACAGGTTTTTGAAGAGATTCACTTAAACAGAGTGCAAAAGAAATTTTTAGATTTTTTCTCAGTTAATTTTTATATATCAATACGATATATTTTCAAATTTGCACGAAATTTTTCCTCATATATTTTCACCGTAATTATTGGGATTTTACTTATATTAAAAGACAAAGTTTAAAGTATAAGATAGACATAAAACAAAATAAAAATTTTAAAAATTATTTATTTCCGAATAAAAATTCAAATCAAGTTATGAGTAAATTAAAATACATTTATTTTATAATATGAAGATATTCTTTAGTTAAATTTATTTTCTTTACAGATTTTTGAAGATAATCACTTAAACAGAGTGCAAAATAAAGTTTTAGCTTTTTTCTCAGTTATTTTTTATAAATAAATAAAATATATTTTTAAATTTGCCACAAATTGTCCCTTAAATATTTTTACCGTAATTCTTGGGATTTTACTTATTAAAAGACAAAGTTTAAAGTATAAGATAAACATAAAACAAAATAAAAATTTAAAAGTATTTATATCCGAATAAAAAATGAAAATCAAGTTATGAGCAAATTAAAATATTTCTATTTTATAACATAAAGATATTCTTTAGTAATATTTATTTTCTTTACATATTTTTGAAGAGATTCACTTAAACAGAGTGCAAAACAAAATTTTAGATTTTTTCTCAGTTATTTTTTATAAATCAATACGATAAATTTTCAAATTTGCACGAAATTTTCCCTCAAATATTTTCACCCCATTCCTTCGGATTTTACTTATAATAAAAGACAAAGTTTAAATCATAAGGTAGACAAAAACAAAATAAAAAGTGTAAAAAGTATTTATTTCCAAATAAAAAATACAAATCAAAATATAAGTAAATTAAAATACTTCTATTTTATAATATAAAGATATTCTTTAGTTACATTTACTTTCTTTACAGATTTTTGAAGAGATTCACTTAAACAAAGTACATAATAAAATTTTAGTTTTTATAAGCTATTTTTTTTATAAATAATAACGATATATTTTCAAATTTGCAAGAAATTTTTCCTCAAATATTTTCACCTTAATTCTTTTGATTTTATTTATATTAAAAGACATAGATTAATGTAAAAGGCTGACTTAATGTATGAGGCTTACCTTTTTTCTAAGTTACTATTATATATCAATACGATATATTTTCAAATTTGCACCAAATGTTTCCTCAAATATTTTCATCATTATTCTTGGGATTTTACTTATATTAGAAAAAAAAGTTTAAAGTACAAGGTAGACATAAAACAAAATAAAAATTTTAAAAAGTAATTTTTTTTTGTAATAAAAACTTCAAATCAAGTTATGAGTAAATTAAAATACTTGAATTTTATAATATAAAGATTTTCTTTAGTAATATTTATTTTCTTTACAGATTTTTGAAGGCATTCACTTAAACAGAGAGCAACATAAAATTTTTAAACATATTTATGAGTTATAAAAGAGAAAATAAGTACTAAAAAACCCATGAAACGGATTGCAGAATTAGCAAACTAATAAAAGAGATAGAAATTTCTACTAAAGCATGTTTCTTAAGTAATTATCCAAACTGAGATTTATTAGACAATAAACATATCTAAAGAAAACTAAGTATTAGCTTTGGTATAAAAGTTTATAACTCCGATCGTTTAATGCATAAAGTAAATTGAATCATTAATCATGAAAGTACATATCCGCAAGAGTTATCTGGAGTGAGATCCGAAGGAAAACCACTCTTTTGCTGGGTTGCGGTTATTTAGTGTGATTATAAATGAGGGAAGGGTTTTATTTCTTATCGCTATCTTAGAGTTCGAGGCCATAATCTTAGGCAATTACATGTCCCGAACAATCAATTAATTAAGATAACAATTACTTATTCAACACTGAAGGGAACTATCATGCAAAGTTAGTAATTTAATTTCTTTTTCTTTTACACCGGGGGAAATTATTCAAATAGAAAAGATGATTTTTATTGTTTAAAACAAACGTGTACAACAACTTGCTTCGGTTAGTAATTTTTATGAATAATAAATATTTATCCATTCTTATTGTAGAATCGTAATTAATATCTTAAAAATGATGTCAGAAAGCTTCCAAGAACAATTAAAAAAGAGTCGAAATGTTATGTAAAATGTTATTCATTTCTGACGAAGTTTTATAAATGTATTAAATCTTATGCATATTTCAGAATTTCTACTAGTTCTTATGTCTTTCAAGATATATTTTTTATCAGATCTAAACTAGTAAAGGCGGTAGATGATAGGAAATACAACTATGAATGCACAAAAAAGAATTATTTGCATACATAATTCTTTATATGTAGAATAAATATCACAAGATTAATATATAACTGGTAAATATTTTAAAAGCAGATTTTAAATACTTTAGTAAATTGTGTTATATATATATTTATATATATATATATATATATATATATATATATATATATATATATATATATATATATATATATATATATATATATATATATATATATATATATATATATATATATATATATATATATATATATATATATATATATATATATATATATATATATATATATATATATATATATATATATATATATATTATATAATATATATATATATATATATATATATATATATATATATATATATATATATATATTATAAATATATATATATATATATATATATATATATATTAAATATATATATATATTATATATAAAATATATATTATATATATATATATATATATATATATATAAATTATATATATATATATATATATATATATATATAAAATTTAAAAGCAGATTTTAAATAAACTTTAGTAATTTGTATTATATATATATATAAATATATTATATATATATATATATATATATATATATTCTTTGAAAATCTAAGGGAAAACCCTTTGAATTGTCCCTATTATTTTTCTCAACCCGGGCATACTCGAGTCTAGCTAAATCTGATATAATGAACACTTAATTCATGTTGGTCGAACGTAATTTTATATTATCTGATCAAAATTAAAACAAAATCCAGAAAAAATATTCAGATAGTATCAGAATGCTCTCTGCAAAAATCTCGCAATGCTAATATTCAGCGATACACAATGAAGTACCACGACTACTTAGTATGATTATATATATTATATAACATATATATCCTAGTGAAATCTAATGGAAAACTGCTTTGAATTGTCCCTATTATTTTTCTCAGCCCGGGCATACTGAGTCTAGCTAAACTTCTGATATAAATGAACTGTTAATTCATCTTGGCCGAACATAATTTTTATTTATCTGATCAAAATTAAGACAAAATATAGAGAAAATTATACCAGACAGTATCAGCATGCATTCTACAAAAATATCCCAATGCCAACTTGAGCTTGACAGAATCAAGTACCGCAGTTATTTAGTGTGATTATAAATTATGAAATTGCTTTATTTCTTATCGCTATCTTAGAGTTCGAGGCCGTAATCTTAGGTAATTACATGTCCCGAATAATAAATTAAATAAGATAACAATTACTTATTCAACACTGAAGTGAAACTATCATGCAAAGTTAGTAATTTAATTTCTTTTTCATTTACACCTGGGGAAATTGTTCAAATAGAAAAGAAGGTTTTTATTGAAAAAAAGTTTACAAATCTTTCTTTGGCTATTAAATTTTATGAATAATAAATACAATGGTATTTATCAATTCTTAAGCAAAAATCGTAATTAATATCGTAAAAACATTGTCAGAAAGCTTCCAAGAACAGTTAAAAAAGAGTTAAATTGTTATGAATATTTCTTAAGAAGTTCGATAAATGTACAAAAAATGCTGCATATTTCGGAATTTCTATTAGATGTTATGTCTTTCAAGATATACTTTTTATGAAATTTAAACTAGTAAAGGCGGCAGAGAACTTCGAATTGAGTGAAGTTCAATTGAATGTTTTCAATAATTCTCTCTCTTTCGACAGGAAATACAAATATGAATTGAAAAAAATTATTTCTATACATTCTTCTTTTAGATGAAAATAAATATCACAAGATTAATTAATTATAAATATTTTAAAAGCAGATTTAAAGCAAACTTTAGTAATTTGTTTATTACAGTAAAAGGTTAAAAAAATCTGAACTGCAAGAACGGCAATAACAGGACATTTGCACTAAGATATATATATATATATATATATATATATATATATATATATATATATATATATATATATATATTATATATATATATATATATATATATATATATATATATATATATAATATATATATATATATATATATATATATATATATATATATATATATATATATATATATATATATATATATATATATATATATATATATATATATATATATATATATATATATATATATATATATATATATATATATATATATATATATATATATATATATATATATATATATATATATATATATATATATATATATATATATATATATATATATATATATATATATATATATATATATATGTATATATATATATATATATATATATATATATATATATATATATATATATATATATATATATATATATATATATATATATATATATATATATATATATATATATATATATATATATATATATATATATGTATATATATATATATATATATATATATATATATATATTATATATATATATATATATATATATATATATATATATATATATATATATATATATATATATATATGTATATATATATGTGTGCAATATGTTATTTTATGAAAGTATATAGATATTATAAGTCAAAATATAACTTTAGTTTCACTAGAACTTTATAGAACAAAATTTAAATTATTTCTATTAAAATATAAGAATCGTAAATCCAATTAATCAAAGAAACAGGATTTTGTGTCATTAAATTTTAACAAAGGGAGATTTTGGAAAAATTTAGAAAACTCAATTTCAAAGAAACATTTAAAAGAACTTTACTCTAAAATGCCATTTAAAAAATATTAAGTGTAATTAGATTAAAATCTTCTTAGATTAATATATTATTTTTAGGCTTTATTTATTCTGGGTTTAATTCTTTTACCTCTAAAATAAGTTCCAATTAAATTACAGGATTATGTTTTAATGAAATTTGATTATAATGCAATCCCAATTCAAGCCAGAGCTGTTTTTTATAAAGGGGAAAGCTAGATTTTTAGGATAACTTAATAAGAGAGATTACATTTTCCTGTTTAGCCACGTTGCATTAATAAGGAATTCGGTGAAAATTTTTACATCTTCTCCGTAATTAAATTCAATATGGAAATTTCGATGAATTGAACCGTGTTTCTGAAACTTTTTGAAAAATAAATGGGAATTTTTTTTAAGTCATATACATATTACTGATGTTGCTAAGGTATAGGATAACAAAGGTGAATTTTATATTCAAAAGAAATTTATTGTATGTCGATTTCTGGTACTTTAATTTCTTTAACTAATTATGGCATTTTTTGTTTTTGTAAATTTGTAACTCGATCTTTCTTTTTGGATATATTATCGAATTTGTTTTCTTTGGTGAACTTATAATTTTATCGCACTTAAATAAAGTGTTACCTTGGTTAATTTATTTAATGAGTAAATAAAAAACTATTTAAAATTTAGAAGCGATTTATCATTTTCAATTCACTGTAAAATGTAAACGAATTATTGCTTTTATTACCATTTTATGTATTCACATTTTTACGAAAATATTTAATATCAACACGACTGACTTAATTTTGACCATTTAAGCGTTATATCTGCACGTAAAAGAAAGTTTAATTTTAAAATTTTATTTTTATTTTTAGTCAGTTTTAAGTGATTTTCAAGAGTTTACTCTTGTAGTTTATAGTTATTTATGTATCTGGCATAACTAAAAACTGATTAGACGTAGAAAATCAATATTTTGTATATTTCACTCTTAATATACAAAATATTGTGTTTCATAAGTATGAACCGACTTCTTTTATTTCATACAATTTTATTATTTATTAATCTGATTATTCAGAAAACTCTTAAACAAGGTATGGTTCAACACGAGACGAATATGAGATGGAGGATTTTGGGAGAACAGAGAGCTATTCATAGTTACCTAAGAAAGACTTTAGTGGCCCTTTTTAGGGATCTGATTAGGCGTAGAAATACAATATTTTGTATATTTCACTCTTAATATATAAACTATTGTGTTTCTTATTAAATTCATGCTACTTAATTGTCTGTTAATCTGACGCTTCATAAAACTCTTAAACAAGGTATGGTTCAACACGAGAAGAATAAGAGGTAGAGGATTTTTGTTGAAGAGCTATTCCCAGGTAGCTAAGAAATAATGTTGTGATCCTTTTTAGGGGTCTGGTTAGAAGTAGAAAGACAATATTTTGTATATTTGACTCTTAATATACAAGTTATTATCTTTCTTATTAATTTCATACTACTAAATTGTCTGTTAATCTGACGTTTCAAAAAGCTCTTCAACACGGTATGGTTCAACACGAGACAATTAAGAGGTGGGGGATTTGGGGGGAAGAAAGAGCTATTCCCAGTTATCTAAGAAAGATTTTAGTGGCCCTTTTTGGGGATCTGATTAGACGTAGAAAGACAATATTTCTTATATTTGACTTTGAATATACAAATTGTTGCCTTCCTTATTAATTTCATGTTACTAAATTATCTGTTATTCTGACTCTTTAGAAAACTCTTTAACAAAGTATGGTTCAACACAAGATGAATAAAAGGTGGAGGATTTTGGGGTAAAAGATAGATATTACCAGTTATCTAATAAAGACAGTAGTGGCCCTTTTAGGTGTTTGATTATAGGTAGAAAGACAATATTTCGTATATTTGACTCTTATTATACAAATTATTGTCTTCCTTATTAATTTCATGTAGCTAAATTATGTGTTATTCTGACTCTTTAGAAAACTCTTTAATAAGGTATGGTTCAACACGAGATGAATAAGAGGTAGAGGATTTTTGGGGAAAAGAGAGCTATTCTCAGTTATCTGTCAATGACTGTAGTGGTCCTTTTTATGTGTCTGATTATAGTAGTATTTTGTATATTTGGCTCTTAATATACAAATTATTGTCTTTTTTATTAATTTCATGCAACCAAATTGTATGTTAATCTGACTCTTCAGAAAACTCCTTTACAAGGTATGGGGGGCTTGTTGCATAGGACATTATTGTATAAATTTCTCAGTATATGGTCATTCTTGCATATTTCATAAGCCTGAACCATCCTCTTTCATTTCATAGAATTAAATTGTCTGTTAATCTGACACTCCAGAAAACTCTTAAACAACTTATTGTTCAACACGATACGAATAGATGGAAGATTTTGAGGAAGAGAGAGAGCTATTCCCAGTATTCTGAGTAAGAGTGCAGTGGATATTTTTGGGGGTCTGACTGAACATGTCTGTGTACAAGTCCATGTCTACGGAATTGAAGTGGTTTAATAAAGGGACTGTGTTTTGTGGTCTAGTCTCCATTGACTTTTGAACATTTAAGTAATTATGTTGTACTTTCTCAGTATGAGGACATTATTGCATCTTTCATAAGCATGAACCACCTTCTTTCATTTCATACAATTAAATTGTCTGTTAATCTGACACTTCAGAAAACTCTTAACTCTTATTGTTCGACATGAGACGAATAAGAAGGGGAGTATTCTGGGGAAAGGGAGAGCTATTCCCAGTTATCCAGGAAAGGCTGTAAGGGCACTTCTTAGGGGCTCACTGGACTTGACTATGCAGAAGCCATCTCTACGGAATTAATGTGAAGTGGATTAACGGGACTGTGTTTTGTGGAACTCTAGTTATCACTGACTTTTGAACTTTTAAATAATTCTGTTGTACTTTTTCAGTATGAGGGCCTTGTTAAAAAGTATTGGAGGGCTCTTGAACTAATGGTTTAAGAGCTAATTATATCGCATTTGTAAAATAAATAGATATTTGACTCTTCTAACATCCATTTAATTTAGAACATTTCAATTATCATTTCTGTATGTACAAGGAAGTTTAATTTTTAAACTTTAAATTATCTTCCTGATGATATCTGAACAGGTTATGACTAGCTTACTCTCGATGTTTACTCGTGCATATGCATCTCTCATAGATCAAAATCGATTACATGCAGAAAAACTATATTTTGTATTTTGAATCCTTATAACATCCAGTTGTGAATCTCCCTTTTTTTTTTACTCCAAACTTTCGCAAAATAATGACAAATTTCAGAATGATTTTATTAATAATATAACCATAACGAAAAATATATTAGATTTAAAATATTGAAAACATAAACTTAATACTACTAAAATACCCAGGTTTATCAGCTCCTGAATATGCATAAACCATCAGATCTCCTCCGAAAAGTGCAGTAGCGGTCTATTTCATATTTCTAATCAAATAATGTTAATTAATTATTAAAAAACACAGGTAACATGTATCATATACATAATTTTATCATACCTAACATATTCGGAGATAATCTGCTACTGTGGGATCTATTATAGAGAAGAATTATAAAATTTCGCATACATTAAAATGTAATACTATGAAAAAGGTAACTTCCAATTTAATACGACAAGGTTATTATCAAGGTTATTAAGTATAAATTATCAGACATAAGAAATAAAGTAATTAAAACGCCTACAAGAAGTTTTCCTATCGAGAACAAACGGAATAAATTACTTTCAACGTGTATGTGAGTATATAGAAATAATATTTTTACAAAGCTCAAATGACATTATTAATTCTAGATAAAATATACTTGTTTTCTTTTATTAAGATAAATAAAGATTATTTTTATAGATAGTTCTTCCTTTTCTAAAATTTATTACTGTTTACATACTGATATAACTGAAAGTTGAATGAAAATTTAACATTTTAAAAATGACATGAATTCTAGTCAAAAAGGTACTTGTCTGTACGTTTAAATTCATTTGTAGTGTCTTTGAATATAAAATGTGATATATTCCATAATACAACAATTATTTTATAAAGAAAGATTAAGAATACTTTTATTTACACACATCTCTCTCTCTCTCTCTCTCGCCGAACGATGGCCGAATGGTAGAGCGCTGCTCTTCGGAACCGGAGTTCGTGGATTCGAATCCCGCTGCTGGCATGGCTGTTTGTAGCCATTCGGAATCGGCTTTAAACTGTAGGTCCCGGTCTCATTAGCCCTCGTGTGCAAAACAGTAGACCGCAGAGCTCCAAACAAAACCAAACTCTCTCTTTCTCTCTCTCTCTCACTCTCTCTCTCTGTATATATATATATATATATATATATATATATATATATATATATATATATATATATATATGTATATATATATATATATATATATATATATATATATATATATATATATATATATAACTTGTATTATTAAGATAAATAGAAATGATTTGTATAGGTATTTCTTACTTCTATAAAATTCATTACTGGTTTATATACTGCAACAAATGAAAGTAGATTAAAAATTTAATATTTTCAATTAACATTTTTAATTCTACGAAAAAGATACTTGTCTATAAGTTTACATTCATGTATTGGGTCTTTCAATATAAAAAGTGAAAATTTCCCTAAGGAAAAGAATATTTAATAAAGAAAGATTAAGGAAGCTTTTTACACACACACACACACACACACACACACATATATATATATATATATATATATATATATATATATATATATATATATATATATATATATATCTTGTTTTATTAAGATAAATAAAGAAGATTTGTACAGATATTTCTTGCTTTCGTAAAATTCATTACTAGTTTGCAAACTCGTTTAAAGTCATGTATGTGGTCTTTCAAATAAAAAAGTAATATTTTCTTAATACAAAGTATGATTTATAAATAAAGAATAAAAAATTTTTTACACATATATATCTTATTTTACAATCATGTCCATAAATTAAGGATAATTCAGAATCACACAGAAATTGAGCTCTAAAATAAAAATTTCACCTGTAGAATTATCACACACATCTTGAAGAAGAATATGCAAATTGCAGGAAACCACCAGATGGCACGGATAGTACGTCACAATCACGAGAGTGTATGAAAGGGGTATATAAGGAATGGTAGCAAACAAGTAAAACTGTCCAGAATCGCTTTAAAAGCCTTTCAGTGCAATAACCGCATAGTTATGGCACAAAGGAAGCATTTGGATGATTTTTTAGGTGGTAGAATTATCGGACGACTGGAATGTGGACGTACCCAGCTGGAAGTATCCGAGGAACTTGGAATCTCCCAGAGTGTAATCACCAGGCTTTGGCAACGATTCAAACATGTGGTAATGTTAGTAGATGTTACAGCACAGGTCGCCCCCGAGTTACTACGCCAAATGATGACCGGTATTTGGCAGTTACTTCCAAAAGAAACAGACGGAGCACAGCATCAGACCTGCCCCGTCAGCTCTCTTCAACTACCGGTATGACAGTTTCAAGGCAGACCGTGTACAGACGCTTAAGGAACATTGGTCTATATGCTCGTAGGCCTGTCAGATGTGTTTCTCTTACCGCAAATCACTGTCGCCTGCGATTATGCTGGGCTAGAGAGCATGCATTGTGGACACCGCAACAGTGGTCTTGTGTGATGTTTTCCGACGATTCCAGGTTCAGTTTACATTCTGATTCTCGCCGGACTTTCATATGGAGAGCGCCAGGTACCCGTTACCACCAAGAGAACACCATTGAACGACACCGTTACGGTTGTGCAGGATGACTCGTTTGGGGAGGAATTATTCTTGGTTCCAGAACTGACCTGCATGTTCAGAGTGTAACGATGACAGGCCACATCTATCGGGATGTCATTCTGGAACAACATGTACGTTTGTTTCGGGGTGCCATGGGTCCTGAATTTCTGTATAGTGATGACAAAGCCCGAAATCACCGTGCAAACATTGTAGACGAATGACTTCAATCGGAGGATATCACCCGTATGGATTGGCCAGCATACTCACCAGACTTGAATGCAATAGAACATGTGTGGGACATGCTTGGCCGACGAATTGCAGCTCATCAACCCCCTCCAAACTGTCTATCGGAACTTCGGAGAGCATTGCTTGAATAGTGGTGTAATTTTTTCCCAAGATCAGATTGAGAATCTGATACTCAGCATGCGTAGGCTTTGTAACGCTTGTATTGCATCGTCCGGGAGACATACTCCGTATTAACAATCATACTAACCATGTTATACTGTTTTCTGTAAATAGGTTCTTTGTTAAAATTTGCTGCAGGGAGTAAAAATTGCATTTTTTATTAATTATGTCAAACATATAGCATCTTTTTTGCTCTTTACCTTTTGTTTTATAAATAGACTTTACAAATAAGTCAAATTTGTTTTGCTTTTGTCTCTTTTATTGCCTGAACTTCATTATCCTTAATTTATGGACATAAGTGTAATAACATAAATAAAGATGTTTTGTATTGATATTTCATATTTTTGTAAAATACATTACTGCTTTTTGTACTGAAAATTGAATTTTGTAATGAAATTAGAATAAAAGTTAAACATTTTAGAAATTGTATTATTAATTTTGGTATAAAAGATACATGTCTATAGGTTTAAATTCATTTATGGGGTCATTCAATATAAAAGGGCTTAATGTACCTAATACAAATAATATTTTATAAAGAAAGACTAAGAGCATTTTTCTTAAAAGAAAAATATTTTTTTAAGAATATATATATATATATATATATATATATATATATATATATATATATATATATGTTTCTTATTTCATTACTATAAACAAAGAAGATATGTACAAATATTTATTTCTTTCGTAAATTCCATTACTGCTTTACATGCTGACATAAATATAAGTGGAATAAAAGTTTAAAATTTTACAAATAACATTATTTATTCTAGTAAAAAAGAAACGTGTTTATACGTTTAAATTTATGCATGGTGTCTTTCAAAGGCATGGCGTCAAGTGATAATTTCACTAATACAAAGAATATTTTATTAAGAAATTAAGATTACTTTTTTTTACACACACATATTTACATGTATAAATCTCTTTTATTAAGATGAATAAAGATGATTTGCATAGACATATTTTAACATTTGTAAAATTCATTACAGGTTTACATACTGATATAAATGTAAGTAGATTAAAAGTTTAACATTTTACAAATGGTATTATTAATTCAATTAAAAAAGATACCATTCTACACGTCTTAATGTATGGGGTCTTGCAATGTAAAATGTGTTAATTTCCCTAATACAGAGAATGTTTTATAAAAATGATTAACAATCTTTTTTTTTATACACACACAATTAAAGAATTTAGCATTTTAGGAATTACTGTCAACATGATAGAATATGACTAACAGAAGAATATCACTAACAGAAGAATATGACTATGAAAAAAATATGTATGTAATTATCAAGTTTATTTACAAAGTAAATTAGTGCAACTGCTGATAATTATTGGCGTAGTTTTCCGGAACATTCTTTACAGATTTTGTGATTATCCTTTGGATTTCTTAGATAATTTTCATGGTTTGTTTTAAGGAATTCAGGAACGGCATCACAAATAGATATTTTGAATAATGGAAATGCGATAGACACATTGCGCTATATTAGGCTAATATATATCTTATTGAAGAGTATTTCTTGCTTTTGTTTCGTTGTTTAATTTGGTTTCAAGTGGTATGGTTTATATTTTTGCAGCACGAAATCTAATGAGACCGGGGATTACTGCTTAAAACCGTATCCGAACAGCTATGGATATATCTGTCACTGTGGGATTCAAACTGAAGAATACTGAAGCATTGAAGAATAGTCTCCTAACCATTCTGAATATGATTGATTTTTTCAATTATCTTTAATAAT
>CM063500.1:22458443-22465943 GCA_032207245.1 Pardosa pseudoannulata | reverse complement strand
TAGGGCTAATAATTGGTGTCTTGTGTGGGACGGTATAACAGCATGCATCAGTGAGCAGCAGTTAAGCAACTGTAGTACGTCAAGGTTGCAGGTAACGAGAAGGAAACACGCCATACGTGTGTCCCTACGCCAACTATCTAGTAAAGGTTGTATAGTTGGTTTTACTGACTAAATAATAGCTCTTTCGTAATGTTGAATACGTAAACGGAACCTATGTATCACATCCCATGATATTTCGTTTCAAAAATGGAAAAGGCGACAGTGTCTCAAAACCTCCGAGTAGTGATTTAGTGCCAAGCCGTTTTATTTTAAGTGTCTAACGTAAACAGTATCTACTAATTTTAAATCATTCAAATTAATCTGATGTGGTAAGATTTAAATGCAGAAAGGTCATTTCCATACGAAATCCATAATTAATTTTATTTCGTATGTGGTACAAATGTAAGGAACAATGAAATAACAGGTGATGGGTTTTCTCTGAAGGTAGGAAAGACATCTGGCCATATATCTTCGATATTGCTCTTCCAATGAAGCACTGAATGGGGCTCCGAACGCCTTGTGTCCCTCCAGACTTCTCCCGATGCTGGTGGACATTTTGCAAGTACTTAGCCACTCCACCGCGCAAGGCACCCCCTTCCCTCAAGCACCCATCTCGCCGTGAACGCAATCCACGAGCGAACGCAGAAGAACGGTACTAAAGAGAAGAATTTGGAAGACAATCAATCGCAAACCGGGCAGATATAGCCGTGAGGCTCTCCAGGCTTTTCCCGGCTGCGTTGGGCAGATCGCAAGTATAGAGCAAACCCACCCCCACTAAACCCTTCGAAGTACCCGACATGTGCCCGTCGCTCCTCAGTCGCAACTTGCAGGTGAACGCAGAAGAGGTGCGCTGCTGAGGAGAGGGAATTTGAATACTACTGGAAGCGTAGCGGACCTCCTGACGGCTGAATTAGTGGAGATGGAACGAACCATGCGAACCAATGAGAAGACAAAGCCAATAAATAGAATTTTGCTCACTGCACCAAGGAGGACGGGAAACCGAGGGGGACGAAAAAGAGAGACAGGAAATTTTGAGAGGCGATACTCGTAATCCTGGGCGTCGGGACCATCACTCAGGGGTTCAATGTGACGGAACTTTGGCCAACCCTGCGGAACTCCCATGACTCGGCGTGGTCGAAAAAGGGAAACCTGGGGCCTCGCATAGTCCCAGGAACCAAGAAAAAGCCCTAACCTGACCTAACCTTGGATATATAAAAAAAAGAGGTTGGTCCCTAGAAGGATGGGTCTTGCTGGGTTAGCTGCGGTGTCAGTCCAGAGGGTCGGACCTCGTCTTACGCGAACCAAAGTAAAAAGGGGGAGCTGAAAAATGAGCGGTGGTCCCCTCGGGGGTTGGTTCCCCTTAGGTTCACTGCGCTGGGCTGCTCTAGGGGTCTTGGCTGTGACTTATGTTAATCACCTTACGAGTCCCTCATCATTGAAGGAATTTGGGAGACAACTCGATACTCAGAGGATCTCTTGAAGCCAGAATTAATGGGTGTAGCACGAACCAAGCGAGCCGATTGAGAGAAAACGTTGTGAATTACAGGGTGTTAAAGATGGAAGTCAACAAAGAGAAAATTCGGTATATTTTACAGTTTGTCTTTGATAAAGGCGAAAATGCAAACCAGGCTGGTAAAATTATGAACGGTATTTATGGTGTCGATACTGCAACAGCTAATTAAATGCAATTTTGGTTTCGCCGATTCCGTTCAGGCATTTTTGACGTTAAAGATGCACCTTTAACAGGCAGGCGCGTAGTCAAAAATGTCCACAAAATTACAGAAATAATAGAAATTGACCAGCATGTTAGTAGTCGTGGAATCATCCAGGAGCTAAAGATCGACCACAAAATAGTTTTAAACCATTTTCGCAAAGTTGGATTAAGAAAGAAGCTCGATATTTGGGTCCAACACCGATTAACACCAAAAAACATGATCAATCGAATTTTCTTCTGCAAAGCCTTGGCCAAACTGAATGAAATCGACCCATTTCTTAAACGGATGGTGACTGGGGATAACATATTGGTCAAATACGGTAATATTGTGCGAAAACGATCTTGGTGAAAGCAGCTCAAACGGTGGCCAAACCAGAACTAAAGGCCAGGAAGGTTCTACTGTGTATTTTGGGGGACTGGAAGGGAATCATTTATAATGAGTTGCTTTCGTATGGCGAAACACTAAATTCAGACCTCTACTGTCAACAACTGGACTGTTTGAAGTTAGCGATTGACCAGAAACGGCCAGAATTGGGCAAATAAAGAGGTGTTGTGTTCCATCAGGACAACGCCAGGATATACACTTCTGTAGTGATTCGCCTGAAACTCAGGGAGCTTGGTTTGGAAGTTTTAATGCATTCACCATATAGTCCGGACCTGGCGAGTAGCGATTATCACCGTTTTCTCGCATTACAAAACTTCCTGAGTGATAAGAAAAATGGATCAAAAGAAGATTGTGAAAATCGATTACTAGAGGTTTTCGCCAATAAGGACCAAGACTTCTATGATAGAAGTATTATGAAGCTAACTTTAAAATGGCAACAAATTATACAACAAAACTGTGCATATTTGACCCAAATCGGACAATCCGAAACATGTTAAATAAAGTCATTAATTTCAAGTAAAAATAATGGATTTCTTTTTCCCCAAAGTAATATAACAATATATAACAATTACTAAGAATAAACCAAATGACTTATGTAAAACTGAAATTTTACTTAAGTTTCTTTCCCAAATGATATATTTGTAATTACACAAGTCATTTTATATAACAAAAATACGAATAAGAGCTTTAATTATTATGCAAACATTTTATGTAATCGAAAATCAATCATTCCTGAAGAATATAATTGTCTTTAATATCTTCTATTTCGAAGTAAATATTCTTTATATATTTATCTTTTGTTGGGAAGTAAAACAATAATTGTTTGTTGGACAATTTCCTTAATGCAAGCATTGTATATATACTTCAATACTAATTATTTAAGTAAATTAAGCAATCATGAGAATTTAGATATTTATTAAACGAAATGTTTCTAGTTTTCTTAATTTGATGATAAAAAATAACAGCATGAAAACAACATTGCTATTGTCCAAAAGTTTCTATTTTCTATACGTAATTATGTAATCACTGGTTTTTTTTAAGTATTAAACATGGCATTGTTGTGGAGTTAAGCAATTTAACATTTATTTAAGGCTAAAATAAACTAATTATAAAAAACTGAAAAATTTCTAACTGTTTTGTAAGACATGAGTAAGAATTTTGTGTATTTGTAATTCAAATTCACTTTTTTTCATAATTATTTATTTGAGATATAAAATCATTTCTCTTTATACATTTATTGCTATTATTTATATCTTGTTTATGAGTAAAAATTTATTTCTTGAGAAAATATATATATATACTGAAGTATATATATATATATATATATATATATATATATATATATATATATATATATATATATATATATATATATATATATATATATATATATATATATATATATATATATAATATATATATATATATATATATATATATATATATATATATATATATATATATATATATATATATATATATATATATATATATATATATATATATATATATATATATATATATATATATATATATATATATATATATATATATATATATATATATATATATATATATATATATATATATATATATATATATATATATATATATATATATATATATATATATATATATATATATATATATATATATATATATATATATATATATATATATATATATATATATATATATATATATATATATATATGTATATATATATATATATATATATATATATATATATATATATATATATATATATATATATATATATATATATATATATATATATATATATATATATATATATATATATATATATATATATATATATATATATATATATATATATATATATATATATATATATATATATATATATATATATATATATATATATATATATATATATATATATATATATATATATATATATATTTATATGTATATATGTATATATGTGTATATATATGTATGTATGTATATGTATATATATATGGTAATTACAACTATTTTTATTGCTATCGTAGAATTATTGTAAGAACATAAGACAATTTTACATTAAAATCCTATACAAAATATTATGAATGGTAATCGCAACTATTTTTATTTTTATTTTAGAAATATTCTTAGAACCTAATTCAATTTTACATGAAAATTTTTTACGAAAATTATGATTTGTACAAATTTTTGAAAATTAATTACAATGTTTTTATTTTTATTGTAGAAATATTTTAAGAACATTATTCAATTTTCCATGAAAGTCCTTTACGAATGATTATAAATGGTACTAAATTGTGAAAGGTAATCGCAACAGTTTTTAATTTTATTGTAGAATTAGTGTAAGAACATATGTCAAGTTCATATGAAAGTCCTTTATGGAAGATTATGAAATACAATCACAAATATTTTTATTTTTATTGTAAATTTATTGTAAGAACATAAGTCAATTTTGCATGAAAGTACGTCATGATAGATATAAGAAGGTAAAATGACACTTGAAAATACTGAGGATAAATTATTAAATAATTAACCACTTCTGTACTTCACATATTACTATTTTAAAATCCAAAAGAATTCTTAAATGAATAGTGAAAATGTATAATAAAAATGTTTATAATTCTCCCAACATCTATTTAACACACTGCGTGCGTACTTTAAAATTTTTTCCTGTCAGGTGTTTTATTTGTATACAAAAGAAAAAATTGTAATTGTTAATTGCAGCTAATTTTTATTGTAAGACAATTTTTAGTATACTATTCATGAGTAAATAATAACAAATAGTGAAGATTTCAATTTATGCACTTTAAGAATATGATTAGTATTTATTTGTTAATAAAAAACAAACTCCAATTCATCAAATTAAGAATATTTTTTTCAATATTTAATGCTTCAGAAGATTAAATCGTTCTCACGATCAGCCTCATATTGCTAATGAAAAAAAATTATACGGTTAAATAAACGAATACTTTTTTCTATTCTTAATTTTTACTCCTTATTAAAAACGTATATTAATAAAAAATTCTCATTCATATATCACATGGGAATTTTTTCTCTATTCTCCAGTACTGAAAAAGGAAATATGATTTTTTACAAAGTATTATTTAATTCAGAAAAATAGAAAGTATTTTGAAGTCTTTTTAATTTGGGTAATTTTTATTCTGGGTGATTAAGTATGATTAGTATGATTTAAAAGATTAAGAATTAGGAATTTAAAAGATTTATTTATTTTTAATTGATCTGATATCACTCCACGATTAATCGTTATTATGAAAACGATGAGGAGTGTACTCTTAAGAGCATATATATATATATATATATATATATATATACCTTCTTACATATCCTTAAATACATTTGTTCATTTTCCAATTTTTTAATTAATATTTTTTAAAATTTTTTATTGTAATACCAGAATTTAGATATATCCTACATTTTTTATAGTGTTTCAAGAGAAGAAATCTAAAAAAAATTAATCCAGTTTTCTTTCACCATGTACATGTAAAGTCACCATGTACATGTGTACATGTAAGTTTATTAACTATATTTAATTTAAAGATTCAGTGGATATTATAAAAAATGTATATTATTCACTTAAAATTGTGAGTAAAGACAGTACTTATGCAAATTGATGCACAACTAAAAGAATCATGTATCCGAATATTTTAAAAATAAAATAAATTTTAAGCAAGCTTAGGTTTATCGATTATTATAAACACCTTGCATAAGATTAAATATGTTATTTTTTTGCATTATTATTACCAGCAAGTCCCTGTCCAATTGATCTCATAGCATAGAGAAACCTTGAATTTATTTCTGCACAGTTTTTTTTCTTACCTATCATAGCAGAGTTTCTAGTTGAGGATAATTCACCACAAGAATGACACACAATTCCAATTTTTTCACTCAGTCCACCCATAGTAGATGATGTTATACTTAAATTTCCACCACAACAACTACACAGAGTCAGATACTTCTCAATCATTTTAAAAACAATATTTTTATCAATAAAACAGTAACCTTTAAAATCACTGTCAGCACTGATGACTTGCAAAGACTGATCCAACATTCTACTGGATGCACTGAAATTTTTTTTTCAGGAATCTCCTTCTTAGAAAATTGATTTCCTTGAAATCGATGCTTTTTTGGCCACTTTCCTGACCTTCGTTTACTTTTTTCATTTTCCATTTCTAACAGAACCGTTATGAAAAATATGCACTCGAAAGAAATAGCAAAGCGAAGCAAAACTTTCAACGAACGCAGTAGCTAATTTCGCACGTGCGATGAAAACAAAATACTACGAAAATGGAGAAAAGATTAGTTGTACAGCTCCTTCTGATAAAGCCAATCATTATATCACAGAGTTAAGAAAATCCATTGAGTTAGCAATTAATCTTAAAACAGTTTCAACGCTAAAAGTGATGACACAACAGCAGGGAGAAACGTAAACAAACACCAGCTGGGTGATTTAAATGCCAGATGCTGCCAGTGTGTCTTTTTTTATTTTATATTTTTACAGGTTCTAATTCGAATATTTCAATGGGGTTTGTTTTAAACGATTCAGAAAACTCCAAAGATTCTAAAAATTCAAAACAAACAAAAAATCGATATTTTGAAGGTTTAAAGGTGATGTGTCCCCTTAAAAAATCATTTGAACGTCTATAGTTTTTATTAATGAGATACATTAAATAGTTATTTTTTAGGATATTTTTTCTGTTTTTTAAATTTTTTTTAGGATAATTTTCGTGAAATATGCTGACTTACTTTACTTAACCAGCATTTTACTAATTTAAAAAAGGTCAAATTTAACTTCATTTTGTAACTTCATTTTGAATTAACGTGTACTAAGTGTGTCTGATAATTATTTTTGAGGAAAGAATTAGCAAGGAAAGAGCTTCAATAATCCATGAAAATTTTCGTAAAAAGAACAATTCAAAAAGAGCAACGGGCACTTTTTAACAATTATTGCATGTAATGAACCAAATTTGAAATTATAGGAACTTTTCTAATATGCAAAACTTAAAAATGAAAATAAATTTTAAAGATTGCTCTTAAGAAATTAAATTTTTAAATAATAACGACACAGTTGGCTAAAAAAAGAATTAAAAGGAATCAGTATATTATTGTCATGTTTAAATAGGTAGAATATGAAACAAACTCTCATAATTAATCCTAAATTTAGATTTGTTTTCGATAAATTAAATTTTACATATTTTTCTGTCAAAAAGAAATGTCTACATATCTTGAGTTATATTGTTTAAAATGAATTTGTTTCTTTTATAAATTTGTTGTTTTGAGTTTTCTGTGAATATTGGTGTCTACTATTTTATGTTATATAAGTTTCTGTAATCAATAC
>CM063500.1:22408443-22450943 GCA_032207245.1 Pardosa pseudoannulata | reverse complement strand
CGTAGAGAACATTTGACATCGTGTTAAATCGATAGTAATACATAGCCAATCTATGTAAAAAAATCTGTGATGTTATCTAATGAACATATTCCTATTTTATAATGGCGGAGTTTTTATCCAAAACAGGTTTATTATTGATTTATAATTCCCTATTTGTTTTTGCAAAAGTATATACAACAGAGTGTCCTAATTTGAATGTTTTGATGTTATAAATAATAGACATACATATTTCAGTAAAGTGAAATGATAAAACAAAAGTTAAACATTCTTTATCAGTATTGAGCATTCCATATGGTGTTAAATCAATAAAAACACATCAGTTAGCATAAAATAGTCTGCGATGATATCTAGTGAAAACATTCCTCAATTTTTAAGGCGAGGTTTGTAATTAAAATCCCGTTTTTTAATTTATAATTTTATTCTAAATTTTTGTTAAAATATGTAGAAGTAATTGTACTAATGTTTTGAATGTTCCAGTGCTAACTGTTCTAATTAGACAGATATTTGCCTGTAAATGTAGAATGATAAAGATAAAATAAAACAATCTTTATCGAAAGTGAACATTCCTTATGATTTAAATCTAATAAATTAACAATTGCAGTTATCTTGAATTTACCACATATAATCTATGCAGACAAATTTTAGTTTAGTTATTGATATAAAATAAAAACTTATTTCTTAAAAGCCCCAATTCATGGTATATATAATTTATATTTTATTTGCGAGATTATGCAAACATGCACATCACTTTAATAAATAAATAAACAAATAAATAAATATATTTTTCAACATATTTGGAAAATTAATAAATAATTTTAGAATTTTTTACCTATCAACAAAAACAGAATTAATAAAATAGATTTTAATAATCTTTTTTAAAGAAACTGTTAATAATATTTAAGATTATTTATTTTTCATATATATGTATGAAAAAATAACATGAACTTTTTAAATGGTAGGAATACTTTTAAAATTTTTTATTTAAAGTGAAAAATAATTACATATTTTATAAAATCATTTCTCTATTATATATAAAAATAAATAAACACCGACATATCGAAACTAACAATTTCACTATAAAACTGGAAATTGTACAATAGTTTTTAAAATATACTTTTAATAAATAATATGACACATAATATTCAAATTAAATTTTAAAAATATTTCATTTTAATACAAGGGGAATAAGTTTAATACATTTCATTAAAAAATTGCAAAAAATAATTTGTAAAAAAATAATTAATGAATAAAATATAGGAACGCGATGTTTTTTTTACAAAAACTGAAAAGATCAATAACCTCTAAATGGATTTTGTTATTAATGAGGTATATTTCTCTATCAATAGATTAAGTATTGATTATTTTATAGATAAGCCACAGGTTTCCATATTATTGGATTATTTTCGGTGAATAGGAAGAGCATTCCTTAATCCATAAGGTCTTCTTGGTAATAGGTTAAAATGAGAGATTTTGCAATAATCCATATTGAAATTTTCAAATTACTTTAACGTATTTTTATCTACGTAATATTAATGGGATATCCAAAGACATTAATCTAAAGCTCAAATATTTAGGAGAATTTTAATTGCCAGAAATAAGTCATTCAGAGCACGTGGGCGTTTTATACATATAAATTATTCAGCTATATATACGCCCACTTACATTCGAGTTACTTAGAAAGTATGCTCTTTGTCGTCTAGCTTAGATTAAATATTTAAATGTATTTGCATTTTTAAAACATACAAAGCAGCACCATTGCTTTACAGAATCTATCGTAAACATATTTCGTATCTGAATGCATATTTAGTTGTTAGAAACTTATATGGTAACGCCTAAAATATGTATATATTTTTCTTTATTAAAGTAGATTACATTCATTTAAGTATTTAGAAATACAGGTAGTGTGCAGTTTTCAATAAAATCATGTAATATTTTTCCTGGAAAAAATGCCGAAGGATGGCTGAAGGGTAGATAGCTGCTCTTCCGCACATGAGTTCGCAAATTCGAATACTGCTGCTGGCATGGATGTTCATAACTATTCTGAATCGGCTCTTAGCAGTACGTTCCTGTCTCATTAGCCCTTGTAAGCAAAACAGTAGATCGTATTGCTTCAAACCAAATCAAACCTGCAAAATGATAGCAATTTCAGATAATCATGATTAAATGCGCTCGCGTATCTCCTACCTAATGAAGGATATAAACAATCGACTATATTGTTAATGACTGCAGTGACCAGGGCAGTAACAGCATGTCATTAGACTTTCAAAACTGCTGAGTGGGGAGAGCAGTGTAAAAGAAATCTCTGTTGTTTTACAACACAGTGTTAATATTGGGAAACATACAATGTTTCCATGAGATGGACATAATTCGTCAAATTGACACTTACCAGTAATATAACTTGTAAAGTAATAATGGAGCCCATGGAAAACCACGATATGACTGTACAAATTGTACCACGCGAATGCAGAACTTTACTCAATTTTACTCTTAAAACAGAGGAGTAATATCGAGAAACGAACATTAGTCTATCAGATGGATATAATTGGCCAAATCGATACTTACCAGTAATATAACTTTCAAAGTAATAATGGGGCCCATGAAAATCCACTATATGAGTGTACAATCTGGACCAAGTCAATGCTAAACTATACTAAATTTTACTCTTAAAACACAGTGTTAATATTGGGAAAAGGACATTTGTCCATTATATGCAAATGATTATCCAAATTGATTCTTACTAGTAAACACTATATAACATAACCTTCTAGAGCAATCTAGGGGCCCATGGAAAACAGCGATATGACAGTACAAAGTTGGCCAACCAATGCCCTACTTTACTCTATTTTACACCGAAGATGCAGAAAGTAGTTTGCATCTTCGGACATCGTTCCCTGGACGTAAATTAAAGTCTAACTACTTTTAGTGGATAAATCGTGTTTACGAAACGCATATATTTGTTTCATAAATTACATGAACATAAATTTTGTTTTACAGATATAATATAAAGGAAAAATGAAATTCAAGTCATAGTTAGAATTAGATATTTTCCCTTCAAATATATAATTTCACTGAAAAGTAATTATATTACGCATCAGCTAAAAGACCACTAAGATATTTTTAAACATATAATTTATTTTTATTATAATTTATTTTTTAATTTAATTTAAATTTTTAAATTTTTATTATTATTGAAATATATAACTCTAAAATATGTTTTTCAATTAAATATAGTTAACTATAGAGTAAATTTCGGTATCTTTTATATTATCTTTTATATTTATATAAATCAATAGAATAATGGTACTGAAGTTGAAAAAAAATCCATAGCATTGAATCGGATCTGTACGTACACACACACACACACACACACACACACACACACACACATATATATATATATATATATATATATATATATATATATATATATATATATATATATATATATATATATATATATATATATATATATATATATATTATATATATATATATATATATATATATATATATATATATACATATATATATATATATATTATATATATAGTATATAGTATATATATATATACATATATATATATATATATATATCATATATATCATATATATATATATATATATATATATATATATACATATATAAATATACATATATATATATATATATATATATATATATATATATATATATATATATATATATATATATATATATATTATATATATATATATATATATATATATATATATATATATATATATATATATATATATATATATATATATATATATATATATATATATATATATATATATATATATATATATATATATATATATATATATATATATTTATATATATAACATGGGCAAGACAAAATAACGACATAGTTTATTTCTGGTAAGAAACATGAAATCCGTACAACAGCAAACACTTTTACAACCTCGTGCGCATAGACAATGTGATCCCGACCATACGCTATTCGAATAGGGATTTCTCAGGTAAAAATGCTACCAATAATCCCTAAGCACAATTGATCACGTGATAAAAAATACCCAAGTTTAAAGACAACGCTCTAACTATTGGCTAAAGTAATACAGACAGAGGCTGAATTAAGTCTATAGCATGTCTGGAGGAAAAAATCAGAATTACCGCGCAAACACGAAACTTACTTTATGAACAAAAGTTATTAATTGAATATTAAATTGATATTAAAATACGTAAATAAGGAATTTTAATATTATATATATATATATATATATATATATATATATATATATATATATATATTTATTTATTTATTCATATAAATATATATTTATATATTTATATAAATTCATACCAAAGATATCTCTCGACATTCTCAGGAAACACATTCCATTACAATGTTTAAAATGACCTTATCTCTAATAATACAACTTTACTCCAGCATTGTGGAATAAAACTAAATGAAAAGAGCACTCCACTAAATTAGAAAATGAAATATGTATCTATTTGCATCAAATCGCCGGGACGTGTTATTTTATACATGTATAGGAAAACAAACTCAAATATTCTCTATACTGCAAGAATAACTTTACTTATTGAGTACAATGGCGATTTCATGAAAGATATTGGTACAAATGACATTGCTATTATATGTATTTGTATGATATAGTGTTTGTTATAGAAATTGCTTTTCTTTTGTTATTTAATTACGGTAAACTTTCATGTCCTTACGTTACTACTCATGTTTCTAAAGTGCTCTTACAAATAAGGGAAGTGAACAGTAAATACAGATGCATTTAATATAAAAATTAATTAAAAAGTATATATATATATATATATATATAGAAAAATTACAACTAATATTGAATTGCTATGTAATAAGACCATTTTAATATTTATTTGTATTTTATACTCTGTTAACAGCATCTTGATATATTCAGTAATTTTGCAAACTAATACTGTTATTATTGCTACTATTATTTCTATTATTATAGCTATTATTATTACTAATTTTATTATTACTAATATTATTTCTAATATTATTATTATTATTTCTTTTATTACTACTCTTATTACTAATATTATTATTATTATTGCTATTATCATAGCTATTATTATTATTGTTTTAGTACTACTATTTTTACTGTTATTATTATTACTATTACAATTATTTTTCTATATTTTTTATTAATAGTATTATTATTACTGCTATTATTATTACAACAAATATTACTATTATTGTTTCATTTATTTCTATTATTATATCTATTATTATTATTACTTTTATTACTACTATTATTACTACTACTATTACTCTTACTATTATTATTGTTATTATTATTAATATTGCTATTATTATTACTACCACTATTACTATTATTTATTTCTATAATTGCATCTATTATTACTATTATTATACTCTTATTATTACTACTATAATTACTACTATTATTACTATTATTATTACTTTTATTATTATTAATACTATTATTATTACTTACTCTGCTAGATATTATTTTGCAGAGGGAGTAATACGTACTACATTGCATGAATGCGTACTACAAATGCATGAATATTTTTCTTTTCCAAATATATCGACTGACATGCTTCGTATTATAAGCATAGAATAATTATTACTGCTAGCTGAATAGGCTTCTCCTTGCCCAGTAGCCCGGTTCGTAAAAGTAATAATCTAATAAGCTACAATATCCAGTATTTTTATAATTATTCGATTACATAAATGTATGTGTATGTATATATATATATATATATATATATATATATATATATATATATATATATATATATATATAATATATATATATGTATATATGTATATATATATATATACATATATATATATATATATATATATATATATATATATATATATATATATATATATATATATATATATATATATATATATATATATATATATATATATATATATATATATATATATATATATATATATATATATATATATATATATATATATATAATATATATATATATATATATATGTATGTATGTATATGTATATATATATATATATACATATATATATATATATATATATATATATATAATATATATATATATATATATATATATATATATATATATATATATATATATATATATATATATATATATATGTGTGTGTGTGTGTGTGTGTGTATGTATGCATTCTCCAATATCTTTTGCAGAAATAATATATATTTTTCTTCAAAAACAGCAGACGATTAAGTTTTCAAACATGAATCAGATTTGAAATTATAGCGACGTTTCAAACATGCAAGATTTTCAAAATGAAAATTTTAGAAGATTGCTTTTAAGAAATTAAGTTATAAATATTTCTTAAAATTGATGACACAGTTGTCTTAAAGAAATATGACTCAGCAGACAGCGATATATTACTGTCATGTGAAAATGGGCTGAATATTAAACAAACTCTCGTAAAAAAATACTAAAGTCAGATTTGTTTTCCATTAATCGGGTTTTACATTTATTTATTTTTTTCTTTTTTCTTTTACAGTGGAAAAGGAATTTGAAGAGTTTTTGAGATATTTTCTTCGGAATATTGTTTAAAAATGATTTGTTTATATTTTAAAGTTGTTTGTTTAAATATTTTTTAAAGTAATTCTGTCCGTTATTTTCTGTTAAATATATGAAAGTCAGCAGACCAGTAGTCATCTTTTTAACTTTGATAAAGATTGAAATTTCTTTTTGTAAGTTTATACGTGCTAAAAATAAAATGGATAAAGTAAAGCCTTTTTCAGGTATTCTTATACACAGGATTTATTTTAAACTCTAAATTAATGACTCGAATAAATAATTTAACCTTTTTTATCCTAAATGAATTTACCATTAACTTTCTTACTGCATTTTTTTCATTATTAGATAAGTTTTAATGGAGAATAGTCATATAAAAAAGAAATTTATTTTTTACTGTAATTTTGTAGTTAATTTTGCAGCTGGTACATACTAGTACCAATATATATTTTTGACTCTATGATAGAAAATAAAATATGAAATTCTGAATAAAGCAAATGAAATGCTTACCTGCGAAGTCTTTAAAAATAATAGTACCTAATATCTTGTAATAACCCACTAAATTTATTTTATTCAACAATACGTGTATCATCTCTAATACAAAATGAACTTCGAATGCAGTACGTGAATTATAAAAACACTACCGAATAAAAAGGATTCCTTATTGGTGCTGTCATTTATTTTCTACAGTACGAACTTCACCGTTTATGTCCTTATGAGTACCGTCAGGAAAAACGGCTTAAATCGGAATATAAGTGTTTGATTGAAGCGGTACTTATAAGTACCGTATAAGTAAGTATAAAAAGGGTTAAATTAAAACTTACTGTCGTTTTCGTTTCTAGGAATCTAGTAAATATATCAATAATTAAATACTATACCATGCTTAAACGTGTAAATATTACATTATCTTTCTTTTAATTTTAAAAGAATAGATTTATGCGGTTAGATATATATTAACCTATACTTCTTACCAAACATTATTAATTTTAAAAAATTTTAATATATAAAATGTCAAATGTAACTGGATAGTTTTAAATATTTATTGAACAGAAACTTTTCTTTTGAAAGTTGTTTAAACTAGATTATTTTTAATAACCCTATTATTTGTTGGTATTAATAAATGTCTCTTTTATAATGCATTTTATATTAAACTACGCTTTTTGATTATTTTTCGAATCAAATCAACACTTTTTGTAGATTTATGAAGTATGTGCAATTGTAAATAGTTGTTCTCCAAAATACACTGAGTCTGGTGCTTGAAAAATCTATACGATATAAATCAACATACATAATTTTTTTAAAGAATACGTTAAATGATTACAGGTAATATTCCATTAATTTAAGTGAATGGTAAACTAAAGTAAAGTATTTTTTACAGTGAAATATTTCATTCTGCAATATTTTAACGGATATGGAAGATAGAGTGTATACATGAATTTCAACATTAGTATCTATATTACAAATTAATAAATTTACAAAATGAATAAAACTTAACATTTAAAATAAAAATTAAACATATACAATGCCGAAGAAATGTGCAGATAAAAGCATACTTTACACAGAGAGCTGTTTTGCAGCTTGTAAAAGAAAATAAAACATGCACACAAATATAATGAAATCATATAAGTTGGCTCTGACGGGTTTTATTTTTAGGTTGGCGTCTGGTTATATATGATGTTAATTCTCGGTGATTTCAATGAGTCCGATTTTGCAAACGACTCACTGCGGCTGCCTTAACACTATATTTACAAATATTGATCAAATACCTATATTTACTGAAGTGAGCCAATTTTACTCATACAAGAAAAATGAATTTTTTTGCAAAGAAAATAGATCCAAATTAATTTAAATGAAATGTTTATTACCAAAAGACTCATGAAAAACATTTTTTACATATAAAATCTTTTTTTGAAACATATTTTCCTTAAACATTTCTATTACATTTAGCACAATGGTTCATCTGCTACTTTTGCATGATTGTTGAACTGGACAAGTCTTCCAACTCGTCAGTAGCAGAATTTCTGTAATTGCAATGGAAGTGTTCTCGACTTCTTCTCTATATTTACTTCATAACTCTTCAGCCTATTGCAAAATAAAATCTTTTCTTGAAATATTTACTTGAGTCGACCAATAAATTTCATGTTATGCGATTAACTATTTAACCATTCTATGAGTTAAATTGCCTCACAACTGTGAAAATAGGTATACCACATTTGATAATCCGAGATGAAGGGGTCTGTGGGGGAGAAGATTGAAAGTTTAAATATTTTTTTTTACTTAACTAAAAACCAAGGTATATTTTTGAAAAGTGATATTAAAGCATTATATATATATATATATATATATATATATATATATATATATATTGTGATCAAATTTATAAGGAGTCAAATTGGCTCGGTCAGTAAAACTAGTGTTAAGAATGGCGTATCTTTGATGATACACAGCCATTGTCTTCTCATTCAACAGTTTTGTTTTATTTTAGCATTTATTGCCATACTAATCGGAGCCCGTCATTTCACGAGAGCATTAATATTTTTAATATTCCAGAATTGAAAAATACCCTATGAGGAAGGAAAAAATGGTTTGTTTTTTGGCTGAGAATTATAGGGTACAAGTTCAATAATTCGTTTACATTCATACTCCTTTAAACTCCGATACTGTGAATGCTGTTTAGAATCACGTTGAATTCATTTAGAAGGATTATTCAAAGTTTCCTTAGTTCTGACAAAATTATCCTTAAGTTCTTCCCATTTTTTTGCCACAGTAATTAATGGACGTAAAAGAATAAAGCTATCATTTCCACTACACCCTGGAGGAAGAGAGACTTCATAATAAATTAATACCGGTGATAAAATTTTCTTTGCAATAAGAAATAATCGTTGATTAAATTTACAATCATCACATATGTACCTAATCTATTATTTAAGCCAAATATTATTTACATAATATCTAAGATCAGTAATGAAACGTATGAAAATAATGAAGACGATATTTAAATAATTTAAAATATGAAATGATTAAATATGATGGATAAAGGAATGAAGTCTGCTAGAAAAAATGTTATAATTTTAGCTATTTATATGATAAACGGATAAATTTAATCTCCTGTTCTTAACGGGGAAATATAGGGCTTGAAATAATAGCATACAACCGGGGAAAGTGTGGATTTCGTACATTTTAAAGACGACAGTATTTCTCTCTGTGAAACGAAGCATATTTATAGCAATTTATTTTTGAATTGGATATATAGTTTAGAAGAATATAAACTTTACTCCCTTTGAATTTTGCTAACCCTAAATCATTAAGAATTCAATATGGATGACTCTATCCATTCCAGGTCCTTCATAAATTCGAGGACAGATGGACAGATTTGGTTATTATTACACCTGAAACTATTATTATATAGGGAATTCATTTTTAATGTTTTTTATCTTCTCAAAAGTATTTAATTTTTCAACTAATTTTTATATTTTATATGCTTCTTAAGACCTCGATTGAAAATTATTTAAGAAATATGTATAATAATTTTTTAACTTAAAATGAAATATTTATATCTCCACTATATTGCTTTTATAATTCTTAATATTCCGAAATTTTTTAAATTCACTTTTATGAAAACTTGCCTTGAGGCAGTATCGAATTTTTTTTAAACTTCATTTAATTTATGTTACAACAAAAATTTTGTTTGTCTCACATGTAAATATAAAGAATATTATATTGCGAAATTTAAACAGAATGCATTTTTCCGTTACAAGTTAAAAATACACTTTTCATAAACTTTTCTGAGTTTTTTCTTTGCATAACATTCTTTGTTCTACGAATAAGGTATAATTAACCTCAAGTTAAATATGCGTTTTGTTTTTCATCCTTAAAACAATTTAATATGATGGTTTAATTAGTATTTTTTGAAACTGCTTGTTTTTAATTCAAAGCACATTAAATTTACATTAAACAGTTTTTTACTTAACTTCAAAATGTTAATTACAACTATTCATAATTAAATTTTCGTTTTTAAAATATTCTTTCTTTTCAGAAATTATAATTATTTTCTTCTATCAACTAATATATGTATACATAAAATTTCATCTAAAATTTTTATGCCCTTCTTAATGAACAATTATGATAATACATAAAACATTATGAGAATGTAGAGCTATTGTAGTCAAAATCTTTAACTGGGAATGTGTAGAATATATGTCGAAATATGTATTTCTGGCTTAAGTAAGTAACTTAGGCAATGAATGGAACTTGATGAACAGTTCAATTAATCTAAAATGTTTGAAAATCGCAACTGAATTTAAATTATACTTTTAACTTTCAAAAGATATTACGGCTGCATTTTCATTTTTATTTTTCTATACAGTATGTATTTATCTCTATAATTATACATATTGTTTAATAATAGACTTATTAATGCTTAAAGCATTCTATCACAGATTGATACCTAGCAATTGTAGACGTAATAGCATCATATCTGTGTTTCTTATTTTGGCATGATAATCATGATGGACTGTTAAAAATTGGACGTTAATTATAAATTGGAGAGTTTTGTTGGTAAAATAAGGAAATAAATATTGTAAAAATACTTGACGCCACCCCCGTACAGTCATCACAAAAGTAATTAGATTAAATTAAAATTCCTACATCGCGTGTACGGTGATTACTTCCTGGGACTTATCCACGTTGAACTGACCATTGCGCCACAGATACGCTACCACGGTAGGGTTTCAAGCGGCATTATAATGATCTCAATAAGTGCGCATATCTGAATTTTAATAAAAAAACATTTTTATAGGATCAAATTGTAAATCTAAACCATTCTTGATTCAAATATTCATTCTTAATTACGTACAAAATATTTCATGAATATCAGTCCTGCACTTTAGAAGTAGTTATACTACAACACACAGGAAGAAGAATTTTATATATAAAAATGTTTGTGTGAAAGATGTTCTTTTTTTAACCCCAGACAATATCAAAGACATTTGATATTACCCTGTTACAAATAAAAGTAAAAAAAAAAAAAAACTTATTTCGAATAAAATGTTTTTTTTAAATATATATTGGACCTTTTTAATGGAAAAGACAGTAACAAATTATTTAAAAAATACTTGATGCCCCCATGCATAGTCATTACAAACGTAATTACATTAAAAGTGTAATTACATTAATTTACACATCGCCTGTACGAATTTTATCCTGGGACTTCTAGTAAAGAAATCCGTTGTGCTGACCACTGCGCAATATATATATATATAATATATATATATATATATATATATATATATATTATATATATATATATATATATATATATATATATATATATATATATATATATATATATATATATATATATATATATATATATATATATATATATATTATATATATATATATATATATATATATATATATATATATATATATAGTATATATATATAAAGGTAGATACAAAATATATATATATATATATATATATATATGTATATGTTATATATATATATAAATTATATATATATATATATATATATATGTATATATATATATATATGTATATGTATATATATATATATATATATATATATATATATATATGTATATATATATATATATATATATATGTATATATATAATATATATATATATATATATTTTATGTCATATATATATATATATATATATATATATATATATATATATATGTATATATATATATATATATGTATATATATATATATATATATATATTATATATATATATATATATATATATATATATATATATATATATATATATATATATATATTATATATATATATATATATATATATAAAGATAGATACAAAGGAACAGAGAGATATACTGAAAGAGCGTTGCACCAGTTAAAATACTAAGCCATAAATCTGCAACTATTAAAATCACTAAGCCATAAATCTACAACTATTAAAATAAAATTCAAAAGATGAATAAATTAAAATGACATTGTATATAATGTAAAACTAATGTGTAAATGTCAAAGACACATTTTATGGTCAATAAAAAATGAAACAAATTCATCAGTTTTTCATTTATGTTTATTCATTTGATATTCTTTCCCCGTATTAAATACTGACACTAGAAAAAAAAATGAAAACCACATTCTTAATTAAATTGTCGATTTGTTTTATTTGAAGCAATCGTTTATACCAGTGCTACATGGAAATTAACTTTTTCAATTAAATAATTTATGAAAAAGCGAGATATGGTAGTTAAAAAAATATGTTTCCAAAGACAAAAAATCATGTCACTAAAAATGAAGTTTGTCAGGAGAAACTATTATCAGAAATCTCAAGTTGAGATCGTAATTAACTCAACTTTGTACGAGGAATATATTATGTCAATATTTAATTAAATAAATTTCTTTAGCTCTGAAAAAAATGATATGGTAGAAAAATCTCTAGCTATTTGTTTTATTAATTCACTAGGTGGATGTTTTATTATAATCACAGAAACCAAGGATTGATTTTTAATATTTTTTATCGTATAAAATGTTTATGTTTTAACATTGATTATTACATTAAATAATTCCCAAAATGAATTTTAAAGTATTAGATTTATTTATTCATATTGACATTAGTGGAAACTTAAAAAATCATTCATATTTTATTACTAACAGTTACATAATTATTTTAATAAATTTAAGATTTATTCAACTTTTGTTGTATTAATTGTTGAATTTGCAATTATTTGCATTTTTTGAAGTTGTAAAGTATTAGTGTTCATTGAAAATGTAGCAATTATTAAAAATACGTTTAGGTTATACATTCTACTTAACACTAGATTTACGGATGTTGATCATATATCTATTTTTACTGAAGTGAGCTAATTTGACTCATACAAGAAAATTGAAGTTTTTTTCAAAGAAAATAGTTCCAAATTAATTTAAATAAACTGTTTATTATCAAAAAATTCATAGAAAATAATTTTTTACACATAAAATCTGTTTTTGAAACACACTTTCCGCAAACATTTTTATTACATTTAGCACAATGTAATACAGCTGTTTCTTTTGCATGATTTTTTAAATTGACAATCCTTCCGTGCGTCAGTAGAATAAATTTCTGTCACTGGATTTGAAGCGTTCTCGACTTCTCTATATTTACTTTATAGTACACTTTATATACTTTATACTTTATATTTTCTTTATACTTTATTTATTACAATATTTATTTATTTTCATATACATTCTATGAGTCAATTTGGTTCACAACCGTGAAAATTACATAATGCGAAATGAAGGAGTCTGTGGGGAAGAGGAATGAAAGTTTATATATATATTTTATTACTTAACTAAAACCAACGTATGTTTTTGAAAAGTGATATTAAAGATTTATACATATATAGAGGTCAAATTTTTAATGAGTCGAATTGGCTCGGTCCGTAAATCTAGTATTAAAGTTGTTACAAAGAGAACTCAATCTTACATTATTGTTTATTTGGTTAAAATAAAAACGGTAATTGCATCTATAAATAACTAAAATTATAGTTTCTTTAGAGAAGCACTTTTCATAAATTGTCGTCTATTAGTAAATATACAAACAATTAAGTTTAAAAAATAATTACAAATGTTAAATTACCGTTATTATATTACAACAAGAGGATTGGTTATATCAAGCGATTATAAACCAAATGTATATCTACGAATGTGTATCTGAGATTTAAACACACATATATTTTTTCAATTCATACAAAAAAATTTTTTTCTACATTTATGTATTTATGTCATTATAATTAAACCATTTAAAGTTTTATTTATATACCAATCAATTTCTTTGAAAATGTAATTAACAATATCAATATATATATATATATATATATATATATATATATATATATATATATATATATATATATATATATATATATTATATATATATATATATATATATATATATTATATATATATATATATATATATATATATATATATATATATATATATATATATATATATATATATATGTCAGGTTTAAAAATGGGGGTTAAAAATTAAGAGAGTTATAATTCAAAATATTTAGAACCCATTAACGTGATATGAGAAAGACACATCCTCATGTTCAAGTATACAGAATAATTAATCTAATGTGGAAGTAGACATAGGAAATTTGCTGAGGTAGCAACGCCAAAAAATACAGTTCTGAATGGGAACTTGGATTAATAACATCCTACCCGCTTATCGTGGCAAAATAAGTGAACAAAAGATTTCTAAATGACATAGCCATGGAGAGAAGTATTATAATAAAGAAGTGTTTATATATGAAATCAAATGTTTCTTCCATGCCTTAACTACTCGTCCATATCATGTATATCTTTAGGATTATATATGTCTTCAGAATTTTTAAATGAACTATTCAATGAAATATAGTGAGCGTTTTACTGTCTGTACCCCAAAGGTCTGAAACATTTACACGAGACTATTTCTGTTATGTTTGAAATTGAAGTATATCGATGAAATTCTGTTTTCTGAAGTAATTTTAGGGTAGACTTACATTTCTAGTGACGAATTATCTACAGTGGTTTCAATATAAAACGTTTAACTGCAGAATATCGATTATTTGGCTGTCAGTAACGAATAACGAAATAATTAAAAGAGAGGTTAGAAATTTAGCAATATTGAAAATTTTAGCCAATTTTTCGAGGCTTTTGAAGTTATAAGAAAGTTTTCTTACTTCATTAGTCGTTGGATATCACCTTAGTAACATCTTATTTATCAACTATGTACGTGCTCCACATCATTCGATTGATTCAAGTATTCTAATTCTTTTTCAGAAATTGTTTGTGGTCACTCTTTTTTCTTTCATTTCTTCTGTTTTTGTCTGCAATGACGTAATCTTAATTAGTTAACACTTTCAATAAGAGTATTTATATTTTTCATACAACCATTTCATCAAAAAACGATGTATTTTCCGCAACAGCTCTGCTAAGTCCAAAGGCATTCTATAAAAATATAAGCTTATGTGTACGCTTATAGGGTCTTTCAAGACCAAATAAAAGCTTCTGTGAGAAACTTTCAAAACGGTATGGGGTCTAGATGTCTTATAAAACAGCTATTAACACAGTGTATGCGGTACACGTACTAATATGTTTACTGACAATTGATAGTTTAACTCAGGACACGTACTAGTACGGGTTAGAGTAACAACATGGTTTGTTTGTAGATACAAAAGTAACGGTGTATACAGGAAAACAAAGCTGAATATTCTTGTCTACTACATAGATTCTGAAAAAATTTAGACAAAAAATCTAGTATTCACACCAGTCCATGCGGAACCCTAGAATGGGAAGGTCGATTAAAAAAATCAATTTAGGTTTAATATTAATTATATCCTTACGAAAATGATATTATTTATATATAATGTATATTTATATTATATATATATATATATATTATATATATATATATATATGCTTATTTGTTTATATATTTCAATGTAAAATTCGAAACGTTGGTTAGAAATTATTTAATTTTCGATTGAGATTCTATTGAGATTTAACTGAATAGCCAAATTTACTTCTAAAACTGTACAATTCCTCTGCAAAATATACCCGCACACAATTTATTAAAAGTCTGGAACGTTTATTCTCAATGGATGATTGTTTGTTGAACTCCAGGTGCATGTCCTAGTGTTGGTGTAGATTAATTTGTTACCAACAAAAAATTTCTGCAGTAATATATATATATGAGTAATGTTCAAATCATCCCTTTTAATATATTCCCTAAATTCAAATCCTTATCAATCCCCATGCAATATAAAATGGACTTCCGCCCCCTCAAAGAAAATGACTCAATTTACTTTGTGAAATGCGTTTATTTTTTATAATAACAGCCAAAAATCCTCGCAGTATAGTATAAACCATATTACTAGATTTTATATTTTTGTACGATACTGATAAATAATTCATACTTTTGCGAATTGCTTAAATAATATAAAACAGTTTCAAAGCTATAAATTACAATAATACCATAGTTTATTTTATTAATTGATTAGTTGAAATTATTTAAACAATTAGAATATTGATATCATTTTGATTACATTTCTGCAGTTTAAATGTGACTAAATATTACAATTTATATTATCATTAACTGCACTTTTGAGGGTTTCATTTAATTCCCCGTATATTTATCGTATCAATGAAAATAAGTGACCAAGATATCCCCAGTTCTTTGCCTCAGAGGGAGACACTCAGAAAACTACTGAAATAGAACGAAATTAAATGTTTTCCTCAGACACTCCCCAGAGATTGTCTTGCGTAGTTAGATTGCGTGTAAACGTGCTTTGAGTAATCATAAAGTAATCTAATATTGCTTTTTATGGTGTACATTGCGTTACAGATTACTAATTTTGTCTTACATGCATGATATTTTGAAATAAAATGGAAATTGTCATTTGAGAAATGTTGCTCTAGGGATTTGAGATAATACTCAAACAGTTGTATATATAAGACATTGTATATTTATTTAATGTATGTATAGTAAATAAAAATAAATTACTTTTTGTTAAAATTGCAACATTATTGTTGTATTGTTCTTAAATAAAATCCAACATTTAAACTAGTAACTTGTCTGGTCACCTAATTACAAGGAAAAAACAAATTACAAGGTGAAAATAAACGTTATTTTAGCTTTTATAACTAACCAGGACCTAACTAACCAGGATTTGAAAAAAATATTTATACAAATATTAAAATGTATTATTTTAAATTAAATTGAACATTACCTTTTATAGCTTAACGAACGAGGGTTAAAAAATATTTATTTAAATGTTAAATTGTATTATTTTAAATATGTAAATTAAACTTTAAAATATTTATCATTAAATTGAAGGTTAGATTTTCTAACTTAACAAACGAGGATTAAAAAAATATTTATTTAAATATTAAATTGTATAATTTTAAATATGCAAGTTACACTTAAAAATATTTATCATTAAATTGAACATTAGGTTTTGTAACTTAACAAACGAGGATTGAAAAAATATTTATTTAAATATTAAATTGTATTATTTTAAATATGTAAGTTACACTTAAAAATATTTATTATTAAATTAAACATTAGATTTTGTAACTTAACAAACGAGGATTGAAAAAATATTTATTTAAATAAATTGAATTATTTTAAATATGTAAATTAAACTTAAAAATATTTATCATTAAATTGAACGTTAGATTTTGTAACTTAACAAACGAGGTATGAAAAAATATTTATTTAAATATTAAATTGTTTTATTTTAAATATGTAAATTAAACTTAAAAATATTTATCATTAAATTGAACATTAGATTTTGTAACTAAACAAACGAGGATTGAAAAATTATTTATTTAAATTTTAGAATGATTATTTTAAATATGTAAATTAAATTTTAAAATATTTATCATTAAATTGAATTTATAACCAACAACACGTATATTCCGAAATTCAAAGAAAAATATTTTTTTATAATTATTCCAGTTTCTTTTAAAAAAATATTTCCAGTTGAGAACTACTGAAATATTTTAAGATGAGATATATTTTACCTCCTGTTGCTGCAAATTGCAGCATATTGGATATTTTAATTCAAATTTAGAAACAATAAATTATAATTTTAAGTATTATGATCTGTTTAGTTGTAATTACTTATTTTTGAGTAAACACGACTCTCGCAGATGCTGACTTATTAATGCCCCCAAAATGGAATGAGAAGTTTTCTGAATTTAATTAACAACCTTAACATGTGAACGTTTATCTTTACCATTTAACATGGGGTTTTCATTTCAGGTGATTACTAGATCTTATAAAATTCGCATAATCGTACCTTTTAATTGCTACGGTCTACTTTTTTGCACTCAAGAGTTAATGAGACCGAATTCTACTGCTTAAAGACTATTTCGAACGGCTACGAACATCCATGCCGCGGCTGGATTCGAACAAGCGAACTTTAGTTCCAAAAAAGTGACGCACTACCCATTAGTTACCATTAGTCACATAATATTGTAGCGAAAATCGTTCCTTTCAGCAAGGACGCCGTGGCGCAGTCGGTAAAGCGGCGGACTCGTGAACGGGAGGTTCCGGATTCGGAAACAAGCGAGGCAAGCTGCCTTTAAAAATTGATTTTAACTTGTATTTAATTTATGTTAATTTAATTTCAGTATGCAATTTATGTAAATTTAGTTCCTAATTTTCTGCTGGGCTTCCAAGTCTGGAAGGTTCTAAAAGTGTATATAAGCAGGATTTCCTTCAGTTGCGGGATAATAATATCTTGAACTGGTCTTGAGCGTTTATCAGTCATTTCACCAAGTTCAGTTCATTTCATCTACGTGACAGTTTGGTGGAGGCGCCGGGTAAAGATCGTATTGCAATCAGTCTGGAAGAAACTGAGTGTCGTCGAAGCCGTCGACTCCAAAACCTTCCCCCGGAACACGGACTTTACGAAGGCAAGGCGAGGCAAGTAAAGGCGAGGAAAATGACGGAGCCGGAATTTAAGTCTTCACCGATTCTCGTTACTCCAACCATGATTAGAGAGCCAAGAAAGCCGACTATCTTTAAAGGCGAGCCCGGACAGGATCCAACAGAGTGGTTGAGGGAATATATTCGGGTATCAAAATTCAATCAATGGGATGATACCCTGAGTTTAGCAAATGTGTATTTCTTCCTAGACGGAACGGCGAAGAAATGGTTTGAGAATAATGAGGACATGTTGCTATCATGGAAGAAATTTGAAGATGAATTAAAAAATACTTTCGGCAACGAGGAGTTGTATATAAGGCAAGCCAATGATAGACTCAAAAGTCGTGCCCAGGAATTTGGTGAATCTACCCAATCGTACATTCAGGAAGTTTTGAGACTCTGCCAACAAGCAGACTTTAGCATGTCAGAGGACAACAAGATATCTCATCTTATGAAAGGGGTAGCCGATGATATTTATCAGGCACTTTTAACAAAAGAAATTAAGACTGTAGCCGATTTTATTAAATGGTGCCAGCATATTGAAGAAATTAATCAGAAACGGATTAGGCATCAAAAGTTTACAAGATTACCTAATGTCGTACCAATAGCCTCCATCGATTCATCGGACCTTGATTTGACGTCCTTAATCAGGAAAATCGTTCGTGAGGAAATACAAACAATCACCTCGTCGCAAACAGAGGAGCAGGAAGTAGGACTACAATCCATTGCAGCCATTGTCCGAGAAGAAGTGGGAAGATCTCTAAATCCTATTTCTGAAGCAGGCTTCCAGAAACCCCTCTCGATGCCCAAGCGCCGCATCCAGCCGACGTATAAGAGACCGGAGACCAGTTTCGACATGTAACGTACGAAAAACCTAGGAAGACCGACGTATGGCGTACCACAGATAATCAACCCGTCTGCTTTCACTGTGGTCGACCTGGACATGTTGTAAGATACTGCAAAGATCGAAAGGCTATTTTCGATGATTACCGTCGAAACTTTGGACGTGAAGCCCTCTCAAATTACAATAGCAGTCGCGCCGCCGAAGAAAGCAACCGATCAGCCGCTAGATCACAGTCGCCAAGCTCAAATCGAGGTCGTTCGCCGAATCGCCGCTTTAGATCCCCATCACCATACCGAAGGCCCAGTCTGTCGCCGAGTCGCAGGAGTGAGGAAAACTAACTCGGGCGACCTGTGCAGGAGGTAAGGCCGCAGTGAAAGAAAATCCTCCGACGTACACCACAGCCAAGTTAAAAGCGAACACCACCTGTATCACCGCGAATGGACAGTGTGTAAAAGCTCTCGTTGATTCTGGTGCCGATTATTCTGTCATATCCGAAGAATTACGCCGACAATTGAATACTCCTATGTTTATTGAGAATGGACCTATACTGAAAACTGCTTGTGGTAAAACTGTAGCCGCCTCTGGACGCTGTGTATTAAAAATAGACTTGAACGGGACTGTGAAACCGTTTGAATTTCTCGTTTTTCCGCAGTGTAGTCATCAAATGATACTTGGCTGGGACTTTTTCCGTGCCACCGATGCCGTTATTGATTGTGGAAATCAAGAGCTCCAACTTGCCGAAATCCTTCCATACAATACAGTCTCAACTGAATCAAATTGCTCTCTAATCGCCGCATCGAATTACTTAATTGAAGCTAACTCTACAAGACAAATATCTGCTTTGAATTCAACAGTGCAAGAAGCAAATGGAGCTATGATTGTTGGTAGCGAAGTTCTGAAGTACGAAAAAGAGTTATCTGTTCCAGCTTCAATTGTCGACATTGAGAATGGCTGTTGTAAAGTGTGGGTAACGAACTTTTCCCGACGAACCCAACTGATACCGAAAGGGATGAATATAGGCTGTTTTGCGACAATCGAAAATAACGCCATCTGAGTGACAAAGTGGAAGAAACTCCCAAGGAGCACAAGTCCCGAAAACGGGTAACTCGAGAAAAGTTAAAAGAAATTCTCGATTCTGATCTAACTACCACTGAAGAAGACGAACTATTGAACCTATTAGAAGAATTTAGTGACATATTTGATTTTAAGAGAAATTCTAGGAAAACTCGATGTAGTTCAGTGAGGCACAAAATCAATACAGGTGACAGCGCCCCAATCAAGCAACGACCTTACCGTGTATCAGCCATCGAAAGACGCTTGATTGCCGAAGAAGTACAGCGAATGCTAAGAGAAGACGTGATACAGCCGTCAGATAGCCCATGGTCATCTCCAGTCGTGCTTGTGAAGAAGAAAAATGGTGAATGGCGTTTTTGTGTTGATTATAGGAGATTGAACAAGATAACCAGAAAGGATGTATATCCATTACCTCGCATCGATGATGCCCTGGACTGTCTAGCGGGTTCGAAAATTTTCTCTATGATGGACCTAAAGTCAGGCTACTGGCAAATAGAGGTTGACGACAAAGACAGGGAAAAGACAGCCTTTGTGACTTCAGATGGTCTTTTCGAATTTAAAGTCATGCCGTTCGGGCTATGTAATGCCCCCGCAACTTTCGAACGAATGATGGACACTGTGCTAAGAGGTCTAAAGTGGAATATTTGTCTTTGTTATCTAGACGATATCATTGTGTATGCACCGAACTTCGGAGAACATCAAATACGCTTGAGGAAAGTCCTGAAGTGCATTAAAGAAGCGGGACTAACACTAAATTCTGCCAAATTTTCATTTGGGAAAAAGAAGCTAACTATACTCGGACACCTAGTTGATCAACATGGAATATATCCCGATCCACAGAAAACAGCGGCTGTGGCAAAGTTCCCTACCCCGGAAAATGTCACGGATGTCCGAAGTTTTCTGGGTTTATGCTCATACTATCGACGATTCATCAAAAATTTTGCTGAGATCGCAAAACCCCTGCATGACTTATTGAAGAAAGACGCAAAATTTTCTTGGAACCCACCTCAGATGGAATCTTTTTCAACACTCCAAAAGTTATTGACCAATGACCCTGTTCTAGGGCATTTTCTCCCAGACTCGGAAACAAGGATACATTCAGATGCTAGCGGCCATGGCCTCGGAGCAGTTCTGGTACAAATCCAGGATAATAAAGAAAGACCAATAGCCTACGCATCAAGGTCCCTTACTTCAGCTGAAAGAAATTATTCCACAACAGAAAAAGAATGCCTTGCCGTCATCTGGGGCGATCGGTAAATTCAGGCCGTATCTCTATGGAAAACCTTTTGCAGTAGTAACTGATCACCATTCTTTATGTTGGTTGGCGAACGTTAAGGATCCGTCGGGAAGATTGGCGCGTTGGGCTCTCAGGTTGCAAGAATACGACATAAACATTATCTACAAGAGTGGCCGTAAACATTTGGATGCGGATTCTCTATCAAGAAAGCCCCTCAATGAACCAATAACTGAAAGCAATGACGAAATCCCGTCCTTCGCAACTATCGAAGATTACGGAAAAGAACAACAAAAGGATAAACAGTTGAAGACCATCATAACAATCCTCAACAGAGGTGAGGCATACCAAAATTATCAAATAAGAAATGGTGTACTTTACAAAAGGAACTTCGATCCGATGGGACAACAGTGGCTCTTGGTGGTACCAAAAAAACTCCGTAGTGATGTTTTAAGAAGTCTCCATGATGCTCCAACCGCCGGTCATCTTGGTTTTGCCAAAACTTACGACAGGTTAAGAAGAAAATACTTTTGGCCAGGACTATATGGGAGCATACGTCGATATGTTTCACACTGCCGAGAATGCCAGAGACGGAAATCCCCTCCACAACTCCCACCAGGGCAGCTTCAGTCGATAAAACCCCCTGACATACCTTTTGCCAAAATTGGAGTAGATTTACTTGGACGTTTTCCAGTTACCCGAAATGGCAACCGGTGGATTATCGTTTGCACAGATTACTTAACTAGATTCACAGTTACAAAGGCAATACCAACTGCTGAGGCCACTGAAATCGCTAAATTTATAGTTGAAGAAATTGTACTGAAGCACGGAGCTCCTAAGGAAATGATAAGCGATAGAGGACGTAACTTTTTAGCCAATATTGTTAAAAACGTTAACCAGTTATGCCAGACGTCACACCTTCTGACGACCGCCTACCATCCACAGACCAATGGATTGACAGAAAGATTCAACAAAACACTGGCTGACATGCTATCTATGTACGTAGACGTTGAGCAAAAGAATTGGGATACCATACTACCGTTCGTGACTTTTGCGTACAATTCAGCAAAACAAGATAGTACGGGATTTAGCCCATTCTTTCTCGTCCATGGTAGAGATATCCAGACTCCTCTTGACGTAATTTTCCCATCTAATACCGAAACTTTTGAAGAAAGTTATGCGCATCATCTCATTACCAGGGCAGAGGAAGCTAGACAGCTAGCAAAACTCCATATCCGCGAAGCGCAAGCTGCAGACAAACGCCGATATGACGAGAGGCATCGACCTGTTAGCTACAATATCGGAGACTTAGTATGGGTCTTTACTCCGGTACGGAAAGTGGGATTATCCGAAAAGCTACTGAGACGGTACTTCGGACCTTATCGAGTAACACGCCGACTGTCTGACGTGACATATGCAGTAGAAAGTGCCGAACAAAATAGAGGACGTCGAAGTTCACAAGATGTCGTTCATGTACTAAGACTAAAACCCTATCTTGATCCAAAAAGACAATTGGATGAAGAGGAGATGCCTACTTCCAGGAGACCTGTTACAAGGAGCCAAACAAGACTGCAGCGGGACGCTGCTTCCTCCTAAGAGGGGGGTAATGTAGCGAAAATCGTTCCTTTCAGCAAGGACGCCGTGGCGCAGTCGGTAAAGCGGCGGACTCGTGAACGGGAGGTTCCGGGTTCGAAAACAAGCGAGGCAAGCTGCCTTTAAAAATTGATTTTAACTTGTATTTAATTTATGTTAATTTAATTTCAGTATGCAAATTTATGTAAATTTAGTTCCTAATTTTCTGCGGGCCTTCCAAGTCTGGAAGGTTCTAAAAGTGTATATAAGCAGGATTTCCTTCAGTTGCGGGATAATAAAATCTTGAACTGGTCTTGAGCGTTTATCAGTCATTTCACCAAGTTCAGTTCATTTCATCTACGTGACAATATAATAAAATTAACATTAATTAATTCTATTGCATTTAACACAAATCAGCCTGGGCTAAAATAAATCAGTTGTCAGTTTTTCTCAGTGACACAAGAAATTTGTGCATGCTTCACTAATTAAAGAAATCATGTTCTAACACGTACATTTTGGCATACGATAAGACCTTAAATAATGTAATAGAATTAAAATGAATAAATTATATTATATTTATCACAGGTCAACCTGAAATAAAATAAATCGGTTGACAATGCTGTATCAAAAGAAATGTATGTAAATTTTTCACTAGTCGAAGGAATCATAAACTAATACGTACATTTTGGCATTTCATAAGTCCTTAAATAATATAACAAAACTTAAATGAATTAGTTCTATTACATTTGTTACAAGTAAACCTGAACTAAAATTAATCGGTTGACAAATGTTCCTTGTATAAAAAAAGTCTGTACATTTTTCAATAGTCACAGAAATCATAGACTAGTACGTACATGTTCCCTTACATAAGACCTTACATAATACAATAAAAGTAAAATTTATTAATTCTATTACATTTAAAATGAGTCATCCTGGATTTAAATGTATCGGGTGAAAACTTTGCTCTGTAACACTAGACGTCTGTGTATTCTTCACCAGTGAAAGAAATCATAAACTAACACGTGCATGTTCCCGTGTAATAAGACGTTACATAATACAATAAAAATAAAATAAATTAATTATATTACATTTACCACGAGTAAACCTGGACTTAAATGTATCAGTTGAAAATTTTTCTCTGTAATCAAGAAATCGGTATCTTATTCACCAGTCAAAGAAATTATGTTCTAACACGTACATTTTGGAGTGAGATAAGACCTTAAATAATATAACATAATGAAAATAAATAAATTATATTCATCACGGATAAACCTGGAATTAAATATATTGGTTGACAATGTTTCCCTGCATCAAAATATATCTGTACATATTTCCCCAATCACGATATAAGAAATCAGCACCTACATGTTTACGTGTGATAAAACCTTAAATAATAAAAACAATTATATTACATTTAACACAAGTCAAACTAACTAAACCAAGCTAAATTGAACTAAATCAAGTTGGATGACAATTTTTCTAACAAGCAAATTTTGACTAGTAATGAGGTCATATATAATATAATAGAACAAAATTAGTTAAATAACTGATAAGATGAATGAAATAATAAAATGTGAAACCAAAATGAACATGAAGTAATACATTGTAGCTCATTTGTTTAAAAAAATCGTGCTGCCGAAAATATATATGAAAGCAAATTAAATTTTTCTAATCATTAAAAACAACACAAAAGTAGAAATTTTGTTCTAACACGTATATTTTGGAGTGTGATAAGACCTTAAATAATGTAATAGTATTAAAATAAATAAATGTTATTATACTTATCACAGGACAACTTGAATTAAAATAATTGTTGTGCTTACAATATTTTGCTGTGTCACAAGATATCTGTACATTTTTCACCAATAAAATACAAAAAAAAAGAAATTATCATGTACATGATAACGTGTGATAAGATCTTAAATAACAAAATCAATTATAATACATTTAACACAAGTTAGACTAACTGAGCCAAACGAAATTAAACTAAATCAAATCAGTTGACAGTTTTCAAACACGTAAATTTTGACTAGTAATGAGGTCAAGAATAATATAATAGAATAAAAATGAGTTAAATAACTGATACGATGAACGAAATAATAAAATGTAAAACCAAAATGAACACGCAGTCATACATTGTAGCGAATTTGTTTTTAAAAAAATAACGTGCTTCCGAAAATATATATGAAAGCAAATTATAGGTTTCTACTCATTAAAAGCAGTACAAAAGTAGAAATTCTTTTAATCTTTTATGTATTCCGCTGCGAGTAGTTTAGGCAGAGGAACTACCATTACGTAAGACGTTATAGTGATACAAGGTCGTTATTGTTTTCCGGTTAATTGGAATGCAGCCAAATTGCAAGGAAAATTACGTTTTAGTGAGTAACAGCTGAAGCACTCGGAATGAATTTTGTATTAGAATGGAAATCATAGAATACAGATGGAGGTATTGTCCAAAAATAAAGAAACCTAGACTCTACATAGTACTATGTATCAAAAGGTATTTAGTTGAGAACTATATAAAGCGTAAATACTGTATTCTGCATGATTTACTTAAACGTGACTAAAGGCACTTTTAATATTTAATAAGTAAAGTATTCTATTTAAATAAATAAAAATAGATTATGAGTTATTCTCTTGTATCTGTTTTTAAAGTTATTGATAATTTTGGGATTCTTATCGGAATAAACAAATTTTTATCATTATTGTTATGATGTATTTTACATCATTTATATTATTATATTGTTTACATATAATTTAATACAAATGATATCTATTTTACCCTTTAGTGAAAGCCAATATTTTCAAAAGATTTACAAAATTTTATATATATATATATATATATATATATATATATATATATATATATATATATATATATATATATATATATATATATATATATATATATATATATATATATATATATATATATATATATATATATATATATATATATATATATATATATATATATATATATATATATATATATATATATATATATATATATATATATATATATATATATATATATATATATATATATATATATATATATATATATAACTTTAATTTTCCTTTCGTGATCAAGCGTTTAATATCATCAAAAACAATGATGCACTTGATTTATGCTTTTATTTCTAACAGAACCAGGAAAATTTATAGAAACTGTTTGATTTTTAGTGTCAATATACACAATATGTTTAGGATATATAATATGACCAAAAAAATAATATGTAGATAATATGTAGCTTGATAAGATGATAATATATAGCTTGTTCTACGATGTACAGAGCATTTCTGTAACTATCTTAATGCATATTTTTTTTCAAATTCAAACAAACATTAATATCTGCAGTTGAGCATAAAATCGTTAAACATTAAAATCCACCATTTTTATGTTTTATTGCAGCTTATAGTGTATGTATTAGAATTAAAATATCCTGGTTTCTTAGAAGTCTACTATATCTCATGTTTACTGTTGATGATTACATACTATGCTACATTTTTTTTAACTTTTTAGAAGAATAGTAATACAGTGTACTCCGCATATTGTGATCAGTTTTTGACTCCGTGATTATGAGTTAAATTACCGATTGATAATAATAAACGATAATGCAAAAAGAGATAAATTCCCCCCATTTAATTACCCCTTACTAAATTTTAAAACAAAAAACACACATTATATTTATGTACTGTGTACAGTTAAAAAAATGATCAATTGTTGACTGTCTACAATTTTTCTAAGAAGCTCATTGATAAATTGTTCGTAATCATAATGAACCTGTCATAACGATTTAAAATTTCGATCTTTTGTTTTAATGTTGAATCATTTCTCTTTCTGGCTTCCATATCCACAAGTTGCATGTAAGCAAACAAGGCATAAAATGTGAATACGCTTTTTCTCAGTTCCGATAATAATGCCTTCTGCTTATCTGACAACTATTGACCACCAGCAGGGTGTGCGTATTTCTAAAAAATTTCAGAAAGTATAATATCCCATTCCTTTGTCATTCCCATTTCCCTAGGTTAAAGGAGAGATATTGGAAATTCAAACAGCAGAGAAGGATAAGAAAAGAATGGGTTCCTTTTGAATATATAGAGAATATTCCTTTGCCAGTTAAAATGAGGTTTGAAAACTCATACCATTAACCGATGTAACGATCACATAAAGCGATAATTTTAACATACATATGTATAGAGAAAATATGGACCTAGTGATTTCGATAGAATAAGCGATTGATAACATTAACCACTATCACATTAGGTGGAGTCCACTGTATTACAAATACTAAACTTTTTTTTCACTTACTTGCTGATAATGATTTTGATCATTTATGATTTTTGAAAAATTATAAACCAGCCGTTGTTGTTTCATTTTATAAGTTATTTTTTCCGTTGGCATTAATTAATATAGGTTTTAAAGTTTAAATGAAGGCTTTCTTTGGAGTAAGGGATTAAACTATAGGGTTATGTGTAAACTGAACAAGTGAAGATAAAACTTTACAGTTTCAGCTCCAGCTACTTTTAGATTTGTTTGCTTATTCCTCCTAGTGTCAAAATGTGTGAAAAACCCAATGTGCCTTACTCGTATCCAACAAACTATAAACCTTTTATGAAAATTATGTATGAATGCTATCGGTTGTCAGGAGTAACACATTTTCAAAACTGCATCAGTTTCAAATTTAGATTGAATTATTCTATTTGAGTGTACTGTTAGATGTTTTTGCATTAGTACAAATTCCTCCATAGTCTAATTATAACACTTTCAGAAATAGGCACAAAAAGAAAATTGAAATTAATCAACACTAGAAACAAAATCATATGTTGTTGTTTACTTTCTGATCATGCTTTCCATCACTTGGAAAAAGGGTAAACCAGCAGTTGTTGGTTTATTTTATAAGTTATGTTTTTCGTTTGCATTAATTAATATAGCTTTTAAAGTTTAAATGAATGCTTTTTTCGAGTAAATGCTTCTTCTCGCGATGTTTAAACTGAACGATTGGCGATAAATCTTTACAGTTTCAGTTCCAGCTACTTTTAGATTTGTCTGATTATTCGTGCTATTCGTCGTAATCAAATTGTGTGAAAAACCCAATGTACCACATACGTATCCTACGAACTAAAAATCTTTTATGAAAAATATGTATGAATGTTATTGGTTGTCAGGACTAACAAATTTTCAAAACTGCATCAGTTTGAAATATAGATTGAATTTTATATTGGAGTGTACTACTACATATTTTTTCTTTAGTAAAAACCCTCCGTAGTCAAACTATAACATTTGTTGAAAGAGGCACAAAAGGAAATTGAAATTAATGAACTCTAGAAACTAAATCATATGTTGTCATATGAACATACGTTGTTAGCCATAATTCATCTGCAGATTCTTATCAAGATTGAAATTTGTGATATATCAAAGTCATTTTAATTTATGAATTAAGAAATTTTAAAAATTTCAAAGTGAAAAATGGAAAGATTTTTTGTAAAACTGAAAAGCGTTTTCATCTTTCAAAATTTCATTCAAGAAAATATAAGAAAACTTTTTTTTGGTTTCTCTGAAAGTGTTGAATAATTAAAATTATCTTTCTGTAGCAATTTACGTTGCCTAGAGGATTGTTGAAAGATATTTTTGAGATATATATTTTTAAAAGTTTAAAATCTGAATTTTCTTTTAAAAAAGGCTCAAGTTTTCACTTAATACATTCGATATACGTTTTTTTTTCTATTTTTTATACATTTCCTTTATTATCGCATGTCTTGTAAAGTAAATATTTATGTTTGAAAAACTGTTAAAATAGAGATTATAGAAATTTAATTGAAATATTCTATAGAGGTGTCAATAGAATTGTATTTGGGTACAAATTCATAAAAATCAGATATATCTGTCATTAAACCCTGTAACCTATAATATATATATATATATATATATATATATATATATATATATATATATATATATATATATATATATATATATATATATATATATATATATATATATATATATATATATATATATATATATATATATATATATATATATATATATATATATATATATATATATATATTAAAGTTGAATATATATATTGTAACGAATTCTCGTTACATTAAATTCTGATACAGACTTAACTAAAACCTCAAGAAAAGACGGCATGATGTATAAGAACAACAAACGTGCCTTTTGTGAACTTTACATAGTGAAAGGCCGTTGTTTATCGTATATTTGGATGCTGAATGGAGGATTGTTGACATCGAAGACCATTTCAAATCATTCTGTCTGAGACATTCATTGGGATGCTAGCGAACTGTTTCTAGTGTTCGTTTCAATATCATCCCGAGAAAGACTCTCACACTACAGCAAGTCCTCTATATTGCAACAATACTACATGCCACAATACTTTCTTATCTTGTTCGCCAAGGGCTGTCCAAGGTCAACGCGAGATTGCTCTCGATTATTGCAAGCTTCAATGGCACCTGCTGGCGAGAGAGCCGACACGCGTTTTCCCTAACACGTCATCAACTATCTGTCCGAAAAGCTGGGACGGACATTCTTGCGGGTAGACGACTATATAAGAAGAGCAGAGTTCGAGGCAGAGGGGATTGTTTTTGACCGATTGAGTCGGCTGTGAACTCATCGATCCGAACGACGAGGGAGCGACTGAGTGTCCTCCCCAAATTTTTTTTCTCTTAGGAAGCTGATTACTGCATCGATCTTTTTTTTTCATTGTAGATATTCATCATTTTCATCTGTAATTAGCATACCTTCAATATTGTGTTTCTTAATAAATATCATAGTCTGCACGTAGGCCTCCACTATCCTTTTTCCGGGCTCACTTAGAGCCCCAGTACGCTACAATATATATATATATATATATATATATATATATATATATATATATATATATATATATATATATATATATATATATATATATATATATATATATATATATATATATATATATATATTCAACTTTAATATCTGTTCTGAAACCCTCCCGTCTCCTACTCTTCCTTAAAATCTATTTTCCCAGCCACAAAATTTCTTAATTAAAGGAGTGTCTTCGACATATTATTTTTTTCCATTTCCCAAAGCATTCCATGCAATAGATGCAAATTCTCTGTCCACTCACATAATTTCAAGCTTTCGCAGGCAAATGGCTTATTACAAGTTTTTCCTATGATCTAACAGTTGAATCCACTGACAAAGTTTTCATTTCTGTGGGAAATATTTCGTCTTCTTCTCGGTATGGGGTCCAACTCTGTTCCAGCACGTACTTTTGTGTGCATTATCTTGTCTGCTACTGACTAGTGTAGAGGTCTCTTTCTAGCAGCTCGTAAATAAAATTTCAATAAGTTTAGGACTTGTGGGTCAATAATAAACTTCTCACATTTACAGTTATAGGAACATATTTTCCAAATTTTCGAATGGCAACACCAATTTTTTTGTTTGCAAATAAATCAGAGCTTGGAGAAACCTTAAATGGCGTTTGAACGAGACACATATGGCATAAATTGTATGGCGTAAAATATTTGCAAATAAGAGTATCACAAAGAACCAATCACAATAAAAGGGAACATGCATTGACGCACGAATCGAGACGAATTAGCACGAACATGAAGAAACAATCATCCCCTACTGTTTATATCACAAGCAGTGTTTTGCAAGAGTGATCTGCGATTGGTACATTTACTTTCTATCCCTGTGAATTATGCAAAGTGTATCAATACACCTTCCTGTTATTGTAATTTGTTCTTTACGATGCTCTTCTTTGAAAATATTTTACGCCACCAATTTATATCACACGTGTCTCGTTCAAACGCCATTTAAGGTTTTTCGATTCTCTGATCTATTTCCACACGAAAAAAATGGGTGTTGCCATTCGTAAATTTCGAAATTTTGTAATTGTAACCGTGACTTAAAATTTTATTAATTTAAATCATCACAATGTGGACCTCGTACATTAACATAACTTTATCGAAAATTTCATGTCGATTGGTTGAATTGTTCCGCCACTAGGGACTAATGTATAGGGGAAGTTTCTTTTAGGCAAACCGGTATATGTGAATATATATATGTTTTAAAAGTGGTCCCTGATATCGATTATCATACATATCATAAATGTTTTAACCCAATATACAATTAAATTATTACTACTAATAAAGTATAAATATTTTTTATAGATGTTTAAGACACTACAGATGTTACAGGCAACTGTCCTATGAAACTTCGAATGCTATCAAATATTATTTATGAAAAGAAAAAAAAATGTTCTTTAAATGCAAAATCTTTTCAAATGCATAGTTTGCGAATACTAAAAAAAGTTAGGCATTTTTAAAGAAAATTAGATATTTTTATGGTGTAACATTTTTTGGATTCACCCCATAAAAGGTTACGTTATCAACAAATTCTCTGGAACACTCTAAAAGATATGTAAATAAAAGTGGGTGGAACTTGTGTAAAAAAGGGCATGGACAGTTTTTGAAAAAAATATTTGAATGAATGCCAAGGTATGTAATACTCACTGTGTTATCTTCCATATAAATAAAATAATGGAAATTTTTATGCCTTTGCCCGCATGACGGAAAATGTTGCTCAAAAGAAATGCAACTATTTTGTTTATAGTCCTCTAAATCCACTCTAGATGCACGATGACGAATTATTATAGCTTTACTGAGTGAATGTTTTATAAATATCTAGTAAAACCACTACCTATCAAACTTACCACCACCTAAACGAAGATTACATAAGTTAGCCTTTCTTTTAACATAAACCTACCTCGCATTTGGATTTCTCCCTTTGAAACATATAACTTGATGATACACATATGACTATATATTTTCTCTGATATGACCCTTTCGATTTCATTATCTAGAAGTTTATAAAAGATAAAGTGTAGGCGTCACTATTACCCTCAGTTTTCTGTTACTTCGAATAACATATTTTAACTGCTCCAGGATCCATTACCATCCAGGAAGCTTAACAATAAGGATTGAAAAACAATTATACTATCTGCCTACATCAAATCGATTGCTTTTAAATGATATCGACGTATATCATTTTCCTATATTTAGCAGTGCTTGTGAATATTATATGATATATTTGACTATCATTTTTTGAAATTTAGCAACGTTGGTGAGCAATCCCCGATATCCTTAAATACTATATTTTGAAATTTAGCAATGTTATTGAAAATTCCCCGATATCTTTCAACATTTTTTTGGTACTTAACAAATGTATTTTGTATTGTCTGATATCTTTGAATATCATTTTTATAATTCAGAAATGTGCGTGACTATTCACCTATGCCCTTTATTATTTTTGTGGTAATTAACAATGTTGGTGAATATTCCCTTTTTTATATTACCTTTTTTATAGAACTTTGAATATCAGTTTTTTTATAAATTCAGCACTGTTGGTGAAAATTCCCTGATATCTTTCAATATTTTTATGGTACTTAACAACGTTGGTGAAATTTCCCTGTTATCCTTCAATATTTTTGTGGTACTTAATAATGTTGGTGAATATTCACTGATGCAGTTGGATACCAGTTTTTTTTTAATTCAGCAATTTTGGTGAAAATTCCCTGATATCCTTCAATAATTTTGTGGTACTTAACAATGTTGGTGAATATTCCCTGATATCTTTGAATACGAGTTTTTTAATTAAGTAATGTAGGCAAAATATACTCGTATATTATTTTTGGTACTTAATAATGTTGCTGAATAATCCCCGATATCCTTGAATATCATTTTTGCTACTGTGTAATGTTTGTGAATATTTCACCGATGTCCCGGAATATATACTTTTTATATTTAGGAATGTGCACTCGTGGTAATTTTGACATGCTCTCTAACTTACTGAATTCTTGAAGGGTATTCTATTTGTTTAGAAGTTTTTTGCTACATATTTGTATAACCTGACATTTCTATCCAGAATAAAAATCTACCACAGTCCAGTTCTACATTGTTTGTCTGACAGCTCTCCGGAGAATCACAACAATTACAATTATTCGTAGTACTCGCTTGTTGTCTCGTAAGGAGTAAAGAAAAGGCAAAATCGGTTTCCATTCGTCAAAATTCAGATAATGTCCTTACTGGAGATGCACTGACTATAGTGAAATTTCATTTGGTGTTTGTAAATTATATTTATTTTTACTAGTATGGATAAATATCTATGAATATTATGAAAATAATATCATTTTTATGATATTATATGACATATTAGCATTAAAAAAAGTACTAAAAAAGTGAGTTTTGCAAAAACCTTGAAAATTTATTAAATTTCACTATTTAATTTTTTTTAATCTTATAAACAAGTACACATTTCTTTAAAATAATGTCATATTTTAACTTTACTTTACGCCAGTGCGTTTTAGCAGATATATGATATCCCAGTTTCATTGAAATTCAAAATATTGGCAACAATCATGGGATGTAGGCTAATTTATATTTGCCATCTGGGTATTCAAAGATATTTACCACGTGTTTAGCAGAAATTTTAATGTCATGTCCTCTCAATTTTTAGTTATATATTGTAGTGTAATTAAAGTTAGATATATAAGACTTTTAAAAATAATTTTATTTTCCCTTTAATATTTTTGACATTATTTATCTTATGTTGTAGCATTTATTTAAAAAACTGATTTTTGAGATCTATTGATTCAATTTGACCCTGTATATTCATCTCCAATAAATGTAAAAGTATAAATATGTAAAGGAAAGTTTTTATATAAAATCTCTGTTTTCTACTGCTATTTTAAGTATAAAATAGACATCCAGTATATATAATAAGAGCCTAAGTTATCTGTCCGTCTGTCTTCAAATTTATGAAGTGGTTGGACCTGGAATGGATAGAGGCATCCATATTGGATTCTTGATGAGTTAGATTCGAAAAATTCAAAGAGAGTAAAGTTTATCTTCTCCTAAACTATCGATCCGGTTATAAAATAAATTTGTATAAAAATGATTTATATCACTGCAAAAAATATTGTCTTTAAAATGTTCGAAATTTACCCCTTCCCCCCTTTTGGAGCGTTTAATGCCATTGTTTTAAGCGTTATTTTACCCGATTAAGAGCAGGCGATTACATGTATCAATTTATCGTATAATAAGTAGTAGGAATAACGTTTTTTCTGGCTTTATGACGTCAATCCTTTAACCATCTCCTTCAATAATTTCTTATTTTAAATTATTTAAATATGATCTACATTATTTTATACTTTTATCACGGAATATTATGTAAAAAATGTCTTTCATCTTTGGCGTAAGTAATTGATTAGTGGCATATGTGATAATTTTAAATTTAATCATCGATTATATTTTATTACAATGAAAATTTTATCACCGGCATTAACAGCAAATTCTTTTCTTGAAAGCGTAAGAGTCTATTTCATGGTCTAATAAATATTTTTCGTTACCGTTATGTATCTTTTAAAATTAAGAAGTATTTTTCTTTGAATGTTTGCTTTTATAGATAACCATACGGTTTGCAATCGATTCGCTAAATTTTGGACATCATTCATATATACAGTCAAATAATCAATGTCAATATTAAAACCTCTGTTGTCCATCTTATCACGTAATATAACAAGATAAAGTTGGCAACTAACGTAATGTCAGTAAAGTTTTTTTAAACTTTAATTTTATTTTTTACCATGTCCAAAACTTTTCAAGGTAGTTCGAAACTTTTAAGATAAATTCGAGGAAGATAAAATCATGGACAAATAATCGTGTATCTTATTACGTATCCCGTAATATGAAGGGCTATATGCTAGTATATACATAATATATTATGCTACTGTTTTTTATAGTTATTTTTGCTGCAGTAGCTATATAATATATAGTTATTCTATTTCCAAAAATATTTTTAAATTTCCATTCCAAAGAAGTAAAAAATATATAAAGAAGAAACACCTGCTTTATAGCAGTGGATATCGTGTAGTAATTTTCGGAAAAAACATATGGAGACCAAATAATCCAAAGAAAAATCCAATTCCTGAATTTATTTCAAGTTATAGTAGGAACTGCCAAAAAATTGACTTAAACTTCCATTTACATACTGTTATAAGAACGAGACACAATATCTTCCAAGTCCGTTGCCAAAACTTTTTCTGTAATGCAGTGGTCTGCGAAGCATAATGCAAAAATAAATACTACTTATACTTAAAGCAGACTTATCATTATGAAAAATGACTCAGGGAGTAATGACATCTAAAACTGCAAAAGGGAATAAAGCAAATGATATCATTATAAATTTGGAATCGTTTCATAAATTGTACAAATAGCAAGAAACCTAGCATCATTACAAAATGTATAGGCTGATAAAAATGCAAAATGCATGTAATGGAGTAAATGACAATTTGATAAATGAGATTTTCCACAAAGTTCAAAATATTAAGGAATAAAAAGATGTTTGAAATTGGGGTTTATGTTTGTTAAGAAACTACATTTCCTTTTCATAGGAATCTCTAAACTTTTTATGCAAAAATATTAATTATACAAACATATTGTGAAAGTTTATAAAATAAATATTTTTTACCGAAATGATTAAAATGAATACTGTCAGAGAAAAATCATATAGTATAGGACTGGCAATAGCTAATTACATGTAGTTAAATATCAATGGAAGGTAACACACGTTTTCCACTGCACTATATTTCCAAGAATAAGAAAAAAAATATATGGGTGAATAAATATATGGAAACATTAAAAAATTACACAAATTAATTACACCAATTTATAAACTGTAAATAGGTAATCAAATTGATTATTAAAAATGCCATCATTATTAAGCTTAGGTCATCATGATAAGCTTAAACCTTATAATTATTTTTATGCATAAATATTAAATATACAAACTTATTGTGCAATTATATAAAATAAATATTTTTTATCGAAATCATTAAAATCGATACTGTCAGAGAAAAATCATATAGTATAGGACTGGCAATAGCTAATTACATGTAGTTAAATATCAATGGAAGGTAACACACGTTTTCCACTGCACTATATTTCCAAGAATAAGAAAAAAAATATATGGGTGAATAAATATATGGAAACATTAAACAAATTACTCAAATTAATTACGTTATTTCATAAACTGTAAATAGGTAATCAAGTTGTTCATTAAAAATGCCATCATTATTAAGCTTAGGTCATCATGATAAGCTTAAACCTTATAATTATTTTTATGCATAAATATTAAATATACAAACTTATTGTGCAATTATATAAAATAAATATTTTTTATCGAAATCATTAAAATCGATACTGTCAGAGAAAAATCAAGTTCTATAGCGACTGACAATAGCTAACTACATGTAGATAAATATCAATGGAAGGCAATATACGTTTTCTACTGCACTATACTTCCCAGAATAAGAAAAAAATATAAAGAGGGAATAGATATATGAAGACATAAAAAATTATTAAAATTAATTACGTTATGTCATAAACTGTAATTAGGTAGTTAAAATTGCTCATTAAAAATGTCACAATTATTAAGCATAGATCATTATGATAAGCTTAAAGCTTATCATTATTTTTATGTTTTAAATATTAATTATACAAACTTATTGTGAAATTATAGAAAATAAATATTTTTTATCGATATCCTTAAATTGTCAGAGAAAATCAAGTAGTATAGTGACTGGCAATAGCTAACTACATGTAGATTAATATCAATGGAAGGCGATACACGTTTTCCACTGAACTGTATTTCTCAGAATAAGAAAAACGTATAAAGAGTGAATAAATATATTAAAACATTAAAAAAATTACTCAAATATATATATATATAAATATATATATAAATATATATATAATATAATAATAATAATAAATAAATATATAAAATATAAATATAATATAAAATAAATATATAAAAATAAAAAAACAGAATTGAAAATATAAATATAATATAAAAAAAAAAAAAAAATTAAAAATTAAAAATTAATAAAAAAAAAAAAACAAATTACATGATAAGTAAATATCAACAAAACATAAAATTAAATACAAAAAAACAATTATTAATAAATAAATAATTGAAAAATAATAAGAAAAAAAAAGTTATAGTGACTGACAATAGCTAACTATGTAGATAAAAAATTGGCAGGCAATACACGTTTTAGTGCACTATACAAGAATAAGAAAAAAATATGTATAAAAATATTATATTAAAAAATTACACAAATTAATTACACCAATTTATAAACTGTAAATAGGTAATCAAATTGATTATTAAAAATGTAATTAAACAGGATAAATTGTAAATTGGTATAGATGAGTGAATTATATTAATTTGGTATAAAATTATTAGTGTAGAGTCATTAGAATTTGTCTCGGATTACTTGTTACTTTATACACTGATGTAAGATCAAAATCTTTCTCTGGTTAAATATAGCTAACTACATACAGATTTGCTCAACGGATAAGGCAATAGACATTTGCAACTGCACTAGATTTTCTTAAAAAGGAAAAAGTATATGTGTGAATAAATGTATGAAAACATTAAAAAATTAATCAAATTAATTAGGTCAATTCAGAAACTGTAAATAGGTGATCAAATTTATTATTAAAAATGTAATTAAATAGGTTAAATTGAAAATAGGTATAGATGTGAGTGAATTATATAAATTTATTTTATGATTAGGGAGTATGGCATCATTTGAATTTGTCTCTGGTTACTTCTAATTTTTTTACACTGATGTAATATCAACATCTATCTCTAGTTAAATATTTGAATGAGATTTACTTCAAATCCAACATAGAAGTATAGTTAATAACGAAATAGATTTTTTAAAAAAGAGTAGATGGGAAAGTAATGGGAAAAAGAGTCGAATGAGAATTAAACATAAACGGTGGAATGCTTTCTTGACGACAGTCGGATAACGTATGGGATCTGCTAATGCTGTGTTAGATTACGATTGCTAAACGTGATCTAAGAAGTCTTGTCATCGTACAGGAAGGATTGTGATGGAATTTAGATCTAAATAGTGTGTATACCTAGTATTATTAGTAAACCTTTGTTATTAATAGTCGTGATGTGTGAATAAACTATTTCAGGGTTTAATGTTAACTTCCAGCCTAATAGTAAAGGATTATTTTAAATGACATTGCATTTATGACAGATCATGTTTTCTCCAAAATCAAAAGTGTCGAAAGAAATCCGAAAGGTAGAGTACTGTTCTTTAGTACCGAGTTCTTAGGATCGAATCCCACTGCTGATATGAATGTTCGTAGCAGTTCCGAAAGGGCTTTAATTAGTTGGTTCCATTCTTATTAGCCCTCAGGAGAGAAACAGTAGACCTTAGCGCTCTAAAATAAACCAAACCAACCCGAAAGCAAAGAGCTGACACTTGAGGTATATTTTATCCTAATTAAAAAAATAACATCTACAAGAAAAAGAGTATATGGGCTGAGGCAATTCTCAGAACAGAACTGAGTGGAATATATTGCATGTGCGAAAGCAAAAAAAGGGATGAGAATAATGTACCTACACCTACGGGATAAGGAAAATTCAAAATCACACAAAATATAGGGGTATCTCATCATCTACACAGAGTAGCCATGGCATGAGGCTTCAGTATTTATCCTAATCACATTAAGATGCTTTTTGAGGCCCAAATAACCAATAAGAACTTACCTACTTAATAGCCAACATAGACCTACTTCATAAATATTTGAATAAGTTCTACTGCATAGCCAACATAGATCTACTTCATAAATATTTGAATGAGATCTACTTCATAACCAGCATAGATGTACTTCATAAATATTTGAATGAGATCTAATTCATAGCCAACGTAGAGGCATATTGTACATATAGAGAATAATGAATAGTTTTTTTCTTTTTTTTAAGTAGAAGGGAAGATAACGAGTGAAGACAGAAGTGTCAACTACTGAGAAAAAATAAGATAGGGAATTCTGACATGACGACAAGCTAATAACATATGGGATCTGCTAATACCGTGATGGATTAGTGTTGCTAAACTCGCTCAGAAGAAATCTTGCCATTATACAGGATGGATTGTAATGCAGTTTAAATCTAAACTAGGCTGTAAACGTCATATAATTATTATTAAAATTTTATTATTAACAGTCGTACTTTTAATTGGGCTGTATGTGTGTAAAAGAACAACTAACTATTTCAGTATTTAATGTTATATTTAAGCTTAATAGTAAATCATACGCTTGAATAAAATTACCTTTACTCCTGAAGCTTACCCTGAATTGAAAGTGTCGAATAATGTCTGAATGATAGAGTGTTGTGCTTTAGTACCGGGTTCAAATCCTTCTACTGATATGAATGTTCCTAGCAGTTCAGAAACGGCTTTAAACAGTAGGCCCCCTTCTTATAAGCCCTCTAGAGAAAACCAGAATATCGTAGGGCTCCAAAATAAACCAAACCAAACCCAAAGCAAAACCCTGAGACATGATGTATATTGCATCATAATTTTAAAAAATAACCCACAAGAAAAAGAGTATATGGGCTAAAGCAATCCTCAAAAGAAATCTGAACGGAATATATTGCATGTCTCAAAGCTAAAAAAGGATGCGAATAAGGTGTCCACATCTACGGGGTAAGGAAAATTCGAAATCTCTCGAAATATAAGGATAATCACACAAAATTTCAGAGTATATTCTCATCTAGACAGAATAGTCATGATATAAGGAATCAGTACTTATCCTAATCAAATTAAGATGCTTTTTGAGGTCCGAATAAAGAATAAGAAGAGATCTACTTCATATATATTTGAATGAGATCTGCTTCATAACCAACGTAGAAGCATATTATACTTATAGAGAATAATGTAAATGTTTTTTAAAGAAGTAGAAGGGAAGGTAACGAGTGAGGTCAGAAGGCTCAACTACTGAGAAAATATAACCACTGGAATTATTACATGACGACAAGCAAATAACGTGTGGCATCTGCAAATGCCTTGATAGAATACAATTTCTAAATGTGGCTGATGAAATCTTGTTATTATACACGAAGGATTGCGAAGGAGTTTAGATCCAAACTAGCGTGTAAACCTCGTATTATTATTAAAATTTTATTATTAACAGTTATACTTTTAATTGAACTTGATGTGTGTAAAAGAACAACTAACTATTTCAGGGTTTAATGCTATCTTGAAGCTTAATAGTAAAGGTTGCGCTTGAGTGAAATTATATTTATGGCAGCTCCTGAAGTTTACCCCGAAAGCAAAGTGTCGAAAGATGGCTGAATGATATAGAGCTGTTTTTTAGTACCGAGTTTGTGGATTCGAATTCCGCTACTGATATAAATGTTAGTAGCAGTTCCAAACTATAGGTCCAGTCTTATTAGGCCTTGGAAGAAAACATTAGATCGCAGCTCTCAAAAATAAACCAAACTGAGAGAAAAGCGCTGAGACTTCAGGTATATTGTATCCTACTTAAAAAAAATACCTACACGAAAAAGTCTACGGGCCGAAGCAATCCTCAGAAGAGAGAACTGAGTGGAATCTATTGCATGTCTCAAAGTTAAAAATAGGAGGCGAATAAGATGCCCACACCTACAAGGAAAATTCGAAATCATAAAAAATATAAGGGTAATCACACAAAATATAGGGGTATATCCTCATCTAGACAGAGTAGCCAGATATGAGGGATCAGTATTTATCCTAATCGCATTAAGATGCTTTTTAAGGCCCGAATAACCAATAAGAAGAGATATACTTCATATTTAAAATTGATCTATTTCATAAATATTTGAATGAGATCTACTTCATAGCCAACGTAGAAGCATATTATACATATAGAGAGTAAAGAAAAGATTTTTTTAAGTAGAAAGGAAGGTAACGAGTTAGGGCAGAAGTGTCAACTACTGAAAAAACATAAGCAGTGAAATACTTACATAACGACAAGCTGATAATGTATATCATCTGCTAATGCCGTGATGGATTACGATTGCTAAACGTGCGCTGAAGAAATCTTGTCATTATACAGGAAGGAATACGATGGATTTTAGATCCAAACTATCCTACAAACCTCATATTATTATTATTAAAATGTTATTATTAACAGTCTTACTTTTAATCGGGCTTCATATATGTAAGGGAACAACTGTTTCAGGATTTAATGTTATTTTCAAGCTTAATACTAAAGGTTGTGCTTGAACGAAATTACATTTATGGCAGCTCCTGAATTTTACTCAGAAATCAGAGTTTCAAAAGAGGCAGAATGATAGAGTCCTATTCTTTGGTACCCTATTCACGGATTCGAATCATGCTACTGATATGAATGTTTGTAGCAGTTCCGAAATAGCTTTAATCAGTTGGTCCAAGTCTTATTACCCTCAGTAGAGGAACAGTAGACACTAGCGCTCCAAAATAAACCTATATATATATATATATATATATATATATATATATATATATATATATATATATATATATATATATATATATATATATACATATGCATATGTGTGTGTGCCAGGTCTAAAAGAGGGGTAGTTAGAAATTACGTGAGTCATAAACGATTTTAAAAATTAAACTCTTTTATAATAATAAAATATATGAAAAAGACCCACGCTCGAGTAAGCTTTTAGGATAATACGGTCAGGTGGAAGCAATTTTGAACTATTTGATGAGTTTGCAAACAGATAAGTTTCAGTTCGTGCGTGGATATGGAGCTGTCAACACCTTTTACACGCTTAGCTCTTTCACGATTAATGAAAATGGCGCAGGTTTTGCATTTAGAAGAAACGATGATTTAATA
>CM063500.1:22390943-22403443 GCA_032207245.1 Pardosa pseudoannulata | reverse complement strand
TTTCACTAAAATGTATGATCTTGTCGACATTATATTGTAAAACATTCTTAAGTCAGATTAAAAAAAATAGGTCATCATTTAGAAGCACTTAATATTGCAATAATAAAATAAATAAATAAATATTGAGTTTATTTATGTTTTGAATCTAAATCTAACAATATAAACCTTTTGGTAATAATTATCACATAAACGATCATTCTGCCGTTTTGTATTGTTATTTACTTTTTTTTCTCGCAATATGGTCTAATAATGTTTACAGAAAACCGTAGGCATAAATCACTAAACTTAGAAATTGAGACATATGTCATTAATATACATGTACTTTCTAGGAAATATTGCTGTAAAATGTATGATCTTGTCGACTTTATATTGTAAAACCGTCTTCAGTCAGATTTAAATAATAGGTCCTCATATAAACGCACTTCATATTGCAATAATAAAATAAATAGATAAACATTGAGTTTACTTAGGATTTGAAACTAAATCTAACAATATAAACATCATGGCAGTAATTATCTCCTAAACTCTCATTGTTCCTTTTTGTATTATTATTTACTTTTTTTCTCGCAATATGTTCTAACTATGATTTCAGAAAACCATAAAGTCATAAATCTCTAAACTTAGAAATTCTGACATATGTCTTTAATATACATGTACCTTCGAGGAAATACTGCGTAAAATGTCTGATCTTGTCAATATTATATTGTAAAACCATCTTAAGTCAGATTAAAAATATAGGTCCTCATCTAGACATACTTCATATTGCAAAAATAAAATAAATTAATAAACATTGAGTTTACTTAGGGTCTGAATCTAAATCTAATTATTTAAGACTCTTGGTAATAATTTTCACATAAATTATCATTGTCTCGTTTTGTATTATTATTTACTTTGTTTCTCGCAATATGATCTAACTATGTTTATAGAAAACCATAAAGATATAAATCACTAAATTTAGAAATTGAGATATATGTCCTTGATATACCTGTACATTCGAGGAAATATTGCCTTAAAATGTATGATCTTGTCGACATTGTATTGTAAAATCATCTTAAGTCATATTTAAAAAACAGGTCCTCATCTAGACGTACTTCATATTGCAATAATAAAATAAATAAATAAACATTGATTTTATTTATGGTTTGAAACTAAATCTAACAATATAAACAACTTGGTGATAATTATCACATAAACTCTCATCGCTCAGTTTTGTATTATTATTTACTACTACTTTTTTTTTTGCAATATTATCTAATTATGTCTACATAAAACCGTAAAGACATAAATCACTAAACTTAGAAATTTTACCCTCCGAGTGGAACACACCGATTTAAAAAGTCTCAAAAAATACGCTACAGGTTTATTGTGTCAATGGCCAAAGTGTTCTATGATTTTTTACTTCACCCTTTGTCGGCTAGAATGGAATACGAAAAACCCATCCTCGTTACTGTTCCTTCACTTCCGGTTATAAATAGATATATAAATAGATATTATAGATTGTTAATTTTTAATACACATAGAGCTCGCCACGACTCGAAGATCATCCATTAAGAAATAATGGATTCTAAAAGTACAAATAAAAATATTTTTTAAGAAAATTATTTATATTCTTTTTACGAAAGTTTTCCAAGATATTTAAGTGGTGCAATCAGAGATACATCTGTTACTGGAAACGAAATACTTCGAAACAGAGATTTACAAAGCCATGAAAAGCTATCAGAGTTTTTGTGCCTCAGGAAGTAGTGGTGCATCCCTCAATAAATGTCAGTCAAAGAGGGATGCAGTTTATAAACAATCAACCTGACCCTCCTACCTCAAACACTGGCAGAAATGTACATTACATCCTTTTTCATAATGGTTTTGGAGGTCGAAAATTGTACGAGAGAACTGCTTTGAAGACATCATCGGTTTTGCGGAATTGTACGTGTGAACCGCTTAGTGGGTTAAACATATGTCCTTAATGTACATGTACTTTCGATGAATTATTGCCTTAAAATGTATGATCTTGTGGACATTATATTGTAAAACCATCTTAAGTTATATTTAAAAAATAGGTCCTCATCTAGACGTATTTCATATTGCAATAATAAAATAAATAAATAAACATTGAGTTTATTTATGGTTTGAATCTAAGTCTAACAATATAAACCTCTTGGTAATAATTATCACATAAACTGTCATTGTTCCGTTTTGTATTATTATTTACTACTATATTTTTTTTCTAGCAATATGATCTATTTATGTTTACAGGAAACCGTAAAGTCATAAATCACTAAACTTAGAATTTGTGACATATGACCTTAATATACATGTACTTTCTGCGAGATGTAGCCGTAAAATGTATGATCTTGTCGACATTGTATTGTAAAACCACCTTAAGTCAGTTTTAAAAATAGGTGCTCATCTAGACGTACTTCATATTGCAAGAATAAAATAAATATATAAACATTGAGTTTACTTAGGGTTTGAAACTAAATCTAACAATATAATACTCTTGGTAATAATTATCGCATAAACCATCATTATTGAGTTTTGTATTATTATTTACTACTACTTTTTTATCTCTTAATATGATCTATTTATGTTTACAGGAAACCGTAAAGTCATAAATCACTAAACTTAGAATTTGTGACATATGACCTTAAAATACATGTACTTTTGAGGAAATATTGCCGTAAAATGTATGATCTTGTCGACATTGTATTGTAAAACCACCTTAAGTTAGATTTATAAAATAGGTCCTCATATAGACATAATTCATATTGAAATAATAAAAAAAATAAACATTGAATTTATTTAGTGTTTGAAACTAAATATAATAATATAAACACATGTAACAATCTAAGAAATCTAACAATACAACCTCTTACAATACAACAAAACAACAATTTTAAACAATCTAACAACATCTATGCCAGCAGCAAAATTCGAACACACGAATTCCGGTACCGAAAAGGAGCTCTCTACCATTCGGTCATTATTCGGCCTTAAAAAATTTATACTACGAACCGTTTACTAAATGCAATATAACAAAATTACGTGTACCAAAATTATTTTTAAGAAACTGATGTATTATTCGAATAATATACCAGAATATTGTTACAGTTATTATATACTTTTATAAAATAATGTATTTAGAAGATTGCGTTAATATAAAAAAAATTTAATTGATATTATAAATAATTAAGACATAATTAAAATATATATAATATATAAAAATATAGAATATATATAAAATATATAAGAATATAAAATATATTATATATATATATATATATAAATATATATATATATATATATATAAATATATAAGAATATAAAATTTATAAAATATATAAAACAATAATAAATATATAAATAAACAAAATTAATAATAACTAATAAAATAAATTAAAAATAAAAAAAATTAACCTGTTTATATAAATTAAAATGTTTATTATGTTTAATTATAATAATAAATTTAATTTAATTAATAATAAATATATAAAATATATCAGACATAATTAAAATAAATTTCATTGTCTACTATAATAACTTTACACAGTTTATAATTTAAACAAAAATCTACAATTTAAACAATCAGACGGAAAATTTTATAGCATATTTTAATTAAAGAAGAATCATAATTTTCAATCTAATTTTAATTTTATAATACTTTTTATCTTTTTCTTTTATCTAATTTTCTTTTTTTAAGAACTTTGGAAATTTTAATATATTTCTATAAATAATATCCATAATTCAACGCTGTGCTATAATCAGAATTCTTATTACTTGTTTTTTCATCAGAATATCGAAAGAATAAATTATATCTAAAAGGAATATAGCAAAAAAGTTTTAATTTTTGTATACAACCCAGATCTAATCAGCGATATTTTCAGACATAGTATAGTCTATACGAATGGTAAAAATAAAATAAATTGGTTCATGGATGCAGAAATACCTATTTCTCCACTGTTTATTGGGAAGGGGTCAGTCACGTAATATAACGTTGGACAGGTGGCCGAACAATGACAGGCTGAGAAGAAACAGACAGGTCGGAATGCGGAATTCTTTTATTTCTTGAGAAAATAGTATCACCTACTGCAATGACCCACGGCAAACATATAGGACTATATAAATTGCATTTTATCTATTTATCTCTCTCTCTTTTTTTTTATATATATATATATATATATAAATATATATATATATATATATATATAATATATATTATATATATATATATATGTTTTATTTTTGTGTGTGTGTATGTGTGTGTGTGTGTGTAATCTAGCAAAATTTTTCCGCTGGACACAATAAATATGTCGTGGCAGCTATTTTTTTATTAGCTATAAATAAAAACCTAATTAGACTTATAAAATAATAGCCTAAGTTGCCTGTCCTGAATTTATGAAGCGGTTTGTACCTGGAATATACAGGAATCCATATTGGATTTTTTATGACTTAGGGTTAGCAAAATTCACAGCGAGTTTGAAATCCACCCTATCACTATTTTTTAAACTTTTAATGGTATTATTTCAAGTCTTATTCTCCCATGTTAAGAGCAGGAGATTAAATTTATCGTTTTGGATATCATTCATATATATCACCAAAAATTTCTTGTCAATATTAAAGCCTCTGCTGTCGCATTCTATCACGTATGCGACCCTGATATACTCTTATTAGTTACTTCCCCATGTGTAGGCATAGCGCGATCAATTATTTATGTAAATGCAGGAGATTAATTATCGTATTTATATATTATATATATCACCAAAAATTTCTTGTAATATTAAATTTTGTTTTTTATACGTATTATTTATATTTATTAGTTAATATGAGGCATAATCAGTAGATGTTGTTTTGATCGTCGAATTCTGTTTAACGGCTCTATGATAAAATTTTTCTAAATGAAAATAATTTAATATATTCGTTTTAAAAAAATCTTATTCTTAAAGTTGTTTTATTATTTTAAAAATAAATTTTTATTTTTTTTAACTTTTTATATTTTTATTATATTAAATTCTTATATTTTGTACGAATTAGCTAATAAAATTTATGTTTATTATCCTTAAATACGTCTATTTTATGTGTAATTTTTCCTTTATATAGGAAAAAAAAATAAGAATCTTAACATATTTATGTATAAGAAAAACTTTTATTTATCTTCTAAATAATTCATGTATTCTAATATTAATTATAAGCTTTAGATGTTATGAAGATAAATTATTATGTTATAATAATTCTAGCCAAAAACAAATATTTTTTATATTTATAAATATTTACAATTCTTTAAAATAAAAATTTAATGATTGTTATAAATATATATAAAAAGTAATATTGCATTTAAAGATTTATAAATATTCTATTTATCAAAAATAATTATGACATGAAAATTACTTTATGGTTGTAAAAAGCATAATAAAATCTTAAACAGAAATTTAGTAACGAATTTATTTAATAATATAATATATATATTATATATATATATATATATATATATATATATATATATATATATATATGTTATAATTTATTTATATACTTTTCTGGTATTTTATAGTAATTAAATGTGTTCTTTACTGTATTTTTTTCCATTTATATAAACTAAAATTGATATGGACCTTAAATAATATTACCCACGAGACTTTTAAATATTTTTAATTTTAAAGAAATTATTCACCAATATATTTTTATTTATATAAATAAATATACTATATATTACAAAGAATTATTTCTTATGTTATATAATACGATAAACTGAATTAACATTGGAAATTTTTAAATGGTTTATAAATATCTCATATATATATATATATTTATATATAATATTAAATATATATATATATATATATATATATATATATTATTTATATATATATATATATATATATATATATATATATATATATATATTTATAAGATATATTTTATATAATAAATATAATTTCTTTTTTATATTTTATTAAAGAAATATATATTATCTTAAAACAAATATAAAGAACAATAACATAATATATAGTAAATATATACATCTGTTATACATAAATATGTATATTCTATATATTTTTTGTTCTAAAATTTTCTATATATGTATATAGATCTTTAATTTATGTTATACCGTTAATTAATATAAATGTATATTGTTCATTTAATTATTATAAATGTAAAAAATTAAAATTTTTTATATTTAATATATTATACAGATTTATTAAATGAAAAATGTTTTTTAAAAAATAATCTAATTATTTATTGAGATTATTTTATTCACACAAACACATACATATATATAAATATATATATAATACACACACACACATAAATTTATATATATATATATATATATATATATATATATATATATATGTATGTATGTATGTATGTATGTATATATGTCTGCGTGTGTATGTATGTGTATGACAATACTCTCATTACGAATTACGTTCTTTTAAAAACAGATAATGGTAAAATAGTATGTTTATTTTTTTTCAGTTTGTTAACCAATCAATGTTTGTTTTCTATCTTTTGGGGTTATCAAAGAAATTATAAATAAAACAAAACGTTAAAGATATTTCTGATAAACTAATGACTTTTGGGGTAAACTTCCTCTTTCTTTTAAATAACACTTTATTATTTTCGGAATTTATCCTTTAATATCTAATTTAATAGAAGAAAGAGTAATGGTGTTTGTTTATTTTTCATTCGGAACAATATTTTTCTTCATGAATGGAAGTTTAAAGAAAGAGACAAAACGTAGCATTTGAATTAATGGATTCATTAAGAATTTAGATGTTATTTTCTGGAAATTTTATGATATTAGAAGGTAAAAGTTATATCTAGCGAATTTTAAAGTCTTCAATACATGACAAAATTATTCTTACTCAGTATTTTTTATCATTTCTCTAATTATAAAGAAGTGTGCGTTTTCCTAAAATTGGCTCTCTAAAAGTATTTTATTATTTATCTTTAAACTAGTTGCTTTGCACCCAGCCTTCGATCTGGGTTTTAAAATATTTCGATGAAAGATTTAGAACTACTATTAAAGATAATAAGACGTATTAATAAAAATGCTGAATAAATCTCGTATGTTTCAGATTGTTGACGATTATAACAGTTTATTAATACTGAATGTTCAATAAGTGCACTGCGTTGCCCGTGAGTCGGTGGATAATAATTCCCAATTCCACGACTTTTTTTAATGTAGGAGTCAAATTTCAAAATACTGTGGAGAGTAATATACATGTACTGTTCTGAACGGGATAATTCATTTTCGAGATTGAATGTCTTTTAGTACTAATGTTTACATACATAAAAATTAAATTATAAACAACAAAACCTATGACGATAACTTTTTCTTTAAAAAATGGTAATTGTGAAATAAAAACAAATTTGATAGAACACGGCGAATTTGTAATTATTGAATATAAAAATCCCGCCAACATATAACAGAAAAAATACTAACTTCTTAAAAATTTCGAGAAAGTAAAATAAAGATTTACATATTTTGATGCAGTAAAAAATTTAGCTATTAAAAATAAAATAATTTTGATACTGGGATATTTCAAAGAGAAAAAGTTATTGCGTATGACAAATAGTTGTAACTGTAGGCCTTAAATGGCACCACTCATTACATATTTTAATTAATATACTTTTAACTGAGTGTAATTACGGTATTTTAATGGTGGAAAGAGTTTAAGCATTCAGCGTATTGGGCGAAGTAATGCATCCAAATGTTTTTATGTTTATAAAATCATTTACTTACACTCGAATTTTAATGGTATATGTATACAAATATATTATAAAGAAATATATCAAAAGTAAGATCTTGAAAAATTCTTCAAGAATATAATAAATCACTAACAAAAATACCAAAATGTGCCGTAGTTCAAATTTTACAAACAAACAACGGTTTGGCAGGATAGGCGATAGTTGTTCTGCATTAATGTCAATTCTATTACCAAATATCGGGCGAAAACGACGACAGCAATGAAAATAGGGTCATTGTTTTTAACGCCAACTCAACAGTTAAAATGACTGTACTACATAATTAAAACGGTGTTTTTGTTGGTTTTAAAATAATATATTTCGAACTAATTAGAATATCAGAACGCGATTGACCGAAATGACTACCTTAAGTAATTCTACCAAGCCTAATTATGAATAGACGTTAGTGCGGTCTCAAAATTGGATAAATAAAAATGGTGCAATTGAATCGACAATGAAAGAAAAATACCAAATATTGATAAAAAGGAACTAAGCACATAAGGTCAAAAGCCGAGAACAATTATATTACCTGAAAGCGTTATCATAAGAATGAAGTTACTTGATAGATTTCAATTTTTATAACACGTAATTAAAAGAAATATATACCGAAAGTCATCAAGCTTATTTAAGTATAGGTGAAGTACAGAATGACCTCTTAAATTTGGATAAATAAAAATGGCGCAATTGAATTTAAAATGAAAGAAATATACCAAATTAATATTGATAAAACGAAATAAGTATATATGTCTAAAACACCTAGAACAATTATATTATTTGAAATCACATTTTAAACTTTAATCAAAAGTGGCTACAATATCTCAACATTTCATAGTTGCCATTTCTAAAATGAAAACTTATTTGTTTCCTGTATATCACTTGCCAATTTTTTTTCTCTAGTGTAGTTGAATTTTAGATAACAAAACCTATAACCGTATGTTAGTTTTTATTTAATAAATGGCAACTGCGAAATGAAAACAAATTTGATAGAACATGGCAAGTTTTTAATTACTGAAAATAAAAATCTCGCCAAGCAAATAAAATAGAAAAAAAGAAGGGATTTTCTAAACAAAAATGAGTTTATCGTTTATCAGATAAGAAAATAGTCTTAGATACATAAATGTCATCATATATTTATATACTTACACTGGAATTTAAATAGTGTAGATACATTTTTGTGTTTCCTGAATACCAAATATCTGGCGATAATAATGCCAACAATAAATAACACTGCCATATTTAGAAACCAATTCAACAATGGAAAGCTTGTGTCGCAAAATTAAACTGCCATTTTGTTCGGTTTTTCGTCAGTATCTTTCGAACTAATTGAAATATAGGAACTCGAGTGGGCGAAATGACATCCCTAGATCGTTCCACGTCTTTTGGTACCTTTGGAGCCCGTCTGCGTCCAACGGTTCGCAAGGAGATAGACGCATATACAAACATACATACTTACATAGATAGTCACAGTCAGATTTTAATCTCGGAATTCAAGATGTATTAATATGTAATATGTTCATTTGGCAGTATCAAGGATTTCTGTCCAAAGTTGGTTACTCTATGACTTATCGGGTAGATTTGTGTAAAAAAAAAATCAAAAATGAAAACTGTTCTTAATATCAATAAATAAATATAACAAAATATATGTTTACATGTTAACTATTAAATCTGCATCGAATTTGTGTCTTATATTAAATTTGCTCAAACTTTTTTCTTATGGTAAAATATAAGTTTAACCCTAAATTACATTAGTGTATTACTACTGTACGTTGATTAGCAACATTAATATACATTGCCATATTAAGTGGTAGAATAGGAAGCAGAGGTTTTGAAAGCAACAATACTAATTTTGTTGGTAGTAATAAATGTTCTCCAAAATTAAGGAAATTTATGACAAACCACATAGTTTTGTATGAAACAGAAACGCTTATTCATACCGACAACCATATGAATATGAAGATAACTATATAAAATGATAGGTTTCTATTTACCCATGAGAGTCACTGAAATTTGTACTTTTTGTTGTTAAAATATTGTTGATAAAAATTTCATTGTAACGTAAAAATTAACCAAGAATTAAATTTAAAATAAGTTCTTATATAAAAATGCTATAATTTGCGTCACATAGAAATGAAAGTTAATCAATTTATATCTCAATTTCCAGGTCAAATCGAATTGATACTACGCAGACGATGTTTAAGTAATATAAAATAAGAAATGAATAAATCAGATATTTAAAATAATGACGTCATAATGATAGAAAAATATCGTTTTCACGTATTTATTTTGTGATGAATTGAAAACTTTAATCTCCTGATTTTAACCGAGGAAAACTGCGTTTAAAACAATTACTTGGGATGACGTCACATTGCTAGAAATATTGCTTCTTTCACTTAGTTATGATGCGATAAATTAAAAAAATAATCGTTTGCGTTTAACCGGGGAAAATAATGCTTGGAATAATGGCATAAAATGCTCGAAAAAGGGGGAAGGAATGGATTTCGAACGTTAAAAATTTACAAAAACCTTCCCAGGGATGTACCTAATAATTTCCCAAATTTTCACGGCGATTGGATGCATGGTTTTTGAGTCTATCGAGAACATACATACAGACACACAGGCAGACAGACACAAATTCATTTTTATATATATAGATAATATTTTCTTTTGTAAATTTCTATTTCTATTTACATGACCTGCTATATACATGATAAAAAAATTATAAATTTTAAAAAAATTCATATATACATATATATAAATTTTTTTTTATATATAATTATATAAAATTATATTTAAATTTACATATTTATAAAATTTTTCTATATTTTATAAATATAATATATTTATATATAAAATAATAATATTATATATATAATTATATATTATAATTTATTTTTATATATTTATTTGAATTATATTAAATATATTTTATATATAACTTTTATATATATAACATATAATAATATATATATATATATATTTTATATTTTATAAATTATAAGATATTATATATATTATATATTATATTTATTTATTTTATATATATATATATTTTTTTATATATATATTATATATAAATATATTAATAAATATATATAAAATATTTTTTATACTATAAATATATATTTATAAAAAAATATATATATTAATATATATATCATATATTTATACATGTATATATATAAATATATATATATATATATATATTATATATATATATATATATATATATATATATATAATATATATATATATATAAATATATATATACATATATATATATATATATATATATATATATATTTATATATATATATATATATATATATATATATATATTTATATATATATATATATATATATATATATATATATATATATATATATATATATATATATATATGTATATATATATATATATATTAAAGATATATATTATATATATTAAAATATATATGTTTAATAAATATATATATATATATATATATATATATATATATATATATATATAACATATAATATATTAAAATATATATATATATATATATATATATATATATATATATATATATATATATATATATATGGGGGTGTGTGTGTGTGTGTGTGTATTTGTAGTATAATATATAGACTTATATGTATGTATAAAATTTCTTATTATTATTATTGTAATACTTTTAAATGTTTTTATTGCAGCATAGCGAATTGAGGCTTTTAAATTTGTATTCTTAATAATTAATTAAGTTAGGATAATTCACTTGAATATATATATATATATATATATATATATATATATATATATATATATATATATATATATATATATATATATATATATATATATATATATTTGTGTGTGTGTGTTTGTGTGTGTGTGGTTGTGTGTTTGGAAGGTATATAAGACAATATGTATGTAATTATTCTTTAAAAATAGCTAGAATATCTCTTAAAACAAAAGATATAATCTATATTTTATAAAAGAAATACAGTTCTCAAAGTAAACCATTTATGAAAGAAGAAAACATTTAAGAAATTTCTCAACTTGCAAAAGCAAAATAAAATAAAACTAAACAGAATGTTTGGCTGTTTTTTATCTCTCTGGAAAAGAAAAATACGAGACAAGTAATAAACATTTGACATTTGTTCCGTTAACTTTCGATAACAAGAATCTTGCTTGGAGCCTTTTTTATCTTCTTTTTATATTTAAAAGCTTTTAAACGTCAAGAAAAGTTAAAGGAACTTTTATGCATTACCTAACAATTTAAGTATATAAATTCTTCGAGGAAGGCTTTTGCTTTGCGTCTAGAAAAGTGAATTTTGAACTAATTTATGCTTGCAAAATAACAATTCCTTTGAATTTGTCTGGAAGCTAAATAAGCTTAAACAAAATAACATATTTTGAAGAATATAAAAATATTTTCGGATCTATATATGTCCTGCGGTTATATTTTGTTACCTCAATTGATTTTACTGCATACATAATTTTAATTGATAAAATTAAAGAATAAAAGGTATTCTTTTTATTAGGATTCATCCAAATATTTTAAATTAAATTCACTTATATTTAGGTATTATTTTCTAAAAAAAAATGTTATATTAATCGTGAAAATTTACGAAAGTGAATTATTGTTTAGAAAATATAGATAATGTATTTCATGAGAATAATGTATTTTAAGTGCGGTTAAGGGAACTTATAAAAATTTGAAATAAAATTTTGATTTTCAATCACCGCGTAACAATAATTTATAGGATGTTTTTAT
>CM063500.1:22378443-22385943 GCA_032207245.1 Pardosa pseudoannulata | reverse complement strand
CTCATTTTATTTTTTGTATACTTTTATCGGTTTGTATGATGTTTTCGGTGTCTGTGAGGATTGTCGCAGCATAAAAACCTATTTTCGATAGAGCGGGGGGTCTATACACACAAAAACATATATATATATATATGTAATATATTAAAATTATTTAACTTTAATATTTCTTCAAAAGCTTCCTCTCTCCAATTTTAATTCATTTAAATATCTTTACCAGCCTCTAAATGGTTTAATCAACTGAGTATTTTCCACTTAACATTCCTTTCTGTCATAAAACTGTAAACTTTTTGTCTATAGAGCAGTTTTCAAGCTGGTGGCAAAACATGATTTCGCGTTTTGCTGATATTGCCTTTAATTCGCTTATTAAGCTGTTTTTTTTTTGTGAGAAAATTCTTGTTGTCAGCGCTCTTGGGTGTACTTGTGTCAGAGCAGAGTGAAGTCTGTGGCTTTTGATTATATATTGTCCAGAAGGATACATGTGCGGTGTTGCCGCTCTGAAATAAAGTTTTAAAATTAGACTTCTGAGTTCTCTTAAATATGAAGCCCGACTTCATTCTCATTACTTATAACTGTTGAGCTTTCTCCTTGTGAAGGAGTGTTATAAAAAATGGATTATATATATATATATATATATATATATATGTGTGTGTGTGTGTGTGTGTGTGTATATGAAATAAATCCTTTTGTCTATTTCAAAGAAATTGTGTCCTAAAATATCTGAATTTTAATTAAATTCAGAATAAATACTTCTTAATATACGCATTATCATTCAGTAGATGTACATATGCATACATATAAAAACTACACATTGTTAAACCTCAAAATAATTTTATTTTTTGAAAGATAAAATCTGTATCATTCATTCTATTTTTATAAATTTCACAGATATCTCTTGATTTATATTATGTATAGAAATTAGAATTACAAATCTTTCTCTAGTAAATTTTCTCCATGTTCTTATTAAGATCTATAGAAGATATTTTTTTTTGCCTCAATATTTATTCAGGTAAAATTCATATATGACGTACTTCGAAATTCTGACTTAATATTACACATAAGCATAAGAATAGCATCTAAAGATAAACAAGTGTTGATATATCCAACTCGAGTAATTACCTGATAATATTTTTTTGTCAAAATCATTTTTCCATTGAAATCTTATATCCATATTTACTACTATTAAATTTTTTAACTTCCTACCAGGTTTTTTTCAACTCCTCATCTTAGCCCACTCTCCTGTTTCTAATCATGGATCTTGTTGGTGCTTCAACCACATTTGGCGAAATTGGCGTGCTTGCAGCTTGCGTGCGTGGCGTGCTTGCAGCGTGGCGTTTGAAATCTGGCGAGGGGATCGTAACTCAACAAATTGATACATAAACAAAAACAACATTTTGAGGAAAAACTTTACAAAAATTGAATATTTAAAATCTAATTGAATTAACAAAGAAAACACAAAGGAAACACATAACATTCATACTAAATAGACTGAAACATTCACTTAATCACAAATTAAATAAAACTGAGTGTGATTTTCATCACAAATTTGTGATTTAGTGTAAATTGTAAAATTAATTTAAAATAAGAGATTTGAAAAAAAATTTTCAATTTTACAACTCCTCAATTGAATTAGTTGGTACAAGACCATGTAATCTTGCAGCGAAAGAGGAAATGGAACGAATGAGAAATGAAAATAACATCGATAATAAAGAAATTTAATTGTTAATAGATGTAAATTCACAAAAAAATTTGAAAATACCAAGAGAAAGTTAGTCCAAAGGGATGAGGGAGGGTAGGCGGGATCTCATCCAGCAAAAAACTCTTTGACTTAAAAGAAACTGTATTTTGAGTGGAGGTTGAAGAGGAGTTGTAAAATTGAAATTTTTTTTCAAATCTCTTATTAGTAATATTGTTAAGATATCATTCACTGCATTTTACATGCAATATAGGACATGAGCAAATTTCGGAATTATAATTCTAAATAGCATCTGCTCAGCTTCCCGTCAAAATACCTTAAGCGTGTAAATTTCCCGCAAATGGAAATATTATGAGCAACGAATGTCTTTCTGCAGCACCTGCATTCCTTACTAGCTTTTTTTATTTGTTTCATATTTAATACGGCATTGTGTTAAAATATTCACATTGCGGAAAACTTTTAATAATGTTTTGACTGATAAGGGTTGTCATCGCTCAGAGAAATCATGTAAAGTCAGATTCATATCTGAGTTACCAAGTAACTAAACACAAAGTGTATTTGCATGTAGTATTTTGTGTATAAAGACTGAATATATTTCTTCAGTAAAGTTATATTTAAACTATACAAAAGTTATTATTACAATGTGTACATTTTATTTAGTTTCTTAAAATGTATATATTATAATGTCTGGAGACATCTTAATAAAGGTACGTAAAAATAAAATCCTTTATGAGTCCATCCTAAATACGTTTCTGACTGACACTATATATACTTATTAATCTCATAACACATGAAAAATTACTACAGCATAACTATATGTTTTATTTAAAGCAAATATATTTAAAAACCACGGTAACGAATATTAAACAATTTTTATGCTTAAAATTGAAACTCAGAATATTGATATATTGATGATTAAATAACATATGCTTCTTATTTGCAATATAACATATTTCTGTATAGTTATATATTTACGTTATATGTATACGTACAATTTTATGTTATGATATTTTATTTAGTTTCTTAAAATGTGTATATTATACTGTCTTAAGACATGTTAATAGCGGTACATAAAAGTAAAATATTTTATGAGTCCATCCTAAATACATCTCTAACTGACACTATATATACTTACTAACCTGCTCACACATGAAATATTACTACAGCATAACTACATATTTTATTTAAATTAAATCTATTTAAAAAAAAATTTATAGATATTATATAATATAAAATTGAAAATAAAATATATTTATATATATATATTATTAAATATATATATATATTATATATATATATAGTATATATATAATTATGCCTATATAAATATATTTTTATATTATTTATATTATATATATATATATTATATATATATATATATATATGTATATATATATATTATATGTATATATATATATATTTATATATATATATAATATATATATATATATATATATATATGTATATATATATATATATATATATATATATATATATATATATATATATATATATATATAATATATATATATATATATATATATATATATATATATTATTTATATATATATATATATATATATATATATATATATATATATATATATATATATATATATATAAATATATATATATATATATATATATGTATATATATATGTATATAATATATATATATATATATATGTATATATATATATATATGTATATATATATATATGTATATAAATATATATGTATATATATATATATATATATATATATATATATATATATATATATATAATATATATATATATATATATATATATATATATATATATATAATATATATATATATATATATATATATATATATATATATATATATATATATATATATATATATATATATATATATATATATATATATATATATATATATATATATATATATATATATATATATAAATATATATAGTTAGTTAGTTTCTTAAAATGCGTATATTATAATGTCTGGATACATCTTAATATAGGTACGTAAAAGTAAAATCCTTTATGAGTCCATCCTAAATACGTGTCTGACTGACACTATTTATACTTAATTATCTTAAAATTGAAAACAAATATATTAATATATTGACGATTAAATTACATATATTTATTATTTACAATATAAATAAACTATTGATAATTTTCTTTAAAAGTTATTTTTATGTTACATATATTTCATTTAGTTTCTTAAAATGAGTATATTATCCTATCTGAAGACATCTTAATAAAGGTACGTAATAGTAAAATCCTTTTTGAGTCCTTCCTCCTAAATATATCTCTCACTGACACTATAGTTGCTTATTCATCTGCTCACATATGAAAAATTGCTACAACATAAATATATTTTATTTAGAGGAAATCTGTTTAAAAGCTACGCTACATAATATTAAATAATGTTCATGCTTAAAACTGAAAACCAATATTCCTATATTTATGATTAAGTAACAAATTATGCCGATTATTTCAATATAAATAAACTATTGCTTTAACAAAACATGATATGCAAAAAATTTTGAAATTAATAAATTGAAATATTTATATTCCTTTTTAAATATTGTATTGCAATTGCTACAATTTTATACCATGGAAAAAGATATATAATTAAAATATTAAAAATATAATTATGTATTATTGTTGAATATTGTATTTTAATCTTTGTTTCGTCTCGAAATGTTGCAAATCACAAAAATATACAATGTAGATTCTAAAATCCTTCAGGAAAGTATTCAAATCAAGAGGTTACAAAATATACCTTCAGAGGTTTTACTAAAGATAAGATTAAACTATAACAATGAGTTAATTTTAGGGAGACTGATTCCTTGTTAATAGGACCGTCATGCACTAAGGCTGCAGAAGTTTATTTCAATTTCTTTTTGTTAAATGCAGAAAAGTTCTGCTCGGATATTTATGTTTTTTTTTAAATTTATTTCCAAACTCAAATTATGCATTTTTGTGCTGTGTCATAAAACTGTAGTAATTGCGATTGATGTAATAATCTAAAATGAAAATGCATAAATTGAATAAATAATTAAATAAATATTGAAATAATAGTATTTATTATTTTATTTGTAACATTTAATGTAATGCAGGGTAGCGATTGTTTTGCCTACCAGGATCATGAAACATTATTAATAAAATATTTTAAAACTATTTAAATAAAATAAAAATATTTAAGATTAATATTATAAAACTAAAGTGAAAATAAAGAAAAAAATTGAATAAATATTGAATTTTTTTTTGCTTCTAACATTTAATTTAAGGCAGAACGTTTCTTGTGTAGTATTTGTTTTGCCTGCAATGACCATGATACATTATTAATAAAATACTTAAAAAGAAATAAAAATATTTATAATATTATTATAAAACAAAAGGGAAAATAAAGAAAAATTTGAATATATAATTGAATAAATATTTAATTTTTTATTTCTAACATTTAGTTTAATGCAGAACATTTCTTGCAAATTATTTGTTTTGCCTACAATGAGCATGATACATTATTAATAAAATATTTAAAAAAAATAAAAATATTTATAATAATATTATAAAACTAAAGGGAAAATAAGGAAAAAATTGAATATATAATTGAATAAATATTTAATTTTTTATTTCTAACATTTAGTTTAATGCAGAACATTTCTTGCAAATTATTTGTTTTGCCTACAATGAGCATGATACATTATTAATAAAATATTTAAAAAGAAATAAAATATTTATAATTAATATTATTAAACGAAAATGAAAATAAATAAATTAAAGAAATTAATATTTGAATAAATATTGAATTAAAATATTCATAATTAATATTATAAAGCTAAAGTGAAACTAAAGAAATACACTAAATACTGAATAAATATTGAAATAAAAATATTTATTATTTTATTTCTACCATTTAAAGTAAAAAAGAACATTTTTTAGGTAGCAACTGTTTTGCCTACAATGAGCATGATACATTATTAATAAAATAGTTAAAAAGAAATAAAAATATTAATAATTAATATTATAAAACTAAAATGAAAATAAAGAAATAAATTGAATAAACAATTGAATAAATATTGAAATAAAAATATTTATTATCCTATTTCTAACAATTTATTTTATGCAGAACATTTCTTGGGTAGCAATTGTTTTGCCTACAATGAGCATGATACATTATTAATAAAATACTTAAAAAAATATTAATAATTAATATTATGTAACTAAAGTGAAAATAAAGAAATAAATTGAATAAATAATTGAATAAATATTGAAATAAAAATATTTAATATTTTATTTTGAACATTTAATTTAGTGCAGAACATTTCTTTGGTAGCAATTGTTTTACCTACTATGTTTTATTAGTTTATACTTTATATTTTATATATTATATATATATATATGAATATATATATATATATATATATATATATATATATATATATATATATATATATATATATATATATATATATATATATATATATATATATATATATATATATATATATATATATATATATACTCGAAAATTCATCACTATAATAGTCAAACTATCGGTACTGAGTTAATCAAATGTATTTTATGCTGCATTAATAAAGAAAATTATTTCCACCTTTTTTTTAATGTTTCGCTCTACTATCAAATATCACACTTAAAAATCTTAATATTTTTCCGATTAAAATCGACATTCTCTCCGCGCAAGTAAACGTAGAATGTAAAAAAATCTAAATTAATGGATTTGAACTCAATTTTTCTTCAATTAATCCTTCGAGAAATTTAATTGAATGCATATTTCATATTCCCTATTACTTTTTAATTTTTCTTAACTTATCGTGCATATAGATCATTTTAAAATAGGAAGGGTCTTTTTTTATAACCCTTACAAAATCCCTATCATACTCTTTGCTTTAATGATATTCACCTGTATGCAATCATAATTCGCGTATCAGATTTTTTCTTATATATTTTTTTCTCTTTATAGATTTGTATTAAAATCTTTTCAGCTATATTTCTACTTTTTATATACTGTTATGAATTTCTTCTATCCTTGACATTAATTTAAAATGTATATTATATAAAAAAGATCAGAATTGATATTTATGAAACTATCAATTAAAAATTAAAAATCATTAAAAATTGTAGAACTCTATGAAATGAAGTATGTATTAAATTCGAAATCATCAATCTAATCTTGCACTTTTACAATCAAGTCAAATGGTTTTAAATATATCGGTGTATATGTGTGTTTACTTCTACATATATCTAAAATGTATTTATATATTTGCAAGAAACATATTTTAAATTAAGTAAAATGATAAAGTTCAAAATTTCATAAGTCATAATTCATTACATATAAGTCGATAACCTTTGAAAAGTCAATTAAATTTTGAAAAATTATTTCCTTAATATGCTTTTAAAATGTTTACATACTGTGTTCGGATGTAGAAAAATTTGCAGCTTAGTCTCAAGCATTATGAGACAGGTCTAAATAATTTGGTTTTAATATAACTATTCGAAATTATTCAAAATTATCTTTCAATATTGAAACTTACATAAATGACCAATTCAAAATAGTTTAATTACACTGACTAATATGATTTTATATTTAACTAATTTAATTTTTTTCATTTAAAACATTTAGTCCTGTTTCGAGGTATATCACACATCATTTTAATTAATGATTGTTTTTCCTCTAAAGTAAAATAGAAATGTTTTATAATTTCTTAAAACTCATCATTGATAATTTTAATAAATTCATTAGGATAATATGTAATCTAAAAAATACTTTATTGTGATTT
>CM063500.1:22333443-22375943 GCA_032207245.1 Pardosa pseudoannulata | reverse complement strand
TTAAGATGCACATTTATAAACTTAGCTAGTGCATTCCATAAAAGATCTAACAATAGGAGATTTTACTAAGACAATTTTTAAAGTCGAAGTATATTAATTCAGTCTATAGGGTTTCCCAGTGTGTACAAAATTAATTTCTATCAAAAATTTTCTTATAGTTTTCTGCCATTTTATATCATTTTGTCTTTTTAAACATACAATTTCTATGCCATATTATCATAAATTACATACTGGTGTCCAAAATTTACAAAAAACATTTTTTGGTCCTGAAGTATATACAGTGCGAATATATACACAGATTTTTTTAAAAACTGATGACACATAATGTGATTTAGTGTGTGAAAGTAATGTTTTTCTTATCGAAAGCATATTAACTTTTGTCTCTCCTTAAATTAGAAAAAACTTAAAAATGTAAGAAAAAATCTAATTTTTTTTAAATTAAGATGATTATAGGAATTTTTAAAGCATATTAAGAGATTTCATCTTGAAATCGTCATCAAATCATTCCATGAATCTCCTTATATTATAGAAGATCTCATATTTTAAAATTTTAGGACAATACTGTTAATATTCAGGTTGTCTTTTTAGGTAATAAAATTAATTTTATTTTTAATCTACTGAATTTTTATACGTATTAGAAATAAAAAAATAGGAAGGAGAGAAATACGTTAAGTGTGTGTGTAGTAGCATAATGGTTGCAATCCACTGAAATAAATAATAATCAATAAAAATTTACATTTATCCCTTAATCCCCTTGTGTAATCTCGTTTTACTTTAGCTGTAGTCTTGTACCACTTTTTGTCTACTGGAATAAACAAATGTCCAAAATACTGCTAGAACTATTAAAAACTCGAACAAACTACTACGGTTCCTTACCAGAAACAAGACAAATTTAATAAGCTATGTAACGAACTATGTCGCGAGCTCGAGATTTATTTGGCTGTTTTTCGTTTTCCGCTTTTGGTAACGTAGAAAGAAATTGAGATGAAAATTAAAATGGAGCTGAGGTTGTTTCCGACGATATCGAATACAACTATTTTTGAAGAATAAAAGAATGTACAATCAAAATTGAACCACTTTCTAGTTTAAGACTTCGGAATATATATGTGTCTGTACGTCATGTTAATAAACTCTGCAAAAAAGCTCTCCCAAAGACTATTTCATTTAGATATTAGGACAAAATATAACATCATATTGTTAACAGAACACTGAAAAAAATAGCTGTCAATGGATTAATACAACCAAAAATTTTCTCAGTGGAGTCATATGAAAACCTTTTTTGTGTAAAAGTCTGAACCGTATGTGATGAGGCGATTTAGATCAGTAATATCATTGATTCATTCATACAAGAAGTAAAATGCTCGGGATCTAAATCTGACCTCATCACATCTTTATAAAACGACAGAGACCATAAACTTATATTTTACAGATATTGTTGTCTTGTACGGTGGTCTCGGACGGGGTTCTGATCAGATTAGAATCCCAGATTAGAATCCAGTCTCCGTACTTGACATTAAATAAGAATGTACCTTTGTGGAGTATTTATGAGTCCCTAAGGGACAGTGCCCAATTAGAGGGGATAACGTTTTTCAAGTTTGCGGTCTCAAGGCGGGGTTTAACAGAGCAATGAAATATTTACAACTATCCCGATTGGACGGTAAGAAGGAAGAGGGGACAAGGTTGAAATGAATAAAATAAGAAAACTCTAAACATTGAAAATGGGGTTCGGAAGTCCCAAAAGAAGGTGTTCGGGAGTCGAGACGAGGATAGAGTCCGACAGATGGTGTTCGATAGTCTAGACTAGGAGAGAAGTCCAATGGAACGAGTTCGAGAATCCAGCCAACTCCGACGGGAAGTGTTCCTGCATCAAATAGCATGGCCGCACCCCAAACACTCAGGAAACCCCGGACCAGATGGATGAAATGTCCATAGATACCCATCAACCAGCAGTGTTCCGGGCACACCATCTTTACTCCCCAAAGGTACCCCCTTTTACATACATTTTGAAATTGGGATTAGGTCCTCTCTCTATTTACAAAATTACTTAAGTATTAAAAAATTGTCAGAACTAATTTAGAAGATGTTGACAAAGCTTATTTTATGAAAATTAGCATTAGTTTTGTATGTACATAGATGTATATATTATAATAAATTTACTTTTTTTATATTAAGCTAGTTTCGGATGCTGTTAATTTAGCTTTTAGTTTATCTCCATATTTATGTCTGTAGTTTCTCAGAACCTGTGGTTAAATTTAGTACAAAAATACTTTACACAACGCAATCAAAATAAAATCACCACTATACATTTGATCACAGGTTGATACTCAAATATAAACGAGGACTACACGACACCGTGTACTGAGAAAATTGAATGGGATTAACTCTTTAAGACCCACACACTAGAATTGGAAATTTTCTCAGGTTTTCATCCCAATAGCCCGAAACCTGCAGGTTTTCCTTTCCCCAGTCTATTTTTTCACCTCCCAATCTAATTAACGAAGTTGAAAACCAAATGGAGTATCAATGAAATGGTTGACGTTATTCAGTAACAAGTAGTGCTTTATCAGCGTGTTGTAACAACCTCAGAGGAAAAAAAACCTGTAAATATCGGATGTTTAAAATGAGTCATCTCTTCACCATTTTCAGCATTACCTGCAGCTGTTATCAGTAGCTAGGGTTAAAGGAATTTTCTCAGATGGCTTTATCTATTCTGGGACCCACAGGTCATGGCTATCGAGATGAACGAAAGGGTTAAAGTACTTGCTAATTTTAAAGCAGAGATATACTAAATATTAATAGAAATGTGACAATACTACTTTTATATTTTAGTATTGTTTGACAAAATATAATCAATATGTTTTTTTTAAATAAAAAAGAACTAAACTAGTGCATGTAAAGATAAAAGTTAATATGAATTTGTTTTAGAGCGCTACATATAAAATCTCTACCTAATATATACACAGTACATACGAACTACATAACTTATATTATATATATTCTCACACAAGTTGAAAAAGAAGATTGTAATTTCTCCCACCAGATGGCGCACCAGTAAGTAATATACAAATTTCTTAAGAGTATGGTGATTGGCCATGCTACAGCTGCTTGAGGATATAAGCTGCAATGACAGTGAAACAGTCAGCTTTTGGAACAGGCTGTTGTCACTTGGAACAGCTTTATGTCTCTGATGTTTCTCAAGATACCTCTTGGAATTACTGACAATGGTTTTCTACAGTGGTACGATTGTTTGGTACTTTATTTACTTTTTGCTAACTTCTTGCTCTTTTCACACTGCTGACTAACTCTTAGGTCTTACATTTATAAAGCTTTTTATCAGAAATTATATTTTAGTAGAAATAAATTTCTAAAATTTTGAAAGAAAATTAATAATCACTCTCCTACATTCCTTTTTAATTTAATTAGAAATCATTGAATTTCAATTTTATTTCAATTTAATTTTCAATTTGTTTTGGTGTAAATCACAAAAATTTAAAAAAGCAAACACTAAAAAAATATGTTAAATAAAGTTTTTTGTTTATAATTTATAGATTTAATTTATTATAAAGTATTGAAAATATTAAAATAATTTGGTAAAATTTATTACTATATTTAAACATATTTTTTTAACAAAAGAATCTGCTTTTTGTAGAATCAGTGTCAAGAAATATTAAAATTTAAATATAAAAATTAATTATGACTATTTTTCATCTAGTCTTGCAACTGATTATGAAGTAAGAATATTTTAAGTTATTTGTTCTAAACAGGTAAATTTTTATTTGTATATGCTGTTGCGTTCAAACGTTCTCTCCTTTATTACCTGTCAGAGTGTATTTTTCTTTTCCAATTATCTAATTTACCCACAAAACTGCTCTTTCATTCTTAATTAGGATTTAGATTTTTTCATAAAACAAGCCAAATTATTAAAAATGCTGATCATATTTTCTTACTTTAGCGTTTGTCAAATAAGAGCACATAATTTTCTTTCTTGGCTGGCAACAATAATTACGTTCTTTTCAATTTCGACTCCACTTAATTAAGTTTGTTTTAAACATTAATTAAATGACAAGTTTGAGATGCAAACGGAACGGCACACAGCATATAAATTGCATTATTTCACCTTGACATTATAACAAAGGAATGACAAACCTCCAGAAAAAAATAGAAAAAAAATTGCATCTCATTTATGGAAGTTAGAAATAGAACATTTGGAATAAATGTAATTATTTGAATCGATTTAGAAGTAATTTGTAATTCAAAACACATTTACTAGTACTTCAAAAGACGAATAAATAGCTAGGTAGAAAACATCTCTATGCAGGAAATTTATTTAAGTATTTTCCGTAGGTGGGAAAACATGCAGGTGTTCCCTATGAAGAAATACTTGAGAGATGAAGGGCTTTCATATAAGTAGTTTCAGAAACAATTACTTTTATTTGTTTATAATTCACAAAAGAGTAAAGAGAGCGATCGTACTAGAAGAATGCAATGCAATTTTTTTTGCAACTTATGACATGCATTTTCCGAAAAAGGGGGAATTCAATTCAAATGATTTCTTCAGGAAGTATACATAAAGTAGCTAAATATTAAATCTTGGAAAGAGATTTCTCTCAGCTACAAGTTTGGAATTTTATAAAACATTTATTAAGATTTAAATACGAGTTATAGCCAGCTGTGTTTTATAGGTGATTTCGTAAAACTACTGGGAGATGTAAGTAGAAAAAATACTTTAGAGGAAATAATAGAGGAAATAATGTTAATAATAAAAATAAATAATTTTATTATAAATAATTGTGATAAGGTTTTTTTTGGAGTAGGAGCTTGAAGTTTTTAATAAATTTATATAGTTTTAAAGTGACTTTATGGTATGACTTTACAGTGTCCTCGGTGAACATTTTTGTATTAGTCCGTACTTTGTGTTTTTTATATATGCTGTCATTTTACTGCCTTTGGCATGGAAATAGGCGAAATTAAAAATTACTTTAGAAGAATATTTTTAAAATAAAAATAAATTATTTAATAATGAATAAATGTGATAAGTGTTTTACTGGAGTAGGAGTTTGAAGTTTTTAATAAATTTATATAGTTTTAAAGAGACTTCATATTCTGCCTTTATAGCACCCACTGTCAACATTTTTGTATAAGGCAGCATGTAGTGCTTTTTTACATATATTATTTTACTGCCTTTAGCATGAAAATCGACAGAAATAAAAAAAAAATAATATTAAATTTGGTAAAACATGGAAATTTAACCGTTTAGTTGTAGAAACTTTAAAAAACATTCAAATGAAAGTAAATTATATTGAAGTGATAATATTAGTTCGTTAGATAGACATTAATCTATTTTATCATAAAATATTTAGAATTTAATTTTTAAAAACTATATACCAATATAGAAGACAATTTTATGTCCGTTAAATGCAAATATAAAGAAAAAAAATTCTCTTCTTGAAAGAAAAATTCTAAATTATTCAAATTTTAATTTTTTTCCATTTACACCAGGTCATTAATAAAATTCATTTAAAAGAAAAAATTGTGCTTTGAATCAATAATAAAAATAAAATTGTTTAACTATAAATCTATAATTGTAACAAGCTTGTGTTTATATAAAATACCTTTAAACTAAACTTCAAAATATATATCGCAAAATGGAATAAGATTAGAATTATCTTAGAAAGTAAAAATAAAGTAAAAGTTTCTTGCTAATTAAAATAAAATCAATAATAAAAATAAAATTGTTTAACTATAAATCTATAATTTTAACAAGCTTGTGTTTATATAAAATACCTTTAAACTAAACTTCAAAATATATATCGCAGAATGAAATAACATTAGAATTATCTTAGAAAGTAAAAATAAAGTAAAAATCCCTTGCTAATTAAAATAAAATCAATAATAAAAATAAAATTGTTTAACTATAAATCTATAATTTTAACAAGCTTGTGTTTATATAAAATATCTTTAAACTAAACTTCAAAATATATATCGCAAAATGAAATAAAATTAGAATTATCTTAGAAATAAAATTAAAGTAAAAATTCATTGCTAAGGAAAACAACTCAAACAGTGGTCATGCTTTAAGGTAGGCAGTAATCAATCAAACTCTCAACTGGTCATAAGACGTGGTAGGGGAAAGAAGACTCCACTGGACAAACCACTCACCCCTAATTTCATCCTTCCGGTCCATTAATGTCAAGCCCGTCTTTAAGTGGTTCGACAAGTATAGGCCGTAGTCGTCCCCAGGGAGTTAACTAAACATATGAAACGACCAGCATATATCCCGTCATATGACGGAATCAGTAAAATTTTTAATTTTCGAAAATTGTAAAGTACGCTATGAGGCAGGTAAAAAAATGGTTTGTTTTTCGGCTGAGGATTATCTTGCAACAAAAAATAATCGATGATTCAATTTAAATTTATCACACATGTCCCTAATCTGTTATTTACGCCAAATATAAAAGAAAATTATATACGTCATATCTAAGTTCAATGATAAAACGTATGAAAATAAGGCATAATTTAAATAATTTAAAATAAGAAATGATTCAATGAGATGGTTAAAGAAATGACGTCATAATGATAGAAAAATGTTATTTTTACCTATTTATTATGGGATAAACTGATAAATTTAATCGCTTGCTCTTAACTGGGGAAAATAGGAGTAGAAACAATGACATTAAAAGCTCGAAAAGCGGGGAAGGGGTGGATTTCGAACGTTTTAAAGAAAGTAGTATTTTTCACTGTGATAGTAAGCATATTTATACCAATTTATTTTAGAATTGGATCTATAGTTTAGGAGAAGATAAACATTACTCTCTTTGAATTTTTCTATCTATGGATGCCTCTATCCATTCCAGGTCCAACCGCTTCATAAAATCGAGGACAGACGTACAAATAATTTAGGCTATTATTATGTAAGGGATTGGGAAAAATTTATTTTTCTACTTTTCATTGTAGACTACGAACGTGTTGTAAATTTTACGAACATACGAGTACATAGAACAAAGGCTGGTATAAAAATACAACATACACTTTTTATAATGTCTGGAAGGTTAAAGTAAAAATAGAAATTCTGTTTAGATATATTCCAGCTGCGATATGAACTATTGTTCATTAAACTCAGAAATTAAGCTAAAACTTCCGTAAATAAGCATAGTGGAAGGTAAAAAACTGTAAATACAAAGTTTAATCTGGCTGTAACAAGCCTGGCAAGATGTATCTTAATAACGAACAAAAACTATTAGTCTGAATTTCTTTTGTGGTTTTTCATGATAATTTACCTTTTATTATACATAACATAGATATCGACTATTGTTGTTTCGCCAAACAGCAGATTGACTGCTGAGAACGATCAAAAACTATTATTCTGAACTAGCATATAGCCCGTCATATGACGGAATCAGTAAATTTTTCATTTTCTAGAATTGTAAAGTACTCTATGGGGTAGTTAAAAAATGGTTTGTTTTTTGGCTGAGAATTAATAAGTACACACTCAATAATTTGTTTATCTTCATACTCCTATAAAGTCTCTCGATACTGTAAATTTAGTTTAGAATCACGTTGAATTCATTTAGATAATTCAAAGTTTTTTTAGCTACGTCGAAATTATCATTAAGTTCTTTAATTTTTTTGCCACAGTAATTAATGGAAGTAAAGGAATGATACTAACACCCCGGTAGGTATGGGCCTGGATTGCATGAGCCGATCCCTCTAATCCAGAGATATCTTTCAATAAACACAAAAATGATGGCGAACAGAAACATTAACAGCTAAAAGGTGAAAGGACACATAAAAATTGACGAGAAGAAAATTTAAGGATAGAAAACATGAAATGTTTATGTGGCCAGGGACATCCGTACAAAATATGTGAATTTAATACAATAAAAATAATAAAATCATAAAAAGTTGAAAAATAGTAAAAATTTATTTTTAAAATAATAAATTAACTTTAGGAATGAGAAATAAAAAAACAGCAAATATTAAATTAATTAGACATTTAGAAAAATTTGGCAGCGTCGAGGACAAAACGTCGAGAAGTACGACAACCAAATAGGCAGACACTCTACTGAGAGTGCCATGCGTACGCTTGACGAAGAAACTAAATAGAATATATGAGCGTAGCGTACGTGGTAGAATGAACAGCAGAGGTTTTAATATTTATAGTGATTATTTGGTGGTATACATGAATGATATCCAAAACGATAATTTTAATCTCCTGCTCTTAACAGGGGAGAATAACGTTTGAAATAATACCAATAAACGTTTAAAAAGGGATGATGTGGTGGATTTCGAACTCGCTGTGAATTTTGCTAACCCTAAGTCATAAAAAATCCGATATGGATTCCTGTATCCATTCCAGGTACAACCGCTTCATAAATTCGAGGACAGACAATTTAGGCTATTATTATATAGGGGATTACTATTGTAGTTGTTTTGTCCCTTGTTTACACATGATATAGATATCAAGTATTGTAGTGTCACCAAACAGCAGATTGACTGCTAATAACGTACAAAAACTATTATTCTGAATTTCTTTTGTGTTTTTAATGCTAATTTACCCTTTTTTACTCATGACATAAATATCAAGTAGTGTTGTGTCACGAAGCAGTAACTTCTCCATATCTACAGCAGTAATTAGACATGTAGCACACATATTAAGATACAAATTTTAGTAGATCCATGACATAAAAATTATAAAGTCATAGTCTAAAGTTATTACTTATATAACTTGGACGAAACAATGGCTACTCGCAGATACACGAGGACGTACACTGGGCCTCTGAGACCCGGTGCAAATAAAGTCAAATAGCAACAAAACTGCATTTGATGATGAACAGAAAGTTTACATTACCAAACATATTTTATTAATAGTTTAAAATATATTTCTGATTATTTAAAATATTACTTTTTAACAGTATTTTCAACTGTAGATTTTTCTTTATTAGCATTCAGAAAGCACAAACATAAGACACACACTTGTTAAAAACTTAAATCACATCTTTATATTTTATCATCATTTTAATCAAATAGCAATACATTTTGCACAACATCTCTCCTCTGATCACAAACATCAAGTAAAAACATAAAAATGTATACAAACGTGTCCTGGGTCTGTAAACCCGGAATGAATTAAAAGTATCTCTGAGAATAATATTCAGAAATAAATGCAGAATTGCATGTTATTGAAGTCTAGACAAATAATCAGACAGATCATGAAAATCTGGGTTGTTTATTTCTATTGGCTGATCTTGTGTGGAATGATTTTATAAAGCTCAGGCTTCATAAGACCCGCAAGCGTTCCGGAAAGCGGTTAAAGGTACATATCACCATTAAATTTCCAAAAATCAAGTTTTGCTTTTTACATCCTCTATATAATAATAGCCTAAGTTATCTGTCCGTCTATCCTCGGATATTTGAAGCGGTTAAGCATGTAATGGATAGATGCTATATTGGATTTTTCATGAGATAGCTTTAGCAAAATTCAAAGCGAGTTCAAAAACTTTTGAAATCAACCCCTTCCTCCCTTTTTCGATCGTTTAATGCCATTTTTTTCAAGCCTTGTTTTACCCGGTTAAAATCAGGCGATGATTAAATCCCAATTTACCACACTATAAGTAGGTGAAATAAACTTTTTTTCTAGCATTATGACGTCATTCTTTTAACCATCTCGTTTAATCTTTTCTTATTTTAAATTATTTAAATATCTTCTGCATTATTTTTGTACATTTTATTACGGAACTTAGATATTACGTAAATAATTTTCTTTTATATTTGGCTTAAATAATAGATTAGGTACATATATGTGATAATTTTAAATTTAATCATTGATTATTTTTTGTGGCAATGAAAATTTTATCACCCGCATGAACAACAAATTCATTTCACAAAAGTCTAGGAGTCTATTTCACGGGCTAATAAATGTCTATCGTTTAAGTTATATATGTTTGAAAATTAAGAAGTTTGTGTTTTTGCCTTTTATACATAACCACACAGTTTGCAATCGATTCTCAAAATTTTGGACGTCATTCATATATACCGCCAAATAATCACAGTCAATAACAAAAGCTTTGCTGTTTATCCTATCACGTAGTCTGACAATATAAATTAAGCTTGGTAACTAACAAGCTGTCAGTAAAGATAAACAAATTATTGAGCGTGTACCAGACAGTTCTCAGCCAAAAAAAATCCATATTTTTACCTGCCTCATAAAGTACTTTACAATTCTGGAAAATTGAAAATTTTACTGATCCCTTCATATGACGGGCTATATGCTAGTTTTTAATATTTCGGTACATTTATCGTATTCGATAGTTTAATAATATCCATAATCCAATTAGAACATGTAAAATTATACAATAATTTCTATTAATGTATAAGCTTTGGATTAATCTATAGAAACTTTAAATATATTTTACTGAAAGATTTTTCAGCTTGCGCTCACTCTAAATAAAAAAAATCGCACACTGATATTACACATTACACCTGCATACATTATTTATACATTAGACCAGCTATGAAACGCTGTCTACATTTTCCGTTGTTATACTCGATTCCCTCATAAAGGTAAAATATTTGAGTGAAGATTATATATATATATATATATATATATATATATATATATATATATATATATATATATATATATATAATATATATATATATATATATACATATATATATATATATATATATATCTATATATATATATATATATATATATATATATATATATATATATATATATATATATATATATATATATAAATATATATATATATATATATATATATATATATATACATATATATATTACATATATATATATATATATATATATATATATATATATATATATATATATATATATATATATATATATATACATATATATATATATATATTATATATATATATATATATATATATATATATATATATATATATATATATATATATATATATAATATATATATATATATATATATATATATATATATATATATATATATATATATATATATATATATATTGAATAATTAACTAAATATAATTGACTAAATTTACTAATTAGGATCTGTTTTTCGGCCTTGATGCTGCTTAACTTATATATGTGAAACATGGTTAAATTATTCTTCTCGATTTCAATGGAAAAGTTATTCCAAATTATTTGGAATTCCCAGGTTTACTATTCAATGGCAGAACGTTAGTGATTTGCACTCCTGACTCCGTTCAAAAAACATAAGTCCAACGTCATGAAGCTTATAATTATTTTCACTAAAAAGAACGTCTTTACATGATATGAGGTTTGCATAAAAGACTCACAAAGAAACACTTCTATTACACATTTCGAACCGAACAGAGAGTGATAATGTGAATTTTTTCCGACATTTTCCTCAGCGGTATTGGCAGACGAAATTGAACTTAGTTCATTGAAACCAGCTTGAAAACAAGAAATGAAGATATTTAGACATTAAATGCGTGAACTATTTTCCTATCTGTAAATTGTGCCTAGTAGACCATAAATACGCATTTATTCCAGCGTTCGTTTGGAGAAACTTGTAAGAAGAATTTAAGTCTTCGAACAATTCCTTAAATCTGATACTTTATGGCTTTAAAATTCGATATTAAAGAAGGTGAAGGGGAAAATTAGAATTTTTGATAGATATTTTAAGCAATAATTTCATTAATATTACACACACATAGATATACATAATAAATAATTGATATATATATTACACATATAATAAAAAGTAAGATTAATAAAGTAGGGTTTTGAGCAAAATAAAACGGAGCACTGTTTTAATGCAGGCACTTGAATATTTAATGGCTCATTATAAAAGCACTTGATGAATAAGGATTCAGAGAAAGCATCTTAAGAAAAGATTGCTTCATGAAGCCTGGCAGAATGTGGGTCATTTGTTAAAGTGTGGACGATATCCACTCGACGCCATATTTCCTGGTTGACTGCTGAACTGTTCAATATAGAATAAAGATTTTTATTATTTTTGTATAATCACTAGATTATTTTATATGTCAGTGAAGCATTGTTTTTGTTATGTGTTGTGTTGTGTGTGTTTTGTGTTTTTTTCATTATGCTTAGAATAGTTTAAAAATAGGGAAATATAAAATATAAAAGAAATGATTATATATATATTATTTATATAAAATAGAAAATTTATATTATATAAGTTTTATATATATTTGTATATAATTGACAAATGTGAATGAATTCAAAATATTTTTAGAGGGATAATTTTTCATTTTTTTTTGTTGTTTTCCATATCTTTGAAAAGTTGTTTCAGAATATTTTTGCACTGGTGTGTTGTTTTCCTATGTAGCTGTATGCTGTCGCCAAATTGGTTTCGCCTTTTGCTGATGTATTATACACAAGAATTTTTTTTTTTTTAGGAGGGATCTTGTTTGTATTAGGATGTATATTGTCAGAGTGGCTCTATTTTTTTTGTATGAGGATACAAGGGTATGATTTGGTATGTTTATATGCTCTGGAATAATCATCCTAATAACGCTGCTGCTCCAACAGCACACACCCAACTGCGTCAGTTCAATTTGTACATTCTGTTTTGTCTTTTTATAATCTATCATTTTTCTTATAGATATATATATATTATATTATATATATTATATATATATATATATATAATATAATATTTAAATTTAAAAATTATCTATATAAAAATATTTTTATATGATAATATAATAAAGGGAATTACCTCACATAATATGTTTATCCTAAAATGCTGTAAAAATTCTTATGATAAGAATATTTATATCCGGCATGTTTATCTGATATTTATTTATTATATTATTTTTTTATATATATTTATATAAATATATTTCTGTATATTCTGCGGTACCCTCTATTATAAGAGTGAACTTTTTTCTTTGTATTTATACAATATATATGTGTTGTAGTTGCTCTGGAATAAATATATTACACTATAGCTGTTCTTTTTAAATGATTCTCGATATATATTTATTACTGCTATCTGTAGCTTTTTTTGTCAAGGTGTTATATTAAAAATTGGTTTATATATATATATATATATATATAATATATATATATATATATATATATATATATATATATATATATATATATATATATATGTGTGTGTGTGTGTGTGTGTGTGTGTCTTTGAGTGTATATATAACATAGAAGAATAATGAAGATATCACTCTAATAGATTGGCCAACGTACTTCCCTGATTTAAATACCAACGAACATGCGTGGGATTCTTTGGGAAGATGCATTGCAGCACACTTGCATCCTTTGGAGAACACCCAACAACTCAAACAGATGCAAATTGTGACATGGGCACACCTAGAGCAATAAAGGTTGACCAACTCGTCATGAGTATACGGTGACGATGCGAAACAACCCTTGCAGTTAGGGGAGTGCATATCCCATATTAAGGAACATTTACTTGTTATTCATCATCTTGAATAGACAGTCATGAGTCAAGATACTATACGTTCTTTCAATAAAGCTTGTTTTTGTTTGATTCCATACCGTATGCATTGTATTCCTTTTTCAGCGCTGATGGTTTCGTCAGCCTTTACGTACACAGTACGCTCCCTCATTTCTGAATTTCATGTCTCTCAGATGGTTTCTCGTAGAGTTATCCCTCCCCCCAAAAAACAAAAAAAACACCTGCTTCTTAAGTTTTGTACACCATTGTATATAAGTATAAAATGTGCATAACAATAAAGCAGTAATCATAGTAAAATGGCGTCATTTAAATAAGGACTAATTTTATTTCACTTATTAAAAAAATCTAATTTACATTTTCAACTTAACACATATTTTGAAAAATAATATCTTATGTAAAACAATCTAATATAATATTTCTTAACTCAAATCTATTCAGCGTAAGAGCCAAACAATTTCTAATGGCACACAATTTAAATGAAAATAGTGATTCTTAAGGGAAATAAGGTGTTTCCTTATGATTTAAATAACAAATGTCCAAAGTATATTCTAAAAGGATAAATTGTGTGCGCCAGCATTTTATACTTGAACGTGAATATATATTTCTCGGAGGTAATAATTTCTTGGGACATAAGTTTTCCTCGATTTCCATTGCATGCAAATTGGAAGCACTGCCGCGTGAATTGTGCAGTGATTTGAAGACATTCAAAGGTATTATTCGATATCCCCAGTTTCAAATTCCAATACTTAGAATTTCGATAGAAGAAAACATTCCTTGTTTATTTTAGTCGTTTGCTGTATTGTGTTACAGCAGTTTACGTAGATTTGTTCTTGACGAATTGTACTTTGGGAGAGAAATCTGAAAAAGAAAAAACAATGTTTTAGGTTTTTTTGAGCTTACAATTGTGAGTAATTTAATAGTTTCAAAATTATAATGAGGGTTTACTAGAAGTTTAAAATAAGGTATAAAAATGTAAGGTTTATTTATTGCATTCTTCGTTGCATTTTTTTTTTGATAAAAAATCTCAAAATTTACCCTTTTATTCAGTTTTAATAAATAATATTTTGAGGTAGCCTTTAAATTTCGGGACAATTTGTGAATGAAGTTGATTGCTAATATTTTTAAGAGAGGGTAAAAAGAAGTAAATAAAGTTGCAACACCTAAATCAGAAGAAAACGTGTTAGTTTAAAATTTTTGTAAGTAATTTGATAATATGAATGATGTAAAAGTTTTGTGAAAGTAGATTAAATTTTTGCAGAAAATTAAGTTTTTAAGTTTGTATGTTTTGCTCATATCTTGAGCTAAATTTATCCCAACAATTTACCCTTTTATTCGCACTCAATATACACATATGTGCAAAACTGAAGCAACAGGTGCGTTTTATGCCATTACTCCACAAGAAATGATCTGAGAGACATAAAATTCAGAAATGAGGGAGAGTGTTATGTACGTAAATGATGACGAAAGCTTCGGCGCTGGAAAAGAAATACAATGCACACGGTATGGAATCAAACAAAAGCAAGCTTTATTGAAAGCATTTTATCGTGACTCATGATTATCTATCCATTAGGAAAAACAACAAGGAGATGTTCCTTAATATGGTATATGCCCTCCCCTAACTCCAATGGTTGCTTCGCTCCGTCTCCGCATACTCAAAACCAGTTGGTTTAACATTTCTTGCGGTAGGAGTGCCCATTACGCAATCAGCATCTGTTTGAGTTGTTGGATGTTCTCCAGAGAATATAAGTGTGCTGCAATGCGTCTACCCAAAGCATCCCGCTCATGTTCTATGGGATTTAAAACAGAGGGACCAACGATGGCCAGTCCATTCATGTGATATTTTCACTTTCTAATAGATCCTGAATAGCAAGAGTCCAATATTGCCAAGCATTGCTAAAAAATTATCTAAAAAATTAGGTCTGGGTCTATGGCACCTCGAAACAGAAGCACAAAGGGAAGGAGTAAATCCTCACAATAGTGATCCGCCGTTACAGAACTGCTGTCGAAAATGTGGGGCTCAGTTCACCCGTTCAGCATAAATTCTATCCAGACAAGAAAACAAGGACCACTGTAACAATGTCATTCTTTTATTTTTAGGATAAAATTGGGTATCGATATCTCTCCAAATCAAAACGCTTTTACAGTCTATTCTGGTACTGAACCAACTCTCAAACGTAAAGAGAACACGACTAAACTGATCAATAGTCTAGTTTTTGTGATCTTTGCACCACTGTAAACATTTGTGTCGGTGACTAACTTTAAACGGGAGGTAGCTTTCAGAACGGTGGGTGAACTCCATTTTGATCATTATTATTCAATATCTTTTTCTTTTTTCTTACAGATGTCACTGGCCACAAAAATATTTTATGTTTTTCTATCCCTAAACGCTCTATTCTCTAGTTTTGTGTTATGAATCCACCTTTCTATCTCTTTGCTCTTTTATGTGTTTATTTTTCGCTCGTTGTCATTTTTGTGCTTACTGACAGAAGCCTCTGGATTGAAGGACTCGGCAGATATGGTCCAGTTGCCACATTACCTTCAAAGCCTTTAAATAACGACTGGTGAATAGGCTCCCTTTGTGAAGGCGGCTGGCCACAGTAATGCAGACAATGCAGGACCACATCGAACTCTTGCTGTTGAGGACCTACTGGAATGTGAACATATCGCTCGAATGGATTGTTTCGCATTCTCTACTGATTTAAATTCCATCTAATATGTGTGGGATGCTTTGGGGAAAAGCAGTGCATGACGCTTGCATCCTCCTGCGGAGAACACCCAGCAACTCAAACAGTTGTTGATTAAGGAATGGGCACTCCTACCGCAAGAAATGTTCGACCAGCTGGTTCTTAGTATGCGGAGACGGTGCGAAGCAACCATTGCAGTTAGGGGAGAGCATATCCATATTAAGGAACATCTGCTTGTTGTTCTTCCTCTTGGACAGACAATCATGTGTCAGGATAATTTGCGTTCAGTAAAGCGTGTTTTTGTTTGATTCCATACCGTATGCATTGTATTTCTTTTCCAACGCCGAAGCGTTCGTCCTCATTTACGTTCATATTACACTCCCTCATTTCTGAATTTCATGTCTCTCAGAGGATTTCTCCCGGAGTTATGGCAAAGAAATAACCTGATGCTTAGGTTTTGCACATTTGTATAAAATGTCATTTAACCAATATATATATATATATATATATATATATATATATATATATATATATATATATATTTACACGTAATTGTATTTAACTATAGGCCTATCTAAAACATTTGCCACATTTACTGCTGGAATATATTCAGTAAGCATACTTTTAATTAAAAAATATTCAGATTCAAAATAATATTTAACAGAAAATACTCACACTCTGTTTGATTCTTGGCTTTTTATTTTACTGTTTTGAACTATCTCTTCATCTTCAAAGGTACAATAGGGAAACTCCAACTAAATTTGAATATTCTATCTACTATTTAGTACAGTGTAAATCATTAGTGTATCTTAATACCTTTTTCTTAAGAAATATTTTTCAACCTTGTTTCAAATATTTAGCTCAAACTCTTGTCTGTAAAACGTTTTTACCGGATTAAATCACAGTGTTCTACACATCATAGCTATAAATAGATCAACGGCACTTAGCCGAAAGAGAAATCTCATTTAAAATATTTCGATAAAAATAAAAGAAAGAACCATCTTTGACACGGATTTTTATCACCTTAAATTGATTGAAATGAAAAACCAATAAAATTGCTAGTAGTCAAAACGTTCATAGTCAATCATCTCAAAAGAAAAAGTGTTGCTTTAAATGAAGCAAATAGAAAAACTAAAATCTCAAAATTGATCAAAATGACTGTGCATTTGACACTCCGACAGTCTACAACATCTGTTCTCTACAACTCCGTTCTTTAATTTAGGTTTTATATTTAAATTGTGATCACTTAGTGATATATATATATATATATATATATATATATATATATATATATATATATATATATATATATATATATATATATATATATATATATATATATGTATATATATATATATATATATGTATATATATATATATATATATGTATATATATATATATATATATGTATATATATATATATATATATATATATATATATATATATATATATATATATATATATATATATATATATATATATATATATATATATATATTATATATATATATATATATATATATGTATATATATATATATATATATATATATATATATATATATATATGTATATATATATATATATATATATATATATATATATATATATATATATATATATATATATATATATATATATATATATATATATATATATATATATATATATATATATATATATATATATATATATATATATATATATATATATATATATATATATATATATATACATGTATATATATATATATATATATATATATATATATATATATATATATACATGTATATATATATATATATATATATATATATATATATATATATATATATATATATATATATATATATATATATATATATATATATATATATATATTTTATATGTATTACGTTGTTACATTCTATATGTATAGCATACATTTAGAATATAATAAAATATAGTATTATCTGAAAACTATGTTATGGAACTTTTGTATTCATCGATAACATAACTTAATAATAAATTATTTTTACAATGCAAGATTTTTTTAACTCTGAAGGAAATTTCGGTGATTATGTTTATACTAAAAATGTGAATTAGCAATACAAAACTATACACTTGGTTACAGTTATGCTTAACGTATAATGAAATAAAACTTAAAGTGGGAATCCAAAATTATTAAAGTGTCATATAGGCAAAATAGATGTTATGAATTTTTATGTTAAAACATAGAAATAGTATTTTTAAAATATTTTATTGAGTCATTGTACTGTAAAATTCTATTATATATATATATCCTATGACGATAGCAAAAATATTATTCTCAATGGAAGTTTCATTATTTTACTGTAAATCGTTTAATATAATTTTAAATTGTGCTTTTCCCATCAAAATATGAACCATAAAGAGAATATCAAAGCTTTACTAAATCGGAAAATCCAGTATGTTTATTTAGAAAAAAGGGAATAAAGCAGAATCTTTGAAAATGGATTTCCATTACCCTAAGATAATCGGAATGAAAACCAATAATATTTTTTGACAAATTTAAAATGTGATAAAATATAATAATATACGTTTTATATTTAAATCATGATCACTTAGTGGGATGGACATAAAATTTGATGAAGAATCACTATTATATGCTAAAAAAGTTAAACTATTTTACATTGTATTTGCTAAATGGAATAACATGTTTATACATGTAGAATGTAATAAAATAGTATTATCTGAAAACTATATTATGGAACTTTTATCTTGCTGGATAACATAAGTTAATAATAAATTATTTTATAGAACGCAATATTGTTTTTTTACTCTGAAGGAATTTTCAGTGATTACTTTTAAACTAAAGATGTGAATTAGAAATAAAAAAAATACATTTTGTGTTAGTTATATTTAAAGTATAATGTAATAAAGCTTAAAATAAGAATCGAAAATTATTAAATGTATCATATAGGCGTAATAAATGTTATAAATTCCTATATTAAAACATAGAGCTAGTATTTTAAAAATATTTTACTGAGTCTTTGTACTGTAAAATTCTATTATATAACCCATGGCGATATAAAAATATCACTCCTAATTAAAATCTCCGTCTTTTACTGTAAATCGATTAATATAATTTTAAATTGTGTTTCTAACATCGAAATATGAACCATAAAGAGACTATCAAAACTCTAGTATATTTATTTAGACAAAAAGAAAGAAAGCAGAATCTTTGAAAATGGATTTTAATTACCCTAAGATAATCGGAATGAAAACCAATAATATTTTTTGACATAGTTAAAATGAATATAGATAATCCTGAAGTGAAATATTCAATAAGTTAAACGGAACAAATAAAAATACTAACAATTCATAATGACCAAAATATTCTTTAGTTCACAACAATATATATATATATATATATATATATATATATATATATATATATATATATATATATATATATATATATATATATCACACACACACACACATATATATATATATATATATATATATATATATATATATATATATATATATATATAGTAAAATGGACACAATATTTATTTTATTACATAAATGATTTATTACATAATATACTTAATATACTTAGTTCATCACATGAATCATTGTTTATTGTTTTTTGTAAAATCAATTAAATTGGTTTTGTTCTTTTAACAAGTTTTGTTATTATAACGGAAATATTTGTATATGTTGCATCAACTGATTTATTACATCAAATAAAATATATCAATAAATTCTCTTTCATCTAAACTATTTTTAGCCTCTTAGTTGAAATTAAGATCAGAAACTGTATTTTATGTCCCAAGGGTATTTCATAATTATCGATGGTATTTATACAACTGTAATTTATAAAAATAAACTGTATTATACTTTCCAAACAAAATCTGAGTATGCTTAAAAAGTATGAATTGCATGTGCATAATTCTTTAAATATTTTATAGGAATATAGAAAAATGTGGGAGATTTTATAAGACTTGTTATCTGTTATGAAATTAAGATATTATTTTTCTAATAAATTACAATAAAACATAGATTAGTTAATTTAGAAGTTATTAAAATGATGTATTCCTATCTGTAAAATAATATAAATAAATTCTAATTATTGGGTAAGCTTAAATTGTTTTTTGTGTGTTTCTATTTTATCCATAGACTGAGTTTAATATCCTTTAAATAATTTAACAATTACTAATTTACTAATCTACATTTACTAATCTATTACCTCTAAGTTTAATAATACTTCTACTTCATTTTGTTTTTCATATATGTTTTTAATTCTTTACATCAGAAAGATTTCTGTGATTCCTTATACAGTATACAGTCTTCTTTTCAGGCTAATTTAAATTGTATTTGAATAGCTATATTTTAAGTTAAGTTATCATTCTAAAAGTAATATAACACACATATATATATATATATATATATATATATATATATATATATATATATATATATATATATATATATATATATTTATATATATATATATATATATATATATATATTATATATATATATATATATATATATATATATATATATATATATATATATATATATATATATATATATATATATATATATATATATATATATATATATATATATATATATATATATATATATATATATATATATATATATATATATATATATATATATATATATACTTTATCTATATACTTTATTACAATGATTAAGGTGTATTAATTAAACAGTTATGATATTTTTTATACTATTACCTTTAAGTTTAATTACACTTTTACTTTATTAAATTTTTTTATAATTTTTTGTATTTTTCAGTTATTGTGCTAATTGTGTTATTGTGTAATATAGCATGTACTTTTAAAAAATTATTATTGAATTAGTTAATCTATAAACTTTATTACGATAGATTAAGGCATGTTAATTTTTAATTTTTAAATAGATTAAACAAGTCTATAAGATTAGAAAAAACAGCATATTTCTGTATTTAAAAGTTTTTGACTTTTGATCTTTGATATTTTTAGAATTTTATATAAACTTTCGCAATGGAATAGAAAGTTTATACATTTAGAATGTAATAAAATAGTATTATCTGAAAACTATATTATGAAACTTTTATATTCATTCATAACGTAAGTTAATAATAAATTATTTTTAGAATATAAGATTATTAATTTTAACTGGGAATGAAATTTCAGTGATTATTTTTTACTAAAGATGTGAAATAGAAACAGAAAAAAATATATTTGGTTATCGTTATATTTAAAGTATAATGTAATAAGGCTTATAATGAATCCAAAATTATTAAATGTGTCACTCAGGCAAAATAAATGTATATATCCTATAACAATATATAAGAAATATTACTTCCAATGGAACTTGCATTCTTTAACTGTAAATCGTTTAATATAATTTTGAATTCTGTTTCTATCAGCGAAATATGAAGAGACTAACAAAACTTTACTAAATTGGAAATTCCAGTATGTTTATTTAGAAAAAAGGAAAGAAAGCATAATCTTTGAAAATGGATTTCCATTACCCTAAGATAATCGGAATGAAAACCCAATACTATTTTTTTGACAAACTTAAAATGTTCATAGATAACCCTGAAGTGAAATATTCAATAAGTTAAACTGAAATATTGAAATACTAAAATCTCATAATGACCAAAATATTGTTGTGTATCAGAGATAGCGAGTATTTCTTTTAAATATGTGTATTTATTTCCCGATTAATGTCCATTAGTAAGATCGACACAAGATGCTCACAACATTTAATTCATTAATTATTACATAAATCCTTGTTTATTGTTTCTTCTAAAATTAACTCAAATTGATTTTGTACTTTTAACAATTATTGTTATTATAACGGAAATATCTGTATATATTACATTTGTTTGTCAACTGATACATTACATCAAATAAAATGAATCAAAATGTTGTTTTTCCTCTAAAGTATATTTTAGCTCTTAGTTGGAAATAAGAGCAGCAACTGTATTTCGTGTCCCAAGTGTATTTCATAACTGTCGCTGGTATTTATACAACTGGTATTTATAAAATCAAATTGTCTTAAACCTTCCAAATAAAATCAGCGTATGCTTAAAAAAAGTATGATTTGCATGTGCATAAGTTTCTAAATACTTAATAAGATTATAGAAATATTTGGGAGATTTTCAAGACTCCTGTTATCTGTTATGAAATTAAGATATTATTTCTCTAATAAATTACAATAAAACATAGATTATTTAATTTAGAAATTATTCAACTTATGTTGTATCACTATCTGTAAAAAATAAAAATAAATTCTAATTATTAGGTAAGTTAGGTAAATAAATTAGTACTTCATAATTTAATTCTCAATATGTCTTGGAACAAACTGAATATCATAGATTGAAAATTATTCTTTAATGTGAATTATATATATATACAAACTAATATATTTCTAATAATTACCCTTTAGAGAATCAAGCGATAGCTGCATAGCATTTCTGAAAAGAATGGAGAAATGTTATTCTGCATCATATTATTATTAATATAATTAAATTTTAAACTTGAGTATTTTTATTCTTACTTTCTAAATCAAACCTCCTTAATAAAGCAGAAAGATATAATAGCAAGACAATAATAAAGAGGTGAAAGTTGATGTACTATGAAATGTGTACACAAAATATAATTACAAGAAAATATTTTAATAATTATATTTTTAACCTTTTAAGCGTTTGTCACGAAAATTTATAGTCTTCAAACAGGTGTGCACAAATTATAATATCATTGCATCCGAAACTTTAATTTAATTAATTAAATGTCTATAATGGTTGTATTATCTTTTATATAGATCTAAATCACTTCATTACAAGTGCACACTTGGTTAAATAATTGATCGGTTGGGCAGAAAATTGAGTTCAAAACGCTTAGAAGGCTAAAAATTCGTAACACGAAATTCTAGTATGACTTGTAAAATGAACAAGTAAAACATCTTATTCAATGACAGTTGTAAATTTTTAATTAGATAGTTTGTAATTTAATATTTGTGTTTCTGAAAGAGATAGCAGAGTTCTTAATAGACCTTCAAAATCTTATTGAAAGAGAAAGTTCAATAAATGTATTTTTACAAAAAAAAAAAAAAAAAAAATTCTACATTGATTTCCATTATTCTAAAATGGGTGAAATGAAAAACCAATAAAAATAAGTCAAATTTTTCAAGCAATAGTCTTAGTGAAGTGAAACATTCAATACATTAAATAAATCAAATAAAGATATCGACATATAATATCCGTCAAGAGATTTTTGAATACCATATATTTTTTCAGTTTATTTTTAAAAAAACCTTTTAACTTTTACAACATAGGTAACATATTGATATTTATTCGTAATATCTAGTGGATACTATAATAAGTAAAAAAATAATAGTTAAAAATAAAGTTATCTAACAGCTTTTTATTTGTAATAATTATTAAACTATCTTAAATAGTTTAAAATTTTAATAAAAAAAATAATATATAAAAAAAAAAAAAAAAAAATTAATATATATTTGTATTAAAACTATTGAAAAATTTATTACAATATTGTTTATATATATTTAAAAAAAAGAAATTAATCAAAATTAAAAAAATAAATTAGTCAGTCAAATTATTTCAAATAATTAAGTAGAAAAAAAATTAAATAAAAAACATTATAAAATTATCATTTGAAAGATGTAAATATTCTTGATTTTTTTAGAATTAGATTTTTTATTAGTAAGACAAAATAAAGTCATTGTTATTTTAATATTAGCAAGTAAAACAAGTAAAATATCTAAAAGAAAGAAGAATGTGAAAGTATCTAAAATGTATAACACAATAAATTAGTCAGTTCTAATAATTATTTTACTATATTTTCTAATAATTGTGTAGTATATAATTGTTTTAATAATTATTTTAATAATTGAGAAAACATTATATTTAAATCTATCATTTATATAAGATGTAAATATTTCTTTGTATTTTAGATTTAGATTATTATTAGTAAGAACGCAAAATAAAGTCATTGTTATTGCATTTAATAACAATGTATCAGCAAGTAAAAACAAGTAAAATATCTCTAAAAGAAAGAAGAATGTAAAAGTATCTAAAATGTAATAACACAATAAAAATTAGTCAGTTCTAATAATTATTTTACTATATTTTCTAATAATTAAGTAGTATATAATTGTTTTAATAATTATTTTAATAATTAAGAAAACATTATATTTAAATCTATCATTTATATAAGATGTAAATATTTCTTTGTATTTTTTTAGAATTAGATTATTATTAGTAAGAACGCAAAATAAAGTCATTGTTATTGCATTTAATAACAATGTATCAGCAAGTAAAAACAAGTAAAATATCTCCAAAAGAAAGAAGAATGTGAAAGTATCTAAAATGTAATAACACAGTAAAAAATTAGTCAGTTCTAATAATTATTTTACTATATTTTCTAATAATTGTGTAGTATATAATTGTTTTAATAATTATTTTAATAATTGAGAAAACATTATATTTAAATCTATCATTTATATAAGATGTAAATATTTCTTTGTATTTTTTTTAGAATTAGATTATTATTAGTAAGAACGAAAATAAAGTCATTGTTATTGCATTTAATAACAATGTATCATCAAGTAAAAACAAGTAAAATATCTCCAAAAGAAAGAAGAATGTGAAAGTACCTAAAATGTAATAACACAGTAAAAAATTAGTTCTAATAATTATTTTACTATATTTTCTAATAATTATGTAGTATATCATTGTTTTAATAATTATTTTAATAATTGAGAAAACATTATATTTAAATCTATCAATATATAACATGTAAATATTTCTATCTATTTTTTAGAATTAGATTATTATTAGTAAGAACGCAAAATAAAGTCATTGATATTGTATTTCATATAACTGACTTTTGATACATTGATTTTAACATATGATTACTGTTATATTTAAATAAAATTGACTACATTTAAGTTTAATGTATAAATATGTATAAAATTTATATAAAAATATGTACATGCATCAAAATTGTATAAATATGGCAATAAATTTACCAATACCTATTATATATAATAAATGTGAAAATGAGTTAGTTAATGTTATATTGCTCTGAATGTGTACAGTAAATTTGTATTACATATCTTATAATGCTATCGGAAAGAAAATATCTTCTTCAGATCGACTTTTACAATTTTACTTTAAATCGTTTCTTACATGATTAAACCGTGTTTCTCCAAGCGAAATCAGAACCGTAAAGGGGCCATCAAATTTTTACTGAAAGGGAAAGCTAAGTAGGTTTCTTCAATAAAATAGCAAAGAAATCACCATCTTTTGACATTGATTTCCATTACCCTAAACTAATCGAAATGTAAAACCAATATACATTCTTTTTTCTTCCTACACAAGTCAAAATGTTCATAGATAATCATCTCAAAGTGAAAAATTCAATACGCTAAGTGGAGCAAATAAAAATACTAAAATCTCGTATTGATTAAGAGATAGCTGTACACCGCAAATTGCAACAGTCTGTATGAAGCGTATTTTTTTTTAATTTTAAAATAACATTACTTAGGAAATGGAACATAAAATAGGTGCAACAAGCACTTTTAGGTATTTATTACCGTAATTGTCTTTCTTACACTTCTTAAAGAATATATCTGAAATTTTTTTTTAAATATTTTTCATATAACTGGTATTAAATTATTTTGACATACTAGACTTAAAATATAGTTTTTTAATTTTAAAATAACATTACTTAGGAAATGGAACATAAAATAGGTGCAACAAGCACTTTTAGGTATTTATTACCGTAATTGTCTTTCTTAAACTTCTTAAAGAATATATCTGAAAAAAATTTTTTTTAAATATTTTTCATGTAACTAGTATTAAATTATTTTGACATACTAGACTTAAAATATAGTTTTTTAATTTTAAAATAACATTACTTAGGAAATGGAACATAAAATAGGTGCAACAAGCACTTTTAGGTATTTATTACCGTAATTGTCTTTCTTACACTTCTTAAAGAATATATCTGAAAATTTTTTTTAAATATTTTTCATATAACTAGTATTAAATTATTTTGACATACTAGACTTAAAATATAGTTTTTTAATTTTAAAATAACATTACTTAGGAAATGGAACATAAAATAGGTGCAACAAGCACTTTTAGGTATTTATTAGCGTAATTGTCTTTCTTACACTTCTTAAAGAATATATCTGAAATATATTTTTTAATATTATTGATATAACTAGAGTTAAATTTTTTTCACATACTAGACTTAAAATATAGTTGATACAGCATATAAAACATTTCTATGTAAAACAATAAACATATTATGATTCTAGAAATGTAATTAAACTGCATATCCCCTATATAATAATAGCCTAAATTATCTGCCCTTCAATCCTCCAATTTATGTCGCTGTAGGACCTGGAATGGATAGAGGCATCCATATTAGATCTTCATGAGTTAGGTTTAACAAACTTCTAAGCGAGTAAAGTTTATCTTCTCCTACACTATAGATACGATTCTAAAATAAATAGGTATAAAAATGCTTCACATCACAGCAAAATATACTGTCGTCTTTAAAACGTTCGAAATACCCCCTTCTCCCCTTTTTGAGTGTTTAATGCCATTATTTCAAACCCTATATTCCCCGTTTAAGAGCAGGAAATTAAATTTATGAATTTATCACGTAATAAATATTTAAAAATAACATTTTTTCTAGCATTATCATGTTTCTTTAACCATATCATTTAATCATTTCCTATTTTAAATTATTTAAATATCGTCTGCATTATTTTCATACGTTTATTCACTGAACTTAGATATGACGTAAATAATTGTCTTTTATATTTTTCTTAAATATTTGATTAGGTACATATGTGAAGAATATAAATTTAATCATCGGTTATTTTTTGTTGTAATGAAAATTTTATCACTGTTATTAACAACAAATTTTTTATAAAAGTATAGAAGTTTATTTCAGTAAATATCTAGCTTTTAAGTTACATAACTTTGAAAATTAATAAGTTACTCCGTTTGTGTGTTTCGTTTTTATACTTAACCGATTGGTTTGACTGAATGGTTTGGTTTGGCTTGGTTTGTTTTGGAGTGCTACGGCCTACTTTTTGCAACACAATGAGACCGGGACCTACAGTTTAAAGCCGATTCCGAACGGCTACGAACATCCATGCCATAGTGGGATCCAAACCCAAAAACTCCGGTACCGAAGGCCAGCACCCTAACCAATCGGCCATCGTTCGGCTTGACTAAATGAATTCAGTGTGATTCTAAACTGCATTCACAGTATCGGGAGACTTTAGAGGAGTATGAAGATAAACAAATTATTAAGTTTGTACCAGATAATTCTCAGCCAAAAAACCAGGGCTTCGAACCGTAATTTTTTTTGTTCCGGTTTTCGTTCCGGTTCAACTAAAAAATTAATATCGGTTCAGTTCCGGTTTTCGCTCCGCCAAAAATAACTGTTTTCGTTTCAGTTCCAAATGAATAATTTCATTTTATGTATATTCTTATTTGTACTAAAAATATAATTCTATCATAAACAAAAAATGTAATTCTATCAAAATTTAGAAGATTTTATTCTTTTTTTAATTGGTACACTATGTGAATTGATACAAACAGCAGGTACGATAAGAGCGGCGAGCATTGGCATTGTTATCCATTATCAAAATCGCATTTGACAACTAGGTTCATGATTACCCACATTCGTCGTTTGACTCTCACATCGTGCACTTGGCCTTGCAATAATTATGTAAAAAATATATTATTTATTTAACATATGAAAATTGCCTCTAATTATTAATATATCTTCTAACGTGGTTTCACTGAGATTACTTCTGTTGTCTCGGAGAATAAATTTCAAACCTGAAAACGCTCTTTCAACACTAACTTGTGTAGCTGGAGCTGCCAAAACCACCATTGCAATCTTATACAAGTGCGGATATGTAATTATAAAGTTGACGTTAAATTAGAAAATATTGATAAGTTGGTAACAGTAACAAAATGACTGAAAGATATATCGAACCGAAATAAACCGATATTTTTTTCGGTTCAGTTCCGGTTTTCGTTCCGACCAAAATAACGGTTATTTCCGGTTTTCGGTTCAGTTCCGGTTCGAAGCCCTGCAAAAAACAAACCATTTTTTTGCCTCATAGGGTATTTTACAATTCTGGAAATAAAAAAAATCCTAATTTTGTCATATGACGGGCTATATGCCAGTGCAGGTATATAATTAATTTATTTTATTACGAATGAATTTACGTAAACATTAATTGTGATAATATGAATATTTCAAAACTCCATAAAGTATCGTGCAGAGTGTTAATTATTTTTAAGATTATTATGTATAAAATTATATATACTTTATAATTTTATTTAACTAGTTTATTTTCTCCTATTCTACAAGAGTTATCTGACAAAAAATAACAACAAAAAGGAAAATTTATATTTAGAGAGATAGAAATTTTAATAAAGAAGATATAGAAATATATCTTAAGAGCAATGAATATGAATAATATATTTCGGATGATGATGATGAGAAAAATAATCATAGAAATGAAAACAAAATGATGATGACATTTTGTACGTTGTTCAGAATACAACTTCTAAATGGGGAAACGAGAAGGATGTAAATTGAACAGAGATGACAAAGATAAATATTATGAAAATATTATACCATGCAAAATACTTTGATGAAATATGATTGATATAAATGTGTTTGATGAAATTTTGTAGTGAACAAATAAGTTTGCTATAAAGCAAATATTAAAGATTAAGATTGTACTATTACATCATAAGTTGGAAAAGGCATTGCACTTTAGATTATTATAAAATATCGGTACAAATAAATAAAAAATAATAAATTTTCTATCACTTTTCTATGAGTCTTTCATTTTTATCATTTTGTATTCCAGAAAAAGGAAAAAACCAGTTGTATGAAGATAACAAACACAAATATAACATAACTAAACGGTAAGTTTGTTTTAGAGAGCTACATTATACTGTTTGGTACACGTAGGCTAATAGGACCAGGACATATTGCTTAAAGCCAATTCCAAATGTCTACGAACAGCATTGGGATTCGAACCCTCGAACATCGGTACCGAAAAATAGCGCTTTACCTTTTGGCCATTGTTCGGTACAAAACAGCAGTCTTAAAAATGCTGCATATGCAAGTTCATGCACAATTATTGTAATGAAATTTTTATCACCGGTATTAACAACAGTTTTTTCAAAAAGTATATTGAGATATATTGAGATATATTGAGTATATTGAGTATATTGAGATTGAAAGAGCAAATTTTTATGTTCTAGAAAATAACGGTTTAAGTTATTTGTCCGTTTGTTCTCGAATTTATGAAGCTGTTGTATTTGGAATGAATAGCGGCATCCAAATTGGATTCGAGACGACAAAGGCTTAGCAACGTTCAAAATTCATCCCTTCATCCTTTTTCTTTCATTTAATGCCATTATTTTAAGTCCTAATTTCCCCGGTTAAGAGGATGCTATTAAATTTATCAATGTGTCACATAATATATAGGGAAAATGACATTTTTTCTAGCATTATGATGTCATTTACTTAACCATCTCATTTAATTATTTCTTATTTTAAATTACTTAAATATCGTCTGCATTATTTCCATACGTTTTATCACGGATTTTGACATTACCATATATAAATAATTTTCTTTTATATTTGATTTAAATAATAGATTAGGTACATATGTGATAGTTTTAAATTTAATCATCGATTATTTTTGTTGGAATGAAAATTTTATGTATAAATTTGACTTTTAAAGGAGATATCAATATTTTCTATTAATAAAATTATGAAGTGTTAGATTGTGCAGTATTCTAAATAGATTAAAGTGATGCAGTCATTCAGCAGATATCTAACAATGGTTTTTGTTGGGTAAAAATCTCTACAGCAGATTTAAACGAAGAAAAAAGCTTAATTGCTTAAATAACTTTACTTCCACAGGAGTGATAAATAAAGTTTATGGCGTCATTCACTTTTTAGTGGCTGCAAATGTAGATTAATGAAAGATAAAAACAACCTACTTCTATAGCATTTAAAAGATCCTCATTAGCTGTTGATTATAAAGCCATATTGCTTCGTAAACAAAACACATATATAGATACAAAATCTTACACATTTTTATGTGGATCTAATATTTATAACAAGAATGAAAATTAAAAACAGATATAATAAAACTTTCTCCGAAATTTTAGTTATTCTATATGATTTTCTTCTGTGTTTGAAATATTTATATGTACTTCTTTTTGTAATGATATTAACATATATAGGTCGACCATTAAGTCGACCTTAGAGTTATACACTGCTCTATATTTTGTAAGAAAAAATACATAGTATTAAATAATCCCAATGGCCATTAAGTCGACCTTAGAGTTATACACTGCTCTATATTTTCTAAGAAAAATACATAGTATTAAATAATCCCAATGACCATTAAGTCGACCTTAGAGTTATACACTGCTCTATATTTTGTAAGAAAAATTACATAGTATTAAATAATCCCAATGACCATTAAGTCGACCTTAGAGTTATACACTGCTCTATATTTTGTAAGAAAAAATACATATTACTAAATAATCCCAAGCAACGGTTTTACCATTAAAACTGAGTATTTACCAGATAGGACTTAAAGTTTTGTGTTTATGCTACAAAATTATACGTAATGAAACACAAAGGATGCGGGTTAACAGAAAAATGGTAAAGTTCTAGTTAGAAAATCAAAAAAAAGAAGATTTGTGATGTAAGAGGAGATATATGATGTAAGAGGAGAATCCCACTAATGATAATGTCCATCTAAAACACACATTTTAAATCTGTTCTTGACGATTTCTACGAAAATATCAATGAGGCTTTGGAGAATATTTCCTACTTCTTTCTATCAATCAGTTTCCAATTCTTATACAGTCGGAAAGAGGTCTTCATTGGCAGACATGTCTACTAACAGAATACTAGTCGTACTCTATAATATTTAAGTATAAATAGAAAGAGTGGGTTCTCATTGTTTTCCATAAACGCAATGTGTGAAACGCAGCCTTAAAAAGACGAAAATAACAAATAAACCTTTCCAAATCCATTTTAATGGAAAGTTACATAACTTAAAAATGGGAATAGGTGTTTTCAGTTATTCATGTGTACCAAGCTTTCAAGTCATGGCCAGTCTTCAAGATTTTATGGTGTGATTTTCACTCACTTCCCGCTGCTGTTTCTCAGATTAATTTGTCATGGTATATGCTGGATTCGTCAGAAAACTTCACTGTGAATCACTGTTGTAAAATCTTACACTGCTAATTAGAAGTGACTAATGCTGAAATTTGGAGGTAAACGTTAACATGTTTAAAAAAATATTGTAATTTAATGCAATTAAAAGTAACTACTATTTAGAAATTTTCAAAATATCGTTGATATCATTTACAAATTTCAGAGACCTTAACCTAGAAAGACATTTGAGGAGAGATAATTTCCGGATGTCATGATACCTATAAAGAGATCTAGGTGAAAATATAGAAAAATTGTTTAATTATTAAATATTTTTAAACTAATTAGAATTTAAAAATAAATAGCAATTAGAAGTTTTGATCAAAATCAGGAATATTTAGCAAATTAAACTTCATAAATAAAAGTACCACTATTTCTGTACAATGGTTTAATTTTTGCATGCATTAAATGTTTCATCTATTTTATAAATTTTAAAAACCATAACTTAGAAGGACATTTTAGGAGGGTGAATTTGAGAATGGCATGATACCTGTAAAGAAACCTGATTGAAAATAAAGAAAAAATGTTCAATTATTAAATAATTTTAAAATAATTAGAATTTATAAATAAATAGCATTGAGAAGTGTAGGACAAAACCATGAATATTTAGCACATTAAACTTCATGGGTAAAAGTACCACTATTTCTGTAAAATCTTTTTTTTTACATGCATTAAATCATCTATATCATTTAAAAATTTTAACAACCTTAACATAGACGGACATTTCAGGATTGATAATTTTTCTGGATGGCATGATACCTATAAAGAAACCTAGATGGAAATAAAAACAAATCATTTAATTAATAAATATCTTAAAACTAATTAGAATTTATAAATAAATAGCATTGAGAAGTTTTGAAAGAAAACACGAATATTTAGTAGTTTAAACTTCATGGGTGAAATTACCACTAATTCTGTACAATCGTTTGGTTTTACATGCATTAAATTGTTCATATAATTTATAAATTTTAGCAACCTTATCCTAGTAGGACATTTCAGGAGGGAGAATTTCAGGATACCATGATACATTTAAAGAAACCTAGAGGGAAATAAAAACAAATAATTTAATTATTAAACATTTTAAAATTAATTAGGATTTAAAAATAAATACCATTGAGAAGATTTGAACAAAACCACGAATATTTAGAAGATTAAACTTGATGGGTCAAAGTACCCCTATTTCTGTAAAATCGTTTAGTTTTTTCATGCATTAAATCTTCCATATCATTTACAAATTTTAGCAACCTTAGCATAGAAGGACATTTCAGGAGGGAGATTATTGGGATGGCATGATACCTATAAAAAACCTAGATGGAAATAAAAGCAAATCTTTTAATTATTAAATATCTTAAAACTAATTATAATTTAAAAATAAATAGCATTGAGAAGTTTTGAAAGAAACCATGAATATTTAGCAGATTAAACTTCATGGGTGAAAGTACCACTATTTCTATTCAATCGTTTAGTTTTTACATGCATTAAATCGTTTATATAATTTACAAATTTTAGCAACCTTATCCTAGTACAACATTTCAGGAGGGAGAATTTCAAGATGGCATGATATCTGTAAAGAAACCTAGATGGAAATAATGACAAATCATTTAATTGTTAAATACTTTTTAATTTAATTAGAATTTAAAATTAAATAGTATTGAGAAATTTTGAACAAAACCACGAATATTTAGAAGATTAAACTGCATGGGTGAAGGTACTACTATTTCTGTACAATGGTTTGGTTTTTACATGTCTTAAATCGTCCATACCGTTTACAAAATTTAGCCATCTAAACAAAGAAGGACATTTCACAAAGGAGAATGTCAGCATAGCTATGAGGAAGCCTCGGTGGAAATAAAAAAAATCGTTTAATTATTAAATATTTTAAAATTAATTAGAATTTAAAAAATAGTATGGAGAAGTTTTGAAAAGACCCAAGAATATTTAGCAGATTAAACTTCATTTGTGAAAGTACCACTATCACTGTACTATCGTTTAGTTTTTACATGCGTCCATACATAAGTCGTGCATTTACATAAGTCGTCCATATCATTTACGAATTTTAGCAACCTTAGCATAGAAGGACATTTCAGTAGGAAGAATTTCAGGATGGCATGATACTCATAAGGAAACCTAGATGGAAATAATGACAAATCATTTAATTGTTAAATACTTTTTAAACTAATTAGAAATTTAAAATGAATAGTATTGAGAAATTTTGAACAAAACCACGAATATTTAGAAAATTAAACTTCATGGGTGAAAGTACCACTATTTCTGTGCAATGGTTTGGTTTTTACATGTCTTAAATCGTTTACCTTTTATCATTTACAAAATTTAGCAATCTTAACAAAGAAGGACATGTCAGAAACTAGAATTTCAGCATAACTATGAAGAAGCCTTGATGGAAATAAAAACAAATCGTTTAGTTATTAAATACTTTAATTAGAATTAAAAAAATAGTAAAAAAAGTAAATCGTTTACCTTTTACCCTTTACAAAATTTAGCAAACTTAACAAAGAAGGACATTTCAGAAACTAGAATTTCAGCATAACTATGAAGAAGCCTTGATGGAAATAAAAACAAATCGTTTAGTTATTAAATACTTTAAAATTAATTAGAATTAAAAAAAATAGTACGGAGAAGTTTTGAACAGACCTACGAATATTTAGCTGGTTGAACTTCATGGGTGAAAGTACCAATAATTCTGTACAATCGTTTAGTTTTACATGCTACTAAGCACTACGTAATGTATAATATTTTATTATTTTAAAATAAACCAAAAACTAAGTGGAAACTTGAAATTTTGTGAAAGGTAGGATACCAAACTATAGTGTCCCAAGTCAATATCTGTTTAGATATAAAATGGCACATTTTAAATATATTTCAAAAATAAATCATAAAATAAGAATTCTTTTTTCCTCCATTGAAAAGAGTGTTTTATTATTTTATCCTTTGAAAATTTAATTAATTTTTTATTTATAATGAAATAACATTTAATTAAAAGTTCCATCTTCTGTTTATCTTACAGAAATAATTGTTTTCTTTGTTTTCAAAGATTTCCAAAAAAATGAAATATTAAATCAAGATTAAATTTTAAAAACACTAATTAATTTCAATATTAAAAAGAGATAAAATATCCTGCAGAATCAAACTAGACGTCAGGGCATTCTTTTATTCAGATAATATATTTAGATTACATTCTTTTTTTATTCCTTTTTAAAATATAAATCAGGGAAATACTTCCCTTTCAACTTTCAGCATCGTAGTTGGCGAAAAATATATTTTATCTGAAAAATGTCAAATTTCGGGAATATAATGAACTGCATAGTCGACAAAAGCCAAAATAACATTATTCCGTGGTTGAAGATCTATATGAATCTATCTGAAAGAAAATTTCTGATTCTTTATTGCAGTTTCTATAGTACTCAAGCGATTATATGTTCCTCTATTGTACATCGCAAGCTATTGTGATGATATTTTAGGTTGAAGAATAAAAAATATATAAACTGAATTAGTGATAGAACGAAACATATTTTTTTTCTCGGAGTCCTATTTCGAAATTCTAAAAGATTTTAGAACTTCGCAATTGATTCATGTTTTTTGATATCAAAATTGAAAAGCGAGTCTTATCAAAGAATTTCTGTATATAAAAAGTATTCATTGCTTATAAAACATACAAATGACTATGAAATAAATACTTGTTATATAACATACGTTCAATAAGACAAAAAGTGATTACGCAAAGTTTAATTTTTAAATTTGTTAATTCAGTAATCTACACAATATTTTTTTGCATTAATTATTTAGTTTTATATTTGTTTTCCACCACTGTAATTATTTCAATTATAAGTAAAATATATTAGTATTATGAATATATTATCTGATATACAAAATTTCAAATTAAATATAAATATATTAATAAATAATTTGAATATATAGATTTCATGTAATATTAGTATATTTCATTAAAAATTGAAATTATGGTAAAAAAAGAAAAATATTTTCAACATCATAGAATATTTACATAATAAAAAATATTATATTCATCATAAATATGTTCAATATTTGCAATATATAAATATATATAAAAATATATATATATAATAATATATATAATAAAATAAAATATATTATATATTATATATATATATATATATAATTTATATATTATATATATATATATTTATATATAATATATATAAATATATTATATATACTATATATATATATGTATATTTATTGTATATATATATATATATATATATATATATATATATATATATATATATATATATATATATATATATATATATATATATATATATATATATATATATATATATATATATATATATATATATATATATATATATATATATGAGTGTGTGTGTGTGTATGTGTGTGTGTGTGCCTGTGTGTGTGTTAGATAGATATATTCAGAGATGCAGTCGATGCACGAGTTAGCATGATGCTTGCATAAATATTCTTTATTTTTAAATAGATTTGTGCTTTAAAAAATACTACATGTGAAAATACTTATTACAATTTTAGAATATAATTAAAAAATAGCATGGAAATATTTAATTATTGTCCATTTGAAGTGTCTTATTTATTTCATATTATATTCACCTAATGCAATAAACAGGGAATCCAATTCTCGACACTTGAACACATACCATGTTATGTTGCAATACATATATTATGTGTTATAATTTTTCCATTTGTGATATTCGTGAAACTCTGTGAAAAATATTTTATTAATACTGAACAATACTATAAATATCCCACTTAACTCTCAATTCTTATTTGGTAAAAATATCGTTGCATATGTTTCTTTCGAAACAGTACAGGGTGTCTATAAAAGAACTCCGGGGTTTTAAAAATTCATATCTCACTAACTATAAAAGATAGCAAAATTTAGTCGATTTCTCTGAAAAGAGTAGCTCAAAAAGTTTTACTCATACCAATTGGGAATGTTTGTATCAACTGTTGGTGGCGTTGCAGGGCGTTAACCTTGAAATGACGTCGCGAAATTTGAAATAATGTCGACTCCGCAACAAAAGGTTCAATGTGTTATTTGGCTCATAGAAACGAAGTCTGTAGTTACCGTACAAAGAAACTTTCGACGTAACTATGGTGTTAAACCGCCTTCTGACAAAACCATTAGTCAATGGTGTGGCAACCGTCCCCTCAGACATGCTCGCCAGGACATGGGAAGAGGTAGAATACCGTTTAGACGTCTGCCGTGCCACTAACGGGGCTCATATAGAACTTTACTAAGTGTTAAAAAAAACTTTAAAATGTAAGCTTGCCAGTCATGTATAAAACATGTCTGTATGTTTTTTATTCCATTAAAATGTTTTGCCTCAAAACCCCGGAGTTCTTTTATAGACACCCTGTATTAAATTACAGATTAAAATTTGGCACACTTCTAAAAATCATTTTTTAAACTAAAAGAAGATTAGAATACAATACGAAAAAGATACAGAGAAATAAAGGAAGTAAACCTTTATTTTCTGCTTCAGATTGACTTAAAATACCATTCGTTGAAAGCGGGGCAAAAACTGTTGGAAAGCAATTCACCTGAGAAGGTAAAATAAATGAGGGCGACTATATCGATTCCGAATAGTAGCTATTGGGTTTTTCAATTGGAAATATCGAATTATACCATTGAATTCCGCGAAATCACAACAGAATTCACGCTGCAGGGATTCCAATTTGCATGCGATAGAAATTTCAGAATGTTATGTTCCGGGAAATAATTCCCTTTGAGATATCAATTCAGGATTCTGTGTAAATTCCTGGTGACAACAGTTTTTAAGTTTAACAACTTATTCTTGATACATTTTGTTTAAATTTTAAAGAAACACACTGTTTCTGTTATAAAATCCGTGTTTCTCTTTAAATCGCATTCCAATAAAACATTCCAAAGCCTTTCTCTAGACAAATAAAAAAATGTTTTTACACTACTTTATCTCATTCAGAATGTTACGTATAAAAATAAGTATATATATATATTAAAAATACCATTACTGTTTTGCACATTTTCCTCAAATGAAAAAATTACTCACACTTTATATACACAAACATTCATAAGTATATATTTAAAATATATGTATATATATATATATATATATATATATATATATATATATATATATATATATATATATATATATATATATATATATATATATATTGTATTAACTGAACACTGTTACTTCTGTAAACTATATTTATTTGTACCTGTTAAACAAAATACAAACAAAGGAAAAGAATAGGTTGGTATGAAATACTTTTATAGAAAACTGTAGGCTTTGCTACAAACGAAATGAAAACATTACGATTGATGAACAGTTATTCCCTACAAAAACAAGGTGCCGTTTTTTGCAGTATATGCCTAACAAGCTCGATGAATTCGGAACAAAATTTTGGCTAGAAGTAGATGTTAGGACAAAATACTTATTAAACGGATTTCCATATTTAGGAAAAGATGAAATGAGACCAAGTGATCAAAGTTTAGGAGATAACGCAGTAAATCGTTTAGTTGATCCTTACAAAAATACTGGCAGAAATATAACTACAGACAGTTTCATTACATTAGTAAAACTTGAGAAATCCCTAAAATTAAAAGGATTGAGTCAAGTTGGAACATTAAATCATGCAAAAAGAGAAATTCCCTCTAGTTTCAAAAATGTAAGAAACGAACTTTTTTCTTCAGTTGGGATGAAACACGACTATATAACACTTACATCATATTAAGGTAAAAGGAACAAAAACGTAGTTTTGTTAAGTACACTCCATTTATAAATTGAATATGAATCTAATGAGAAGAAATTTCCTGATGGTATAAGATTTTACAATTCTACAAAGTTTGAAATAGATGTTTTGAATTCAAATGGCAAGAAAATACTCCGTGAAAGCACCATCATGCTGTTGGCCAGTATGTATATATAAGTACTTAGCAGACATAAATGCGTGGACAGGTAAGCTATCGAAAATGAAACAAAAATACATTTTCCGATGGAAATATTTAAATGCTTGTTCATTGTTTGACTATATACCTGCAAAGTTCCTATATTCATTAAAATAAACTGTATTTGTCATAATTCGCGTTATTTTAATTTCTTTTTCACAAATATATTATATCACATAGAGAAATATGCAGATATCTTACAAAAGGGTCAAAATGACACCCGCCGTAATTCTAGGTATACAAAGACCACCGTAATTCTGGTGTTAAGCAACAGCTTGCGGTGTAGCTTATCTTCCCGAAGTTATAATAAATTTGACATTAGTGCTCGAAATCAAATTTTGCAAAGCATAACAAACCAAGAGCTGTAAATTTCTTTTTCATAAAATATACCATATTGTATATCATTCATAAAAATCTAAAAAAAAAGTTAATTCACCCCAAAATTGAAATTGCAGAACTTTTAACACATTATATTCTCAAAAGAAAGTAAATCGACAATGAGAAACAAACGAAACAAAACATAGAACTAAAATCTGAAAAAAAAATAATAATGTGTCTAATCACATGTACAAAAGAAAAATGCGATGTGTCGTACTACAATATTAAGTAAAGATGCTTTAGAGTAGGTTACAGTCTGTGATAATTTAAACTGTTTTTGACAGGAAATTGGAAAAATATATCCTAGGAGATAAAATATAAGGAACATTATAAATGAGCTGAATACTAATGCATAAGAATTTTACTAAGACAAAATAAGCACTATTATACAATTCAAGCATAACAAAATTTACATTATTTATTAATCATCATTAAAATATATTACAATAATATTATTATTCAACATAGTGTAATAATATTTATATTTAATATACGTTAAAATTATGTTCAATATTACATCGTTAATTAACTACTAGTTAAATCTAGAACTTTAAATTATGGGTTTGATTAAGCTAATATGATAATTATTGTTATGCATTATAACATTTTTTAGAATTTTTTATCATAATTAACTATATAGCTTAGACTATTTATTATAATTAGCTGAATTACAATATTGTTTTAAAAAACCTGTGAAAATAGTGACAACAGACTTGATATATTTAATTATTTAAAAACAGTAATTAACATATTATCAAACAAAATTTTGAAAGCAATATATTTTAGCATTTAACGTAGAGACATTTATGCATAACGGATGGGTTAAACTAGAAAATTATTATTAAGTTTTAGAATAGGGGTTAAAGTTTATGCTGTTATTAAAGAAAAAAATTAGAATTCAAAAATTCACTTTTAATTTTTTTGTAAACAGAGGCGTCAAACTTCAGTTTGCATCTATTTTCAATGATTCTGAATGTATATCTACTGATATTTCCAAATATAAAGTGTTTAAAATAAAAATTTCATCATTGTTTACTTAAAGAAAAATATATAAAATAAATGCAACGTTAATTTAGTAAAACTGGAACAATGATACCTCGTTGTGTAAAACTTCTAAAAACATAGAACAATGAACTCCAGTTTCTTTAGAGATCAATATATACATTTTGTATTATAAAATATTTTGTTTTACAACACAGTAAAGAGTATTTAGCTAACATCTTTTACTTTTTTGGTGCGGATCACTATTCTTGCATCTTAGAACAAACCAACATGCCTTACATTTTTTAGTACAATTTTAAATAACTAGGAGTATTTAAAGTAAATTTAAGTAAATAGAAAATCTTTTGTATTCAAAATGTCACCGAATTAAAATGCATTGTTATATATATATATATATGTGTGTGCATGTGTGTATATATGGATATAAATCATACACACACATACACACACACACACATATATATATATATATATATATATATATATATATATATATATATTTATATATATATTTATATTTATATATATATATATATATATACAGAGAGAGAGAGAGAGAGAGAGAATAACAGAAGTAAGTAAAGCTAAAATAAAAAAAATCGAAGTTAAAAAATAAATAACAATCAAACTATATAAATCAATAATAAAGTAAAGGAATTAATTATATGTTCATATCATTGTAGAGTTAGAATTTTAATTTCGGATTAAAACGTTCTGGTTTTAGCCCAAATATCACCCTAATTACAAACAGAGAAATATTATATATATATATATATATATATATATATGTGTGTGTGTGTGTGTGTGTGTGTGTGTGTGTTATTCCCGTTTATTAATCTAATTAACTTGATTGTGTATTGAATAATTTGATATCATGTAATATGAGTACCACAAATACAAATATGCCGTAAAAATGTTAAGTCGTTATGAAATATATCAATCAAATTTTTTTTCAGACAATAACCGAAAGGGATTGCTTTTTCATTACTTTACAATTCAATTGAAAAGAAACAATTTCCATTATTTAATTGCCTTCCGGCAAAAAAGTAAAATATTTCTCATTTTCTTTCAGAGTTTTTATTTTAGGAAAAAAAGAAACACCGAATTTTTTTTCTTTCAAAAATCTGTAGCAGTAGTAACAAAAAAAAAGTTATAACTTATACTTTTTTCTTTGTCTTTCAATTTTCTTTTGTTCCATCCACGTCTTCTGTTTACAAAGTTATTTTTTTATGTGTACGGATTTTTTCTTCTTGAATTCATCCCTTAAGGCATAAAAAAAGGATTATATTTCATTACATGCAGTGGAAAATGTACAGGATTGTGTTAGACTAAATCTAATTTTTGAAGATAATATATTAATTAGACCGCAAAATTTCAGGATTTTCAAAATTCCTAGTGGATTTTCTTTAAGTTTTATTATTTTTTCAAATTTTTTTATCTAATTTCATATTTTACGTAGGCTTCATTTGATGCATGTATTCTGAAAAATTTAACTAATTACCTTATTATATTTATTTAACTTTATTGCTCACATACTGTACTGATTTTACTGTATATTAAAAATTATCAGATAGTTTAGAAAAGTTTTGATTACTGATTAAAATTGTAACTGATTAAAGGAGAATTCAAATTTAGTGTTTCCTCCGACTTCTATAAAAGTTCTATTATATATATATATATATATATATATATATATATATATATATATATATATATATATATATATATATATATATATATATATATATATATATATATATATATACATATATATATATATATATATATATAATACATATATATATATATATACATATATATATATATATATATATATATATATATATATATATATATATATATATATATATATATATATATATATATATATATATATATATATATATATATATATATATATATATATATATATATATATATATATATATATATATATATATATATATATATATATATATATATATATTAATTCACCCAAGACCGAAATTGAATTGAAAAAACTACAGCTCGAAGCTCTGTTTATAATATATTCAAATTTATAATCTGTTGCATTCATCCACAAATTTGAGAGTTTCGGAAATACACTGAATTGACATGTATAATTTGATTAAAATTATAAAAACATAATTTCTTTATTAAATGCTTTCGCAATACGATTATCTCAAAATATCTGAATTTAACTTAGTATCAAATTTTTTTTTGTCACCATGTTTTCATTACTCCTTAAATTCGTAACTTTGATGTAATAACTTTGTATAACATAAGTTCCCCAAAAATTCTATTATATAAAAATTTCGAGACAGGACGTCGTGAATTATGTTTCTATATAAAGGTATTCAATTGGATTATTCATATTTAATCAGATTATTTCTTTATCAAAAACTCAATTCTTATAGTTTAGAATCGATGGAGTTGCCCTCATTTATTTTAAATTCCTGCACCGTTCTTTGCGGCTTATAAAAATCATATTTTTACTATAAATCTACATAAAAATGGTTTTTAGAGTTAATTACAGTAAAACTAAAATAAAATTTTCATATTAGTTATTATAACTAAATACCAACCCAATAAAATTACAGTAGGTCCATAATATCATTCCTAACTCATGATCACCATCTGTATATATACTTTTATATATATATATATATATATATATATATATATAATATATAATATATATATTATA